>OX382249.1:14085000-14685000 GCA_947507525.1 Apamea epomidion | reverse complement strand
TTGTTGTAACATTTAACACAGTACCCCATAAAAGATGTATGTACTTTAGATAATCTGAAAAAAGGTTGATCTAATTTATCTTTATTTCTAGTATTAAAATGATTATTATTATTATTACACTTATTTTATTAAAAAGATGTTGATTTTTTCTTACGTACATAATATTTTCATAAATGAATTGGCAAGGTATCGTCATAATATTAACCCTTTTAAATAGTTCCTTAAGAGATTCGCGGCGACGTAGATTGTTCTGACAGCTCTCTTTTGCAAAATAAAAATGGATTCAATGTCAGCAGTCCGACCCCACAGTAAAATGTCATATGACATAATACTGTGGAAGTAACTAAAATAGACCAAACGCGCGGTTTCTTCATCTGTTAATTGTCTTATCTTTCTAACAGCATATGCGGCCGAGCTTAGCCGCCCCACAATAGATGTTATATGAGGTCCCCATTGTAATTTCTCGTCTAGCGTGATTCCTAGGAAAACTGTCTGATTAACAAATTCTAGTTTTTGGCCATTCAATATGATGTCACATTCGCTACTTCTAACATTAGGTAATTTAAATCTAATGCATTTGGTTTTTTTTTCATTAAGTACTAAATTATTTACCGTAAACCAATCTTGGACCTGAAGAATAGAGTTATTCACGCCGTCAAGATTTTGTGACCGTCGGTCTATTTTAAAGATCAATGATTGTGTCATCTGCAAATAACACCATCTTCGGTTGATTTTGAAGTAATTGGGGTAAATCATTAATATAAACTAAAAAGAGGAATGGACCTAAAATCGAACCTTGAGGAAAGCCCATTGTCATTTCAGACCCCAATGAGTTTACGCCATTTACTTGGACTTTAACCTTTCTAACTTTCAGGTATGATCTTAACAAGTCAAGTGCTGTTTTCCTAATCCCATAGTGCTCGAGTTTCATCAGAAGTGTTTCATGGTTTACGCAATCGAACGCCTTAGAGAGGTCGCAAAAGATTCCAATAGCATCTTGTGCTTCTTCCCAGGCGTTAAAAATGTTCTTCATTAGGGTAACACCGGCGTCAGTGGTCAACGCCCTTTGGTGAAGCCGTACTGGTGTTCATGAAAGATGTAATTTTTATTAAAGTGACGTAACATTTGATTGAGCATCAACTTTTCAAACACCTTACTGAGAACTGGCAGAATTGACACAGGTCTATAATTGTTGGGTTCTTTACTATCACCGGATTTGAACAATGGTACTACTTTACTATGTTTCATAAGATCCGGAAAGACTCCTTGGTCAACACTGGTGTTAAATATGAAAGCTAAATAGGACGCAATGGTTTCGATGAGAGATCTACATACTTTTACAGACATACCCCAGAGATCTTCTGTTGATTTAATTTTAAGATCTTTAAAAGCTCTTATAACAGCCTGGGGGTTTGTATGCTGAAACCTAAGCTCCGAAGGGCATGCCTTTACATTCCTTTTAAGTAAGGCAGCAGAAAGCGTGGGAGAAGAATTTAAAGCTTCAATAGTTTTAAGGGGAATATTAGCAAAGAAGTTTTCGAATTCCTGAGATATTTCTACATCTGAATTGATGGAGCCATGTGCAGTCTCTAAATAACGTTACTTTGGAAATAGGTGCTTTGAGTTCGCGTCGTATCGGTCGCGTTGAAGCGCCAGTTTGTACAGTGAATCAAATCATCAAATGAGTTTTCCGGCATAATAAAACACGATACCTATAATCGTTCACACAATTCAAAACACAGAAAATTCGAGTAAAATACTGAGACAGTGCAAAACTCGCGCCGTTTGTGATCGTGATTTAAGCTGGACTGACGGGCGCGGAGAAGGGTGCGGGCGACGGGGCGATAGTGCAGCGAGGGGCGCGGGAAGCGGGTGCCTGGAGAAGCGTGCGGCGTGTCGTGTCATTACATGCCTACTTCATACAATATTTATTTTATCTGGCGATGGAAAAACAGCCCTAAATGTTTTTGTATTGACGATCTATTAGGCCCGCCCTGACAGAATATGCGTGACACCGCGCCGTTTTTGTAGCCGCTGGATTAGTAGGTAGGTACCTTTTCACTAACGAAAAACATACACAAACGAAACTTCTGTCCAAAAAAATCGGGAATTCCTACTAAATACAAAAAAAGGTGGGAAATATTATACGCGTAACTTTTCATGCCGCATTTACACATTCGCGCGAATCGCGAGGCGAATAACGAACACGCATGTGTGTTTACACATGCGTGTTCGTTGTGTGCGCTATTCGCCTCGTGATTCGCCTCGCGATTCGCGCGATCGCGTTGGGAGCGGTTTTTCGGACGCGAATCAAAGGGCACGAATGGTGAACACGAACTTACTGTTTACACATTCGCCTGCATTCAGTTGACAGCTAGCGCCCGACCCAACAGGACGTGTAGACAAAATGGAGTGAAGTGCGAATTTTAGAATTCCTAGAACTTTATAATAATAATAAATTTTTACTTCATAAAAAGGAGAATGTAGTACATGACGCATACATAAAGTTATTCATATTAGTTTGTACCATGTCAAACACAATCTGATGGGTGAAGTTCCGCTTTCCTAATACCTAGCTGTCCCTGTACATACCTTACAAAAAGTTACAATGAACTAGTACAATTATATTTTTTTTTTAATACTACAACAATGATTATAATTCAATATCTTTATTGATTGTTTATCTTTTTAACCCCCGACGCAAACACGACGGGGTGTTATAAGTTTGACGTGTCTGTGTGTGTGTTTGTGTGTGTGTGTGTGTGTATATGTCTGTCTGTGGCATCGTAGCTCCCGAACGGATGAACCGATTTTAATTTTGTTTTTTTTGTTTGAAAGGTGAATTTGTCGGGAGTGTTCTTAGCTATGTTTGATGAAAATCGGTCCAAGATGGCCGCCGCCACAAAATGGCGGATTACATATTTTTTCACAACCCCCTCAATATGGGTATCAAATGAAAGGGTTTGACTAGTAGAATACTATACACTATGATAAATTTCAAATCCAAGATGGCCGCCACCATAAAATGGCGAATTACATTTTTTTTTCACAACTCCCTCTATATGGGTATCAAATGAAAGGGCTTGACTAGTAGAATACTATACACTATGACAAATTTCAAATCCAAGATGGCCACTATCACAAAATGGTGAATTACAGAAAACCTGATTAAATACCAAATTACATGAATCTTAAAACGCAAGAAAATAAAAGAAATGAAATAACAAGGAGTCCCTACAAAAAGCATGAAATAAAAAATTAAATTAAAAATTTAAAAAACCCCCGACAACGTGAAACCCTATAAAAAGAAAAAAATAACCTTGAAATTATGACCCTACGTTTGTACGTATGAATTTTTTTGATTAAATGTTGTCCCGTCGGGGGACCGCTCTAATTATTAGCCAAACGTTCTGTTAAAGTTTAAAATAGTAGCGGTCCCCCGACAGGACACTGTTGCAAGCAAGTGCGACGTCGCGACCCCCCACTCCCAAATTTTGATGCGCTTTATCTTTGTCATTTTTTGTTTGATTGACATAAGAAAAAATACATGTCCATTATTTTTCTATAGTCTAACTGACGGACTAAATATAATTATTATTTTTTAACCCAGGCAAGTACCTTATGGCTAGTAAGCAACTTAAAAGTAAAGAAGAATTCAATTAGATGTAGCGCGCATGCCGCAATTATTTTCACGTCATCCATGTTCGTGCGCGAATGTCAAAATAATTCACCCCGTGAATGTGTGAACAGTAGTTCGCGACGGCACTCGTATACGAATGTTTCGTCGAATGACGAGGCGAATGGCGAACACGAATGTGTGAATGCGGTATCAGAAGCTAAAATTATTAGTCACAGTTCGGTCAACAAATAATCTCATGCTTACGTCAGTTTTCACGTTCTTATTTTTGGTGGAATACCAATTTTATTTTAAATGTCTAGTCAAAATTTTAGCAGAATACCGTTCTGGTACATTTTGTGTTTTCGGTCTAGTCGCAATCTCATTGCAGTAAACGTCACGTTTGACTTGCTTTTTTAGTTTAGTAGAATACTGTTATGTATGTACCTACTGCGCGTACGACACGCGTGTGTGTGTGTCGGCGCGCACGCAACATTGTAACAAATACCTTTTGTGACATTTTGGAACTTTTGCGGCACTGCGATTTGAATTTGAACGTTTTTTTAATTACGAGAATTCCTTTCCTTCCTTCAGAAATCACCTCTCTAGTCTCCACTCTGGAATTCGTATGCCGAGCCCCAAGATACAGACCAACTGTCTAGTTTGGGGCTTACTAGCAAATACCATATTGTAATCTAGCTGTAGCTAATATTTTAAGCCACTTATGTCGTTTTAACTTACCGTTAACCTGTGAATCTGCTTACTGTATTGACAATAAATATTTTCTTTTTTTTTCTGTTTTCTAGAGAGACACGTCCAACTTATAACACCCCGTCGTTTTTGCGTTAAAAAGGGGAAGGAGAGACAAATACTGTTGGTAGTCTGTGGTGTACCATTTATATTATACAACCACACAGAGACCAATGTTCCTACATAAACAAAATCATTATCGAATATTAATCGACATAAGTTTTTACATAGGTACATTATTATTATTATTTATACATAGGTATATTCAGTGTCACTCTAATTGTATTATTATTTAGAACGAAGTCAATCTTGTTTTCACCTAAATCTACTATAAGCGACTCTCTGACATAGACGTTTCACGTGAAACCAACGGCCGTGTGCTCGGACACAGCCCCATCCGATTTTTAAAAAAATAAGTGTTCGTGACTGGTCGACTGCAGATTTCAATGTCCGTGAGGATAATAAAATCAATATTCTAATTTTGAAAAGAGTTATACCTAAATAACTTCTGTGTTTTTTTTAAGGCCACAGGAGAACCGTTTCATTGCGTTCATACAAGGCGGAGCAACACATATTGGGTGCGGTTTTGCACAATTTGATGAATCGTCATTTAATTATTATGATTATTCCACCGAAGTTAATCACACGCATACGGATATAGTAAGTGATTTTTTTTAAATTTTTTTTGGAGTGAAAACTTTTTTAGCGGCGTTGTGCACTTTTTTCGTGATGGGTAAAAAATATTAAATTCGCGTCAGGACACGTGACCTGATCGAAAATTCGTAAGACAGAGGGAGAGTGGACCGTATTCCAAAATATCAAAAATGCACAATGTTAATATTCAAGTTTTCACTTCTGCCGGCACTCCCGGAGTGCAACCCGTTTTTGAAGTGAAAACTTCTTTAGCGGCGTTGTGCACTTTTGTTGTGATAGGTAAAAAATGTTAAACTCGCGTCAAGACACGTGACCTGATCGAAAATTTGTAAGACGGAGCTCGCGTCAGGACACGTGACCTGATCGAAAACTCGTAAGACGGAGGGAGAGTACAAAAGAATATTTGAATGAGTACTTTTATACTGATAATTAAAGCAATTCGTGCAAAATTATTCCCTAACCATTCCAAAATATCAAAAATGCACAACGTTAATATTCAAGTTTTCACTTCTGCTGGCACTCCCGGAGTGCAACCCGTTATTTTTTTTATGTTTTACATACACATCATTACATACTACAATGGTGGAAGGTCCGCGTTCAAGGTGAGTTTATTTGACGACGAAAAATCATACCAGCACATCGCGTTCAAAGCGCACCGCAGACCAGCGCGGCGCCAGGGCTGTGGGTTGTTCGAAAGAGATACCGTGGGCCCTGCCACAGGCAACTGAAGGAACACGGGTGGGTTTTAGTCAGTAAAAGTCTGACACGCCCTTCCGCTCAGCCCAGAGCGGGAGAGGTCATTTGATGATTTCCCATCCAAAAAAAAAATATAGGCCAGCGCGGCGCAACGGACGTCGACGGCAATCCATGACGTAGTACTGAGTAGTACTCAGACGGTAATCTACCATAGTGGAAAAATCGGTATAAGATCTGCACTACGTGATTGTGAAGTTTGTTTTTAGGGTTCCGTACCTCAAAAGGAAAAACGGAACCCTTATCCTCACGAACGCGTGGAGTGATCAAATTGAAATGAATATCAAATACTCAAGGCTGCAATCCCTTAAAGCTGCGAAAGAATCAAACTTCTAAGTCAACGAAATCAGATTAATTAAAAGCTTATGGAATTCGAGGAACCATATTAAAATTGATAGAATCATATGTTATAAATAGGAATCAATAAAGACTAAATCAGAATTAATATTTAGATCAAATAAACGATCATTTAAGTATGGTGTAGGGGAGCGTGCTAGTTGTTGTTTGTGTTTTAGCAAAATAATTTAAACCTGATAAGAAATAAATAAAAGCGTGTTACATTGTGTTCTAAATGTTCTTTAATGTTCCATCAAAATGTAACACTGTAAGAAGTAAAAACTCAATTGACGATTTCCAACTATATTTCCGTAATGGTATTACAGAACAAACTTAATTATGTAAGTACACTCGGGGAAAAATGCGTACGCTAGTTCTCAGTGCTGTCCAGTCAGTGAGGCTGAAGCAGTCCGAGAGCGCAGCGAACACACTCTGAGTCAAACGTCGAGAGATCGCGTCGCCCCCGCAAGGGGGCGAGGCGAGCGGTACCGGGGCTATGCCCCCCGGCCGCAGAGCGCTATGCGGTGACCCGTAAATACGGGCCCCTCGTGGTGTTTGCGCAAAAGGCTTTTGGCCTGTCGGGCGCGCGTGAGTTGCGCGCGCCCGTATGAGTAGTTGCTATGTGTATTTCTGTAGGCGCGCCGCGGCGCCGACTCACGGCGCCGCTTTCTTCACGACACCTCGGCGGTCAGTCCCCGCCAGGTGAGACCCCCAGTTACCTGGGGGAGGCCCGGCGGGGGACGACCAGCGACGGAGGTGCCGACTCGGCGCTCCTACAGAGTATAGGTGTATTGCTCCCGCCCGTCCCGTATCCAGAGCCAGCCGGTTACGTTCCGGGCTAAGGAGCAGTCGTATGTGTGTGTGGGCGGTATTGTTTTGTGTAACACCGCCCAGTGTCTGCACGTATCGCGGCCCGCGCTGCGCCTACGCGTGTGGGTTTAGCGTCTGTGTAGTTGTGGTTGTCTGCGTTCGCTGCGTAACATGCCTATATTAACTTAGAACACGCCACGCAGCGAGTGTATGTTATGTGTGTAGAGTACAGTTGAGTCTAATGAGCCGCGTGTAGCGTGGATGCGGCTCACTAGAGGTGTCAGTCCGGTATCGTGGGGTCGCCGTCCGCTACCAAGTCGCGGGGCAAGGGTTTCGCGTCGGGTGGAGGACGCACGTGCCAGGGCGCAGTGTCCTGGGCGTGTGGCCAGGTCAATGCGTCGGCACGTGCGAACATTTCCTTCGCGAGGCGCCACGAACTCATCCGGGCTCTCGATCCCGAGGCCGCCCTGGATGATGTCGATTCCTCACGTAGCGAGGAGCGTCAGTTTGGTCCGCAACGCAAGAGTTTGTTGCGCGCGGGGCGTCTTCGGCTCGACTCGCTCGTGAGGGCGAACCATGCCGGGGGGAGCGTACGTCAGGATTGGGCGTATGTACAGCTTGTACAAGCCCAACCCGACGCGCGCCGGGATGCGGGACGAGAGCACTGGATTAAGCGGGTGGCGGGCGACCATGCCCAGTGCGGCGACCGAACGGACGTGCGGCCCCGTCGGGAGCCGACGATCGGTGGTCATCCCCAGGTACTTGACCGAGGGCGACCACACGATGTCGGCTCCTTGGAGTCTCGTATTTGGTTCCCGAAGGAGATGGCGGAGGGGGGCGACCTTATCCCTTAGGCCGCGGACGTTCCAAAGGGGCACCCTTAACGGTCTAGCCATGGTACAGTGTTAGTAACGTGGCCAGACCATCAAGGATGACCGTTTCTACGTCCTGTCCCTGCCTTATGGCCTTTATTAGGTCCATAAGCAACTGTATGGCACAGGTCGTAAACTTCTCTTTCTCGGGTTGATTGCGTGTTGTTTTGCTTGCGCCGGGGGCGCCGCGGCTGGCTTTCTCAGCGAACTGTAAGAGTTCGGCCTGTTGCCGCGGCGCTGCGCCGGCGCTGGTTTCAATTTTTTTGTCTACGACCTGTGCCCTGCCCAAGGCAGGGGCGGCCGTAGGGATCTCTTCCTGGGTCGCTGGGGGGGGGGGGGGATTCTTACCCCGTCCTTTCCCCCTACGCCCCTTCTTCCTCCGCCGGGAGGAGGAGGCTTGGGTCCTCTCCGTGGGGTCGTTGGCCGCCGCCATCAGCGTCGTGCCTTCTTCCTCCAGCGGCTTCTCCGCCTGCTGGGTATGAGCCGCCTGTGTTTGGCGCGTAGTGGCCGTGATGGCAGCGGTCCCCACTCGCTTGCTTCGGATTTCTCGCTGAAACACGGGGCACTTCATATTGCACGCGGGGTGCGGCCCCCCGCAGTTTGCGCAGGTGGCCGGCTCCTCCCGCGGCCGCGGACAATCACGCGCCACATGCTCGCCCCCGCATCTCACGCAAGCGAACGGTCGGTGGCACATATGCGAACTGTGCCTAAATTGTTGGCATCTGTGGCACTGAGCGGGCCCACGTTTTCCACGCCAAGCCTCGATCCTGACACCCCGCATATGCATGAATACGGTGGTGTCATAGATGGCCCGGACGTCAGGCGTCTTTTGTGAAGCGAACTCCACTCCCGTAAGGACGAGCGTTGGGAGGCCGGCCCAGCTTGGCGCTGAGGGCCCGGAAATGGGCGGCCCAGTTCGGCAGCCTCTCTGCCACCAGCGGAGGGAACCTCTGCTTTCTCCCCGGCTTTTGCTTAGGAGCGGCGCCGGGGACGGCTGCACGCAGTGTATTAGATGGCGCATCGAGGGCGGGGGGTAAGGAAGGCACACTTACCCCCGGGCTTGCTCGTTGCGGTGTTGGCGATCGCGGGGGTGTGCGGCGCGCCGGCGGCGTGCGGCGCGTCGCATCAGCGAAGGTGGGCGAAGCCGGCGCGGCCCGACCGCGCGGCGCGCGTTCGCACTGCGGTCGCGGCGGGTCGAGGCAGTAGCGCTTCGCCTCCTCCTCCGCTGAGTCGTCGGTGCTCCACCGGCGCCGCTGGGGTCTGGGCCCGAGTTGGAATTCGAAGTCGAACCCCAGCGGCGGCGTCGGCGAGGCCGGCACGGATGGTGCGGACTCCGCTCCTGCCTCAATGGGCCGTCGCCCGGATCGCGGCGTCGTGTCTAAAGACACGTCATCGCGACCGGACGCGGCCGAGTCCATCGACAGCCGCAGCCCCAAAGGGCGCAGGCGGGGACGCGAGGCTCGGTACGGGCGCGGTAGTGCGCGCCGGAGGTGCGCGGGTACGCGCGGGTGGCGCGGGGGTGTGCGCGTGTAGCGCGGGCGGCTCATGCGGCGCGGCAGCACGCGGGGGTGGCGCGGCAGAGCTTGCGCTCGCTCGCCACGGCCGAGCGCACAGACAGCGCCGCTCGGACGGCGGGCGCGGTGCGCGCGGGGGCAGGGACGCGGGCGGACGGCGCCATTGTGTCGCGCGCTCGCTGCGCGCGGCCTTTGTTTGCGGCAGGCCCCGGCGCCTGGATAGGCACCGGGCGGAACGCTGCGGGGCGGATGGGGACCGCATGCTGCCGGCTCGACGACGGCGCTGGCGCAACGCGCGCAGGCGCCAATGTCATCGGTGGGCCGGCAGCTGCTACGGCTCCCGATCCCCTTTCTCCTCTTACCTCCTTTTCCTCTGGAGTCTTCGGTCGGGCTGCTGGCGCGGCCGGCGGCGCACGGGACGACGCGTCGCCGATGTTCGGCAACGAAGTCGCCCGGTCCAACGTCGGACGGGGCTCCGGGGACCCGGCATCGCGGCCCAACGAGCCGCGGTTGCCGGGTTTGGGCATCACGGAGGGTGTGGTCCTCCGCGATCGCAGCGGCGGCTATCCGCCGAGCACTCACTGGAGCTCCCCCTGTGTTTGCACTAGTAAGCACCTAATGCAAACACAAGAGAAACAAACACTTTTGCGATCCGCGCGGGAGCAAACACTTATGCGTAGTACGGACGAGTGTGCGGTACGACCACAGACTGTCGTGAGTCAAATGCGCGGGCGACCGTCTTTTATAGCCGCCGGCGTAGCGGGAGCGGGGCGTAGCGGGAGCCACGCTCCGCCCCTCGGTGACGTCTCGTGCTGCGAAGTGGGGCGCCGCGTGCGCTGTATGTGTGATGAGTTGCTACAACACGCTTTTATTTATCTCTTATCAGGTTTAAATTATTTTAAACTTTTTAGTCCTTTTTAATAATAAGTAAGAAAAGCTTGTTTTTAAAAAGCTTTTTTTTTCTTTTAATTTTATTTTTAACTTTTTAGTATTTTTGATGCGAAATTGACTACGGCGTAGTTCGTAGCGCGTAGCAGTGTTTTTCCGTTATATACGTTAACTTCACTTAAGCTACCTGTTCATCTTTAGTCCCTGGTTACCATCTAGCACCAACGTACTCGTCAAGACGAATCAAACGAGCCCAAACTCGATGGGGTTATGTCGTTTAATTACCGGGTTCCTATGGCCATCTTCCAGCTACATTATCAGACCGTGTTTACCATCTAGCACCAAAGTACTCGTCAAGACGAATCAAACGAGCCCAAACTCGATGGGGTTATGTCGTTTAATTACCGGGTTTCTATGGCCATCTTCCAGCTACATTATCAGACCGTGTTTACCATCTAGCACCAAGTACTCGTCAAGACGAATCATACGAGCCCAAACTCGATGGGATTGTGTCGTTTAATTACCGAGTTCCTATGGCCATCTTCCAGCTCCATCATCAGACCCTGGTTACCATCTAGTACCAAAGTTCTCGTCAAGACTGATCAAACGAGTTCAAACTCGATGGGGTTGTGTCGTTAACTACCGAGTTCCTATGGCCACCTTCCGGTTCCATCATTAGATCAGCTCCATGTCATAATAATTTTGCATCGTCATCCGATCTACATATGCATGCAAAATTTCAGCTCAATCGGTTGAAGATATCTGCTTCAAAATTGAGTTGCAAGAGTCCACCCGAACATACATACATCGCAAGTTAAATAAAAGCTTGTAAAAATAATAACAATAACCCGCCATTTTATCTGTGAATAATTTTATCATTGGTCAGGCAGGGGATAGTCTTTCCATAGTTCAAGGTTACCGATCCACTATAGCCAACCCAAACCCATAGCCCAATATATTTTCTTCCCATGTTCTGCAATAGTCCTGCACCAACCTCGGGTTGTCCGGGGTGGTACAGGGATAATCGTCGGTTGGTGCCTCCTTATCAATTGAAATAGAAAAAAGAAAAATCTTTTATTCTGCACAAACAAAACACACAATTACAAATAAAAAAACATTAATATAGTCAATTGTCAATTGGCTTAAAGAAAAATATTGTGGGAGACTGGTGCCTAAGCTAAGCCGAAGCCTGTATTTCGGGCCACAAGGTCTCCGCCCCAAATATATGTATAATTCTATTAAGGTTTCCCGTATATTAAAACTAAACAATTATTTAAAGTTTACTTATAGGAAGGAGTATTCGTAAGGAGTGGGTGAGTCGTGAGTTGGGTGTGTCAGTGTGAGTGATGAAAAAGTTTGTGCGTGTTAAACTCTTTGTAGTATGTGCTTGTGGTAGAGTAACATAGACAGAAGCAATGATAAATGATTAAGTAGGTTTGTAAAATAGTAGATTGTATCATAAAGGAGCAAAATAATATTTTTACGGCGAGGGCGCTTTTTTTAATCCAGGCGTGGCGTCGCGCGGCGCGCCGTACGATTTTTCTGTTTACGGAGCGGCGGCGCGTCAAGCGGCACTTAACATCGCACAATCGAATGGCAATATAAGACGTTGTTCATAGAGATGCGGGGCGGGAAGCGTGACGGTGTCCGCCGCTGCGCCCGCGGCGAATCCTCAAGCGTGTAGCAAAGCACGCGCGGGCAACGCTGCGGCGCACGCGGGATACTCAATCAAACCGACCAGTTTTAGGTTAGCGGAAGACGCGAGCGCACATGTCGCAACTTGCAACATGTGTGGACGACCAGCAACAAAAAAATAGATGCATAATGTAATGTAATACTGTAAATACTGGGCCATTTCTTATATTAAATTATAGAGGTATGAGGAACAGGGTGTAAAGTTCACTCATCCTCCATAGAAAAGGGAGGATCCTCCGACCAGACGGGTGTTGTGTCTGGCGGGCAACTGCCCAACGATTGATGTTAGGAAATTGTATCTATGCTAATTGCGCGGTAAACTCTGCTTGCGAGATGCAGGAGTTGCGTGAGGTCAGTATGACGCGTTGTTCGCATGTGGCGTTGTAGATACCGCTACAAAATATTCACTTGTGTGTGTGACTACGTCTGCGTTCTGCAATTTCCAAATATGACTGGCAGAACATTCCGCCGCGGGCATCGCTTCATCGAGAATTGCCGCTGCGTGCGCCTCCGCGATAAACGCCGCGTGACACGCGGCGGTGCCTGCCGCGGCCTCAGCCGCAAAAAACGCTCCATTTCAAGCAAACGCGTCTAAAATCGCTTCTCCGTAAACGCACTCATACAACGCCATATGTTTGAATTCAGTGCGAGCCGCGCCGCACAACACGACGCGCGACGCCCAGCGTCTCCGTAGATGAGTCATCACTTAGTCATATTACTGTGACATGCAAATATTTATGTTAATAATTAATTAAAATAATATAAGTTATGATTCTATTAAAGTTATTAAAATTACAATTGTATTGTAGTAGAATCCTGAACTTAGTGAGGGATTCAAAGTACGTCACCCGAGCCAAAAATATATTTTGTGCCCGAGTGATACGAGTACACTCTACTTTTCATCTACTAGTAGCTTTAGTTTCTCACTCTACTTTATAATAATAATAAATTTTTACTTCATAAAAAGGAGAATGTAGTACATGACGCATACATAAAGTTATTCATATTAGTTTGTACCATGTCAAACACAATCTGATGGGTGAAGTTCCGCTTTCCTAATACCTAGCTGTCCCTGTACATACCTTACAAAAAGTTACAATGAACTAGTCCAATTATATATATTTTTTAATACTACAACAATGATTATAATTCAATATCTTTATTGATTGTTTATCTTTTTAACCCCCGACGCAAAAACGACGGGGTGTTATAAGTTTGACGCGTCTGTGTGTGTGTGTGCGTGTGTGTAAGGGTGCGTTTGTGTGTGTGTATGTCTGTCTGTGGCATCGTAGCTCCCGATCGGATGAACCGATTTTAATTTTGTTTTTTTCGTTTGAAAGGTGAATTTGTCGGGAGTGTTCTTAGCTATGTTTGATGAAAATCGGTCCAAGATGGCCGCCGCCACAAAATGGCGTATTACATATTTTCTCACAACTCCCTCAATATGGGTATCAAATGAAAGGGCTTAACTAATAGAATACTATACGCTATGATAAATTTCAAATCAAAGATGGCCGCCACAACAAAATGGCGAATTACAAAAAATCTGATTAAATACCAAATTACCTGAATCTTAAAACGCAATAAAATAAAAGAAATGAAATAACAAGGAGTCCCTACAAAAAGCATGAAATAAAAAATTTAATTAAAAATTTTAAAAACCCCCGACCACGCGAAACCCTATAAAAAGAAAAAAATAACCATGAAATTATGACCCTACGAACTTACGTAGGGTCATAATTTCAAGGTTATTTTTTTGTAATATTATTATTTAATAAAAAATAGAGTAACTACTAAATTGAAATTAAATAGTATCTAATAATAAAACAACTAAAACCTTATACTATACTCGTATTTACATTTGAGACATTTTCGCAATTATGAAAATTTATTGTTACAGTTTTATTAGAAATAGAGATTGTTGTAGATTTTATATTCTGCGTGTTTGAAATAATGTCCGCATCCTGGCTAATTTTCAGGAAAATGTGACGGTGAATCCAGTCGTATGGATGTCGATAGGCGCGGCGACTGTGGCATGGATGGATTAACTTAAGGTTGCAATTTAATGTTTTCCACGATGCGTTCACGTGTTTTCGCTTTGTCCTCAATGGAATCTTGTCGTGTAGCGACAAGGGGAGCTAAACTTTAAAGTTAAGGGTAAAATTAAATTAAAGAAAGGGAGGTAGAAAACAATTAAAGATATATTTACAATCAATTAAAAGATGGAGATCGACTGAAGAGTGGTGTGTAGAATGTGGCGATGATGTGACGATGCGTGACAAGTGGGCTGAGGAAGCTGAGGTGGAGATCCAGTTGGAGGGAGGTAGACGCGAGGCAGGTGCCGGCGACAGGTGCAGGTACAGATGCAGGTCCAGTTGCAGTTACAGGTGCAGGTGCAGCAACAGGTGCAGGTGTAGGTACAGGTGCAGGTGCAGGTACAGGTGCAGGTGCAGGTGAGGGCAGGTACTGGTGCGTGTGCGGCACGGAGGACACCCGTAGGAGGGCCCACGCAGCAGGACAGGACGCAGCACAGCAGCAGGAGAGAGAGGCACGGCGGGGACGCTGTGAGCCCGCCAGGTGAGGCGGCCCTTGGATGAGCTGCGGCCCAATAGTAATAGGAGCCCTTCACGGAGGACGGAGGACGGAGGCGTAGGCAGGGTCCGACAGGTACCGGAGCGGAGAGGTACGCGGGCATTCCCGGGATAGGGAGCCCTGTAGTATCAGGCTTTATATTGTATTTGCTTTAGAGGCGAAACCCGAACTGATCCTTGCATTGCGTGGATGTATAATGTCAGCTCGTAGAATACCATCATGTAGAAAATATGAATTTGAGATATGAAATTGGCCAGGATTCATTTTGCAGAAGTTTCAATGTAAAAATTAGCTAAAAAGATACAGGCCGGTTAGGATTTGAAAGAAAGGTTGCCATGGCAACGTATTAAACGTCGTTGTCAAAGCTGTCATAATAAAATATATTATTAATAAAACACAATAAAATCTATAGTTATTTTGTATTAGAAGTATAGTGTTTATAGGAAAAATGATATCCATCAATGTGGGCGAAATCACCAACCCTTCTTAGTCAATAAATCGTCGTAGTCTCATGTTAAAGTTGGAGTTGTGTCTGTGTACTGATTGTGGATAAAACATGTCGTGAGGAATAATCAGATCAGCGCCTAACGGTAACAGAATGCTTGTTCTGACCTGGAGGAATGAATGAAGATAACTGTGAGTATCTACATTATGTTACAATCTTCTATATACCCCTCTGCTACAGCACTAGACTTCCATCCTCCATGTCGCTTGAGAACAGTTAAGTCCACTTCAGAATCTGCCAAAAGGGTAGCAGAAGTACGACGAAAACAAGGTCCTGTATACAGCTTGATATCTAGTAACTTCAAATAAGTAGCGATTTCTTGTAGCATGTTAGAAATTTTATTTTTGAAGTGAAGACTGCTTTAGCGGCGTTGTGCACTTTTTTTGTGATGGGTAAAAAATGTTAAGCTCGCGTCAGGACACGTGACCTGATCGATCAAACAGCCTTTCACGCCGCTGTATCATCCCGAAGCGAACCCTGTAGAGCGGAAGAACCGGGACCTGAAGCCTCAACTAGCAATACTAGTAGGAAAAGACCACACTTCTTAGGATATTCATCTCGCAGCCGTAAGGTTTGCGATGAACTCCGCTGTTACAGCGAGTACTGGATTTTCACCAGCCTTCCTTATCTTCGGGAAAGAACTGCGCACGCGCAGCAGGAGCAGGTTCCGGCAACTGCAAGGTGGAGCTGAGCGACGAACCCGAAGGTGTTGGGTGTGTGGTTTCAAGTTGTCGTGCCCGACTTCGTATCAGCATTGTAGTATTCTTCTCTCTATTGTTAGATCCATCATGATATACTCGTAGTATAGTATTATGAAATTCCGGTCATAAAAATGGTGTAGGAACACATATCAGAAGATTATTGTTTGATTATTTATATTAAAAAATACTAAAAAATATCAGAGTAATTTTTGAAGTGAAAAATTCTTTAGCGGCGTTGTGCACTTTTGTTGTGATGGGTAAAAAATGTTTAACTCGCGTCAGGACACGTGACCTGATCAAAAATTCGTAAGACGGAGGGAGAGTAGGAATTAATATTGTATTTTACCTTACTTTACTTTATACCGAAAATTAAAGCAATTCGTGCAAAATTATTCCCTAACCATTCCAAATTCTGCCGGCACTCCCGGAGTGCAACCCGTTGATTTTTTTTTAAAGTGAAAACTTCTTGTTTGTATTTAGTCGATTTAAATGTGCAAAAATTAATCGATTCTTACTTTTTAGTAATGGCAACACAGTCACTTCATGATTCGTATAAAACCAACAACTCCTGTCAGCTCGTTCCAACCCCTCGACCCAGCTCCCCGAGCGACTAAGCCCGCACAGGCCTAGTCCCTGGAACATGCTGAACCACCAGAGCGCTTTCCCCGCTCTCGTGACAACCTCACCCTCACCCACCCCTGCAAAGGTGGATCCCCGACTTTGCCCCCCCTCGCTACAATCATATTTAGCGACAAAACCAAAGCCCCCCACCCCCGCTCCTAAAGCCGCTCCCGCCGCTTTAGCTCCCCCCCCTCCCACCACCTCTACCCAGTCAGCGGCTCTTGATCCATTCAACGTGATCAGCAGCACATTCCTGACTTTCCTCACTCCCCGTGCCAAGCAAATGGCACAGGAGATCACTGCCGCTAAGGCCTCCGGCGACCTCTATCGCATCCAAGCGATATACAACGCGTACCCGGAGATTACGCAAGCCCTAACATCATTCATTACAAAACCGTAATGGATAAATCCATAATAACGCGAACGAAACCCCGATCCCTCAAGTTGGCATCTTTCAATGCTAACGGCCTCCGACCACACCGAGATGAGATCGCCACCTGCCTCCGCGATCATCAAATCGACATCCTTCTCGTCCAAGAGACCTTTCTCAAGCCCAACCACCGCAGCCCTGCAATTGCTAACTATCGTCTGGTTCGTAATGACAGGACGAGGTGTCACAAGGGCGGTACTCTAATATATTACAAAAAGGCTCTGTATTGCATCCCTATGGACCCTCCCCCCCTCTCACGACTCGAAGTGTCAATCTGCCGATTAGGCATGACAGGCCACCAGCCGATCACGCTGGTCTCGGCCTACCTTCCTCCCTCTACCGCTCCAGAGAACCCACAGCTTCTGTCTGATGACCTCTCTACCCTTCTTGGCTTGAGTGACTCCGTTATCATAGCGGGTGACCTCAACGCTAAACACACTGCTTGGAACAGTGTCACGGTCAACACCCGGGGCAGACAGCTCTTTGACCTCTGCCCCCTGCTCAATTTCGACGTCATAGGCCCCATGACTCCCACTCACTTTCCCCACGACCCCTCCCACACCCCTGACGTCCTGGACATAGTGCTTCTGAAGAAAGTCAACCTACGGTTAGACTCTCTAGAAGTAGTTCAAGAGCTCACGTCAGATCATCGACCAATCATCATTCGATTGGCCCCTCGCTCTGGTCTCACCGATCCTGACCTACCTCCCCTGACAAAAGTGGTAACGGTCTGGAGGAAAGTAAGGGAATGCTTGAAATCCACCACATCCCCCCACCTGGACACCATCCCCGGTCATTTCAGCTCTATCGCAGACACGACGGCCGCGATCGACTCATTCACGGAACACGTGCAGTCAGTCATGAACGATTGTTCTAGGGAAATTCTAGTGACGGACGACCGTCGCTGGAAGTTGCCTGACGACGTGCGTGAACTGCTGAATGAGAAGAACGCGGCCGTTCGTGCCTACAGTAGCTTTCCCTGTGACGCTAACAAAGCCCATATGCGTTACTTGCAGCGTGCTGTAAAGTCTCGTTTATCGGAGTGGCGTGAAGCTAGCTGGAATAAGATGCTAAGCGAATTAGAGCCCACCCATCAGGCCTTCTGGGAGCTTCAAAGGAGACTCAAATCCCGCGAAGTAGTCACCGTACCACCCCTGGTCCGCCCTGACAAAACCATCGCTTTCGATGATGATGAAAAGGCCGAGTGCCTGGCCATCAGCCTCGAAGCTCAATGCTCACCCAGCACTCAACCAGTAGACCAAGCTCACCTCTCAGAGGTCGACGCGGAAGTCGAACGTCGAGCCTCCCTCCCGCCCGTCGAAGACCCTGAAAATCCTCTGCCTCCCGTCCCTCCAGACGAAGTGCAGTATATCATCAAAGGTCTCATACCCAAAAAGGCCCCCGGTTCGGACGGGATCACCAATAAAGTGATCCAGCTCCTCCCAGCCCCCCTTATATTGCTACTGGCCACCATCTTCAATGGCGCCATGGGCAATAACATTTTCCCACAATCGTGGAAAGAAGCCACAGTCATTGGCATCCATAAGCCCGGAAAGCCCAGGTCTGAACCGACAAGCTACCGTCCCATCAGTCTGCTCAAAGTCCTCGGAAAGATCTACGAGAGGCTTATTTACAAGCGTCTCAGGGTCTATGCCGAATCAAAGGGCCTCTTTCCAGACGAACAATTTGGTTTTCGAACCCAACACTCTTGTGTCCAACAAGTCCACCGCATCACCGAACATATCCACTCAGGATTCCTGCGCGGCATGATGACAGGTGTTATCTACTTCGACATAGCGAAAGCATTCGACAAAGTCTGGCACAACGGCTTATTATTCAAGCTGTACCAACTCGGTGTGCCAGACCGGCTCGTTCTCATCCTACGAGACTTTCTGTCGCACCGCACCTTCCGCTACAAGATCGAAGGAGCGCTCTCATCCCCCCACCCCATCAGAGCAGGAGTCCCCCAGGGCTCTATACTCGCCCCACTCCTTTTCACGCTGTTCACTAGCGATATCCCAAAGGACGCTAAGACCCATCTGGCTCTGTTCGCAGACGACACAGCCATTTATTACACTGGTCGCAGCCACACCCAAATACGGCTTCGTCTCCAAACCGCAGTCAACAAGTTGGCTGCTTGGTTCAGGAAATGGCGCATCGAAGTCAACCCCGATAAGAGTCAGGCGGTTCTCTATTTGAAACCCAGACTCCAACCCACCCCCCCTCCGCCCATCACCATGTTCGGCAAGCCAATCCCGTGGGAAAAGCGAGCCAAATACCTCGGTGTTATCCTTGATCAACACCTCACCTTCTCAGAGCACATAAAGACGGTCCGTTCGCGCGCCGCTTTCGCTCTCGGTTGTCTCCACTCCGTCCTCAATGAAGGCAGCAAGCTGTCACTCAAGTGCAAAATGCGCTTGTATACAACCCGCATCCGTCCCATAATGACTTACGCTTGCGTAGTCTTTGCCCATACCAAGCCCCGCCACATCCATAGGATGCAAACACTACAGAACCGATTCCTCCGCAAGGCCACAAACTCCCCTTGGTTCGTTCGCAACGAGATCCTCCATATTGATCTCAAGATCCCCACCATCCAGCAGTTCATGAAACGCCTCTCCAAGCGTTTCTTTGACACAGCCGCCAAGCACCGCAACCCTCTGGTTGTCGCGGCCGCAAAATACACCCCCTCCAATATCAGTAAGCTTCGCCGTCCAAGGCATGTACTCGGTGACCCCGATGACCCCATAACCCTCCTCCAGGAGAGCGATAGGGCAACCAGCACAGCTCACAAGAACAAAAAACTGACATTCCGACCCCGCCGCCGGGGTCCATCGCGACGTCCCCAAGTAAATTCACCACCAGCCCGACCCTTCATTGATGAAGAGCCAGCTCGCGTTGCAGCTGAGCTATTAAATGTAAATTCACGACCGTAACCTCTGAGTTTGTTTCGGCCTTTCTTCTCAGAGATAGTCTTAGGAAACGCCGTGCTCATCAAAGCACTAAAAATATAAATTCGATCCAGCCTGTCCCTTTGCTGCCCTCTCCCAGCGACGCCCTAAGCCGAGGTTCGTACCCCACAGAGGGTGCCCTTAGCGTGCAGTCGCCTAGTTTTAATTAGTTTTAGCCCTGGCTGGAGGCTTTAAGATTTCTTAAGGCAACCACAGGATAGTCCGGTTAAGTAGTCACGACCTCTCAAGGTCAACTACGAGATGCCAAATTCTAAAAAAAAAAAAAAAAAAACAGCTCGTTCCTTTTTATATTCGCTGTGATAGAAGTCAGATATAAAACCTTCCCTGTGTCACGTTAAAATAAATATGAAGTACATTATTTAAATTCAAAGTTTCTGTTTTTAATTCTCGTCCGTAACCTGATTTCCTATAGGGTATGGGCCCAGTTACACTTTGTTAAGTATTGCGCTAATCAAGTAAGTGTTTAATTTGATTCTCACTGGCTGTTATATTTAGTAACTATATTTTTCATTATGGAGAATTTGAAAGGGAAACGAAACATTAAACCGTTCGACGGTGAGAAATATAGCGTTTGGAACTTTCGGGTTCAATCGTTGTTGACCGAGATGGACGTTATGAAAGATATCAACATGGAACCAGAAATACGATCGGAAGTTTGGGTGAAGAGCAACCGAATCGCGAAAAGTATCATTGTTGAATATTTGACAGATTCATTCCTCGGTTTCGCGAAAGACAATTATACGGCACGTGATATCTTCAAAAACTTGGACGCATTGTACGAGAGAAAAAGTTTGGCAACTCAGTTGGCGCTACGGAAAAAGCTGTTGGGTTTAAAACTTCAAGGTGACACTACGTTAGTAAAGCACTTCAATATATTTGATGATCTAATTACGGAATTGCTGGCGGCTGGAGCGAAACTAGAAGAAACCGACAAGGTGTCTCACTTACTTCTCACGTTGCCAACTTCATATGACGGTGTTATAACTGCAATAGAGACATTATCTGAAGATAATTTGACCTTAGCATTTGTTAAAACAAGATTATTGGATCACGAGGTTAAATTAAGAAATGAGGGTAGTGATACCGTTAACAAGATTCTACACGTCGAAAACACTGCTCAAAATTTCAACCAACTAAAATCAAAGCCTAAGAAGCCTAAAAACCACCAGCAAAAGTTCAGCTAAGAAGAAATGCTTCGTCAAATGCCACCATTGTGGACGTAGAGGTCATGGCAAACATGATTGTTACTACTACAAACGAATGAATCAACGTAAACCTGAAGACAAACCGCGAACTATTCAAGCAGTGGAGCTTACAGAAGGAGCAACATTTACCAGTGAAGCTTCCGGGTTTGCATTCATGTTTGGCAATTACCCAGGAGTCACGAAGGGTAACCAAATAACTTTCCTGCTGGATTCAGGAGCATCGGATCACATCATTAACAGGGAAGACCTTTTCAGTACCTACACAAATTTAAATAATCCTTTAAAAATTTCAGTTGCTAAGCACGGTGCTTTTATTTCAGCCACCAAAAAGGGCACATTGCAAGTTATCAGCAACACTGGCATTCATGGTACGCTGGAGGACGTGCTATTTTGCCGTGATGTACCCTACAATCTCCTGTCGGTAACGAGGATGCAACAGGTATGACAATCACTTTCGATCAACAAGGAACCCATATCAGCAAAGACGGTAAAATCATAATGCAAGGTATGGCTGTGAACAATTTAATTTCTACTGATTTTGTAGTGAGATTAATCGATATGTTTCTCAATTATGCAAAAGTCATGATAATAATTACGATTTGTGGCATCAACGGTTAGGTCATATAAGTAAGCAAAAATTCATTGACTTGAAAAATAACTCTATGGTTGATGACGTAAGCTAAATTACCCAAGTATTTTTGGGGTGAGGCAGTGTTAACTGCAGTATATTTAATAAATATTACACCTATCCGCGCTTTGAAACAAACTCAAACACCATTTGATTTGTGGCACGATAAAAAAACCTATAATTAAATATTTAAAGGTTTTCGGTTCTACCGTGTATGTGCATAATAAAACCACTAAAACCAAATTTGCTGAAAAGTCTTGGAAGGGTATTCTGGTAGGGTATGTACCAAATGGCTATAAAGTATGGAACATAAAAAGTGAAAAATATGAAACAGTTAGAGATGTCATAGTAGATGAAGAGAGTTTTCTGCAGTCGAGGCCTGCATTAAAATTGAAAGGAAATGAAATCGAACATTTCCATAACAAAACTGATAATATGGACGTGACGTCAAAATCAGTGCCAATTAATTCTCAAAGTTTTGACAGTCCTCAATCTGTTACTTTCAAAACTGATGGAACTAAATCCAATGATTCAAAAATGGATGGTTTAAAATCAGTGGAATTAAAATCAAATAGTTCAATAGTACATGATTGCAAATCAGATAGTTCTAAATCTGATGAATTGGGTCGTTGTAGTAAAATTCGCAAGTTAAATGACCCTTATAACATACTAAAGCCCAATGTTGATAATAAACAAAGTTCTAATGAAACTTCTTGCACTAATAAAAATATTGATGATTCTTGTCAGTTAAGAAGGAGTGATAGGCTCAAAGGTCGTCCCCCTATATCCTATAGAGAAATGGATGATGTTTTATTATGTGCTGAATCAATCAATTGCAAAATACCTACTTCATTTCATAAAATTAAAAATCGGGGCGATAGAACTCATTGGGAAGATGCGATTAAGGTTGAATTAGATTCACTTTTAGCTAATGATACTTGGACATTAGTACCTAGACGTAATAATAAAAATGTAGTTGATTGCAAATGGATTTTTAGTATTAAAAATGATGAATTTGCTAATCCATTAAGATATAAAGCACGTCTTGTTGCTAGGGCCTTTTTTTTTTTTTTTTTGAGGATGGGAAATCATCAAATGACCCCTCCCGCTCTGGGTGGAACAGAAGGGAGTGTCAGACTCTTACTGACTAAAACCCACCCGTGTTCCTTCCGTAGCCCTTTATGTACCAGGGCAGCGGTAACCCTTTCGGACGATCCCGCTACCCCGGCAGGCTTCGGCCCTGTCGGGCCCCATCAACTATGCTGACATCCATTTGAGGCGAACGTGGAACACATACGCGCCATCCGGCACGGGCCTGGTCCTGATCGGACGGAGAGCTACCTATTGCTCTCCGCCCGCAGGCCCGCGCCTACGGTGGCCGGGAGTCGTCACGCGGCTCCCGACGCCCGGAGCGTCTCCCTCGGCGGCTGAGGCGTGAGGATCTCTCCCTCGCCCATCCCGCCACCTCCTTCGCTAGCATGACTGCTTCGCAGAAGGAGGTGACCGCCTCCCACTCCCTCTCGCCCCGGACCATGGCTTGAACCAGGGCCGGACGCGAGAGGTCGCCGCCGCTGCCGATCGCCTCTACGAGGACACGGCGGTGCTCTGCCCAAGCGGGGCAGACCTCCACCGTATGCTCCACCGTGTCCTCTGGGCGACCCTCGCAGTGGTGACACCCGGGCGTCTCCTCCCGCCTGATTATGTGCAGGAACCTCCCGAAACATACGTGTCCGGAGAGGACCTGCGTCAGGCGGTAGGTGAGAGCGCCGTGACGCCTCTCTGTTGCTAGGGGCTTTAGTCAAGAGTACTTAATCGATTACAATGAAACTTTTGCCCCTGTTGCTCGTTTAGCCAGTTTTAGATTTATGATTAGTTTTGCAAATCAATATAAATTATTAGTTCATCACATGGATGTTAAAACTGCATTTTTAAATGGAATTTTAAAGGAAGAAATTTACATTAAAGTTCCAGAGGGGGTATTTAGTAAATACGATTATGTTTGTAAACTAAACAAAGCTTTATATGGGTTAAAACAAGCTGCACGTTGTTGGTTTGAATTGTTTGATCAATGTCTTAAAGAAAAGGGCTTTGTAAATTCATCAGTTGATAGATGTATTTATATTTTAGATAAGGGTGATATTAGTAAAAATATTTACACTTTACTTTATGTCGATGACCTAGTTTTGATATGTTCTGACCAGCATGTAATGGACAGTCTTAAGAATTACCTTATGAGTAAATTTAAAATGGTAGATTTAAATGAAATCAAATTATTTCTTGGCATTAGAATTACTAAACATGAAAATAAAGTAACATTAGATCAAAGTGCTTATATAAAAACAATAATAGACAAATTTTGTATGTCTGATTGCAATCCTGTTAGTACCCCTTTAGAAGTTAAACCTAATTACGAAGCTGTAAAAGAAGCATTATGGCTAAAGTCTCTTGCAAATAGTGTTAAACTTAATATTGTCAGTCCAATTCCTGTTTATGAAGACAATAACGGTTGTATTAGTATAGCAAATAACCCAACTGGTCACAAAAGGAACAAACACATTGACATCAAGTATCACTTTTCTAGAGAGCAAGTTGAAAACAATGTAATAAAATTGTATTATGTACCCACAGGTAAACAAATAGCGGATGTGCTGACAAAACCGCTACCAGCTGTCACGTTTAACCAGCATAGAGATGAAATTGGTTTATGTAAACAATGATTTTGTGTTTATTGTTGTGTTAATTGTCAATCGCATTAATTTATTGATTTTTATGAAATGGTCTGATTAGGTTTTCCTGGTTTTCCTAATCCTAGCAACAAATGTTGGATCATATATTGTTATTCTCCCAGGAGTCACTTGGGAGACTTTTATGTTCTGATTATTTAGGTTACTTTATGTATATTGTAACAAATTAGCTTGTTGTGTTTGTGATTAATAATTAATTTTTGAGGGGGCGTGTTGGTATTTAGTCGATTTAAATGTGCAAAAATTAATCGATTCTTACTTTTTAGTAATGGCAACACTGTCACTTCATGATTCGTATAAAACCAACAACTCCTGTCAGCTCGTTCCTTTTTATATTCGCTGTGATAGGAGTCAGATATAAAACCTTCCCTGTGTCACGTTAAAATAAATATAAAGAACATTATTTAAATTCAAAGTTTCTATTTTTAATTCTCGTCCGTAACCTGATTTCCTATACTTCTTTAGCGGCGTTGTGCACTTTTTTGTGATGGGTAAAAAATGTTAAGCTCGCGTCAGAACACGTGACCTGATCGAAAATTCGTAAGACGGAGCTCGCGTTAGGACACGTGACCTGATCGAAAATTCGTAAGATCGAGGAAGAGTTTTTTGTGATGGGTAAAAAATGTTAAACTCGCGTCAGGACACGTGACCTGGTCGAAAATTCGTAAGACGGAGCTCGCGTCAGGACACGTGACCTGATCGAAAATTCGTAAGACGGAGCTCGCGTCAGGACACGTGACCTGATCGAAAATTCGTAAGACGGAGGGACAGTTTTTTGTGATGGGTAAAAAATGCTAAACTCGCGTCAGGACACGTGACCTAATCGAAAATTCGTAAGATGGAGCTCGCGTCAGGACACGTGACCTGATCAAAAATTTGAAAGACGGAGGGAGAGTAGACCGCATTCCAAAATATCAAAAATGCACAACGTTAATATTCAAGTTTTCACTTCTGTCGGCACTCCCGGAGTGCAACACGTTTTTTTTTTCACTGTCAGCTTGACAGGCGGGCCACAGATTTATTATTATAATATTATTACTGCTGCAAGGGACCACAGACCTGAGTATTTGATATTAATTTCAATTTGATACCTCCACGCGTTCCTGAGCAAAAGGACGGACAACAAAGTGATCCTATAAGGGTTCCGTTTTTGGTACGGAGTACGGAACCCTAAAAAAAAAACAACAACAAAAGAGAATAAAATAAAAACATTCAATATGTAAAAGCAGTTCAATCCCAAGCCTTTTTGATTAAAGGCACAACTTACGTTTAATTAATGATTTTAATTTATTAAGGCTTAGATCCTGAACAGGGCTTGAAAGTTTATTATAAAAGCATATACTTTGGCATCTGAACGAGCCACCTATTTTCTTGAGCCTTGTGCAGATTCAGCCCTAGTTTGCACATGCATCGTCCCACATAGGCCCGTGAATTAAATTAATTAAAATCGCCGTGTCATCGGCACATGCATAGATCTTCCCATCAGGTATTGACATCCTACAAAGGTCGTTTGTGTAGATTTGGAAGAGCGTGGGTGGATATGATTCCTTGAAGCACGCCGAAAGACACCGAAGTCTCATCACTGTGTTCAAAGCCATACCACGCACGCCCACACACTCTAACTTAGCTATTAGTTTGGGAACAGAAACTGTGTCGAAAGCTGTCTAAGTCGACGCGATCAAAAGATACGGCCTTAAATGCTCCGTTTTTGCCGCATAATTTGACACTCGCAAGGGAATCAAACCTATAGGATACGTCGCGTTGACCTAGGACCATGAAATTTGGTATGAAGCAATGTCATGTAGCACAAGTAAAGAAAAAATCTGAAAATCGTTAATTTGCACAAAGTAATGCTAACATGCGAATAATGTAGTGGGCTGCAATATTGTTATACTACTTATGAGCCTACATTATTGTTATTTGTAAAGATTTTATATTGTAGCTGTTTATTGTCCCATTATAAATAAAATAAAACCAGCTCGCTTCTGCAAAACGAAGATAGTCTGAATATCAGCGGCATTTCCCTCTCAATAGAATACCGTACGACATTACACTATGAAAATGGCTAAAGTGCACTAAACGGGCTGTATCTATATCAGTTAAATTACGATTTTTTCTAACAGCGTATGCGGCGGAACTTAGCTTTTTTGACAATTTATCTATATGTGGACCCCACTGAAGCTTAGCCTCCAAAGTTATGCCCAAGAATACTGTGCTGTCTTCAGGATTTAATTCTTCTCCCTTTATCAACACATTAGTTTTCACCTGCCTAACGTGAGGTAGCGTAAATCTAATGCATTTGGTTTTTTTCTCGTTTAGAAGTAAATTATTAACATTGACCCAGTGGACTACTTTAGAGATCGCGCTATTGATATCGTCAGTTACCTGCTGCTGACGTTTAAGTGTAAACAAAAATAAAGTGTCATCTGCAAACAACACTATATCATGATTATCCTTTATCAGGCACAGCAAGTCATTACTATAAATAAGAAACAAGAAAGAACCGAGAATTGAGCCCTGTGGAACTCCCATTGTTACATAGGTCCGGGAGATCTTTCCAGAACAGCGTTCCGGATCCCGTAGTGGCGGAGTTTCCTGATTAACATTTCGTGAAGAACGCAATCGAATGCCCTGGACAAAACACAGAAGATGCCCAAGGCATCGCATTTATCTTCCCGTGCATTATAAATATATCGTAAAAGTTTACCACCAGTCAACATTAGTAGTTGCATGACCCCTTGTAAAACCGAACCGAACCGACAACTATGTAACAACTTGTGTTAATTAAAAAATCTTTGGTCTACAATTAATTTCTCAAAAATTTAACTATGTAAAGGTAGGTAGTAGAGAAATAGGTCTATAATTGGTGGGGTCTGATGTACATCATACCAATAGTTGTATTGACGGTGGGGCAGTTTCCTGACTACTATAGTCAGGAAACTGCCCCACCGTCAATACAACTATTAAAGCTAAGAGCTAGAGTAGGTGCTACAATGTCAATAAGAGACTTAGCAACTTCTACTGAATTACCCCACAGATCTGCACTCTTTTTACAAGCTTTTATTTAACTTGCGATGTATGTACGAGTATGTAACTATGTTTGTTCGGGTGGACTCTTGCAACTCAATTTTGAAGCAGATATCTTCAACCGATTAAGCTGAAATTTTGCACGCATGTGTAAATCGGATGACAATGCAAAATTATTATGACATGGAGCTAATCTGATGATGGAACCGAGTTCCTATGGCTACCTGCCATAGGAACTCGATAGTTAAACATCAACCCCATCGAGTTTGGACTCGTTTGATCCGTCTTGATGAGAACTTTGGTGCTAGATGATAACCAGGGTGTGATGATAGAGCTGGAAGATGGCAATAGGAACTCGATAATTAAACGACACAACCCCATCGAGTTTGGGCTCGTATGATTCGTCTTGACGAGTACTTTGGTGCTAGATGGTAACCAGGGTCTGATGATGGAGCTGGAAGATGGCCATGGGAACTCGGTAATTAAACGACCTAACCTCATCGAGTTTGGGCTCGTTTGATTCGTATTGACGAGTACTTTGGTGCTATATGGTAACCAGGGACTAAAGATGAACAGGTAGCTTAAGTACAATAAACGCATATAACGGAAAAACACTGCTACGCGTTACGAACTACGCCGTAGTCAATCTCGCATAAAAAATACTAAAAAGTTAAAAATAAAATTAAAAGAAAAAAAAAACTTTTAAAAAAGAAGCTTTTATTACTTATTAATACAAAACTTTTTAGCAAAAAGTTAAACCGCCGAAAAAACTGAAAAGCAAAACATAATAAACCTTTTTTATTTAACCTTAATAACCAAGTTCTTAAAGTAATGTAAGTATACCTAAGTAATTTTGAGTCTGCGCCAAACAATAAATAAACAAAGATCACTAAATTGCCTAAAACATAAACGGCACCGACTCAAAATTATTTACATATATACGTACATCAGTGTTACATAAGTCCTTTCATTGTACAGTTCATAAAGCCGTGTTTTACTTTTATGAATACCAATAAATAAATAAAAATTAAATAAAAATCATTTATTTCAGACAAAAAAGTCCATAGGCAAGGCAAGGTTGTTAGTAACAAGAATTTTGCTTATAACTAATGTTAGTAACTAAAAAGTAAATAAAAAGGAAGAAACTCGACACACCATCCACCCTGCGCAGTATGCTCATCGGTCTCGCAACACATGGATTTCAGTGAACCTACTGAGCATACAGGATCGGTTCTCTCGCCAATCATCCTTAGGACGCTATTCGGGCTCCCCATACTCGTCGCACCACCGACGCAACTTTTTTACGCATAATCGCGTAGAAGTCATCTACGCTGGCGTCAGCAAACATGCCGGATGCACTGCAATATCGAGGGAGCCGAAACAGAGCCCTGGACACATTATTATACTGGACGCGCAAGGCATTGTAGGCTTCTTGTGTAAAGTATGCCCACAGGCCGCTCGTGTAGAACGTCTGGCAGAATGCCTTGAACATTGTTGTTTTAAAAGGAGCAGTACACCGAGCAAACATGTGTGCCAACATATTACCGCGCACCGACAATGCCCTGCGCTCCCTCTCAATATCTAATTCGTCACACAAATTCTCAGTTACAATGTGTCCCAGATATATTAAACTGTGCAACACACACAATGGTAGCCCAATCACTGAAAGAGGCATTACTATTAACCGAAATAGTTTTGGGAATAAAGGTGGAATCTAATTGTTTACAGTATATTATACACCGTTACATTTTGATCGTTTTAATCCTTAAAAGGGGTCATTGTACTCATCATTATGAACAACTTTTACTAGACGACCAACCCCGAAATTGTGAAAAAAAAAATCAGTTGATCCATACATTATGTCGAGTTATGCGAACATTATTCTATGGATCAACTGATTTTTTTTTTTCACGATTTTCCGTTACATTTTTATAGGTTTGATTGGCTTGGTTTGCTCTGGTGGAAAAGGGTGCAACGCAGCTAAGTTGTTAACATTGGTATGCGCAAAGTGCATGTTCATAGCACATGTCACCCGCTCCCCTAAACTGGTAAAAGCTTAGCTGCCTCGCACACTCGCATATCGGTAGTGGTCGGCACTGTCCCTCCGACGTTCAGGACCTGTCGATCAACGATTCTTTCGCTCAAGAAACGTATAAAAGCTTTTAGGTCCCGCGTAAGTAAAGGGCATGCATATATTATTCGCTGACTGAGCATACCGCTTATTTGTAAGAGCGACAAGATCTGTCAAAGAGATAACTCTCTCTGCGACGCTCGCTTGGCGGGCAGAACACTCGCCGATAGACTCACGCTTGGTAGGCAGACATACGCATACCAGTGAACGATTAGCTCGTCGGCGTCGCGCAGTCGCTCCTCGTTGCTGGCCAACTCGTTTTTAGTTGCTAGCTCTACTCGGTTCACGTTACTCACCGGCGGTGCGACAGGTACCTTAAGCTCCGTAAACAGCTATTATGTATAGTGCTCTTTTTACAGTATTCATTTTTGCGATGCTACGTCTCATATTCTACTGAAGAAGGGACACCAGTGTATAACACAACTCCCCCCCGTATTGGCAGCGGCTTCACCAACAAATGCGGCTGTCCTCCTTACTACAGGGAAGTAGAAGGCTGCCTCTGCGAAGAATATCATCCAACAAGTAAGTACGATGCAGTTCCTAGAAGTGAGATAGAATTAACAATAATAACGTGCACAGCAGCTTAATAACATGCGAACCAAGCGACAAGTGATCAGTAATTAGAAATCCCAAAATAATTACTTAATCGAGAACTCAATGAATAAACCAAAAACCTCATGGCAAATAATAAATAATAACAAAATAAATAAAGAACCAATTTCACAGATAAGAAATAATAACCAAATAATTACGGACCCGAAAGAAATAGCAGAGTCATTCAATAATTTTTTCATTGACCAAATTACAAATATACCTAATAACTCCATGCTCGACGTTAAGAAAATAGACCATAACCCAAACTCAATATTTGTGCCACCAGTCGTACCTCAAGACGTGATAAGCATAATTAAATCTCTAAAAAATAAAAAGAGCTTCGGTTGTGATGGGGTTTCCACCCAAGTCATAAAATTTGTTGCTAATAGTATAGCTGGCCCTTTAACTCATATAATTAACGTTAGTATATCATCAGGAACATTTCCAGACAACTTAAAAACTATAATTGTAAAACCTATTCATAAAAAGAATAGTAAAGAGGATATGTCGAACTATAGGCCGATAGCTTTAATTTCAGTTTTTTCAAAAATAATAGAAAAAGTCATATATGAGGCAATATCATCTTTCTTAAATAAATTTAACATACTTTGCCATGAGCAATACGGATTCAGGAAAAATAGAAATATAAACATGGCAATTTTTGACTTGTTGAATGTTGTTATGTCAAATGTTGATAGTAAAACGCCTATATGTGCTGTTTATACAGATATGTCGAAAGCTTTCGATTTTGTCGACCATAACATAGTACTTCAAAAACTAAACGCTTATGGCATTCGAGGGAACATCCTAAACCTAATAAAAACATATTTATCCGGTCGCAAACAAATAACAGAAATATACAAAATATGTGTCAAGTCGAAATTAGAAAAAAGATACGTGTCTTCCAGTAGAGAAATTAAATTTGGTGTACCACAGGGAACCGTCCTTGGGCCTTTGTTATTTATAATTTACATTAACGATCTCCCACGCCAAATCCACCATCCCATGGTGCTTTTTGCTGACGACAGTACAGCACTCTTAAAATGTGACAATAATGGAAATTACGAAAACGATATAAACGACACCATTAAAGTTATAACAAATTGGCTAAATAGTAACAACTTACAAATTAACATACTTAAAACAAAAATAATGCATTTTTATCAAAGACTACGTATTAATGACTTGAACATCAACTATAATGGCCAAGATGTAGACAGAGTAGAGCTCACAAAATTTTTAGGAATTTTAATTGACAGTCAGCTGACATGGAAGCCACAGGCTGAAGCAATCTGCAAAAAACTCAGCGCATCTGCATATGCACTCTATAACCTTAGGAAAAAAGTTAATATCAAAACAGTATTACTAGCATATCATGGTCTTGTCGTTTCGATTTTAAGGTTTGGAATTATATTCTGGGGCTATTGTACCGAAAGGGAGAGTATTTTTAAAGCCCAAAAACGCTGTTTGCGAGCAATATTTAGTTTAAAAGTTACTGACAGCATACTTTTTAGATGTGTTTGTATGTGTAATGAACTAATGATGAACTGCATCAATGTTTGCATGCCAAAATGGTAGAATGTACAAGGATTCTTCAACATTTCTGTAACCACCTTATTGTAAATACCTACATTCCGAGCAAATAAATGAATATTATTATTATTATTATCTCCTTTATTTGAATGTAATCATATAAATTATATTTTTAAATATTAGAATATAAAAAGTATAAAAACATTTAAAAAAAAAAAAAAAAAAAAAAAAAAAAAAAAAAAAATAGTAGCCCATCGGTATCAGGAACAGGGTCCAAGCTACCGGTGGTCAGGGCTCCAGAGAGAGGAACCTCCTGACAATGCGAGCCGTGTCCAGAAGTACCGCTTTCTGAATCAAGCCCTTGATCCAGCTGCCCAACGAGAGCCTCCTCAGGTGTTGGTCGAGGCTCTTGGCTATTAAGCCATTGGCTGTCACGACTATCGGCACAATGATCGCTGAGTCCACATCCCACATGTCAACAACCTCGCGAGCCAAGTCAAGATATTTGATTTGTTTATCTTTCTCGGCTTTCACGAGGTTCTCATCATGCGGGACGGTTATGTCAACAATCACTTATTGGCAACAATAGTCCTGTCAGTGATGATGGATCGATCCCAGTACAATGTGATATTACCATTTTCGAGAACTGGGTCGGGCACATACCTGTAGTACGGCACCTCCGATTCCACAAGGTTGTATTTCAGAGCAAGTTGTTGATGGATTATCCTAGCTACAAGGTTGTGTCTATGCAAGTACTCTCCATTAGCTAGACGAGAACACCCGGAGATAATATGCCTGATTGATTCCCCCGGCCGGTGGCATGCCCGACAGATGTCAACCGTGCCGTCTTTCACAATAAATCTCCGGTAGTTGTTCGTCATCATAACTTCGTCCATAATTGCACAGACAAAACCTTCGGTTTCTCCAAAGAGGTCACCACAACGTAGCCAGGCTACGGACGCTAGTAGATCTACATCGGGCCCATGTAGGGCCCGAAAGAAGCGCCCGTGAAGCTCCTTACTCTGCCATACCTCCATGCGTTCATTAGTGTCAAGCACTACTGGCTTGCGCCAGTTCTCTTTACCCAAGGAGAGCGGTGTGAGGCCCTTGTCCATCGCGACTACATCTCGATGCATCCCCACGTCGGTTTTTAGGAAATATTCCCTGAGACTGCATATCTCGCGATTGTGGAGGTTCTTAGCGTTTAAAAAGCCTCGACCTCCACACTTTCGCGGGATATACAGCCTCATTACCGATGACCGTGGGTGATGCATTCGATTTGCAGTTAGCAGCGTACGGACCCTCCTATCCAGGCCGTCGAGTTCGGTCTGAGTCCATTTGAGTATGCCGAAAGAGTACATCAAAACCGGCAAGACCCAACCGTTGAAGGCGCGCACCTTGTTCCCGCCTGATAAAAGACTATTAAATACTTTTTTCAGGCGGCCAAAGAAGCGCTCCTTCAACGATTGCTTCATGTCAGTAACATTGATGCCTAGCGCTTCCGACATACCCAAATACTTATAGGTTTCGGATGCGGAGAGGGCTCTAAGATTTGTGGAATCCGAGAGTTGGGTTCCCACGGTTTCCACGATCTCCCCTCGCTTTACATGCATGACCGCACATTTGTCCACACCAAATTCCATCCTGATGGCGCTACTGAAAGTTTCAGTAATTTTCAGTAGCTCCATCAGTTGCAAATTGTTGGGGGCAAAGAGTTTTAGGTCATCCATGTAGAGGAGGTGAGATATAACCTGACCACCTCTCCTCAGCCGATAGCCTAGACCTGAATCTTCCAGCAGCGTGCTTAGAGGATTCAAGGCTAAGCAGAACCAAAGCGGACTCAAACTGTCGCCCTGGAATATGCCTCGCTCGATCCTTATCGGCTCGCTATTCCTCTGGATATTTCGACATCCTGGATAGCGAAGGACCGTCCTCCATTGCCCCATACACGTCATCAGGAAGGTGCGCAGAGTTGTATCTACTTTATACAATTCCAGCACCCTCATGAGCCATGTATGTGGCACCGAGTCATAGGCCTTCTTATAATCTATCCAACATGTCGACAGATCCTTTCGAGAACGACGAACCTGTTGGCTAATGGCCATATCAATGAGAAGTAGCTCCTTAGTACCGCGGGACCCGTTCTTACATCCATTTTGAGAGACAGACATGATGGAGTTGCTGTCTATATGTTTATTAATTTTAGCTCTCAAAATGGATGTAAGAACTTTATAGAACGTCGGTAGACAAGTGATCGGTCTATAATTTCTGGGATCCGCGGTACTACCTGATTTATGGAGCAGGTGGGTTATTCCTGTCGTTAGGAACTGGGGCAGCGACCCTGACTCTAAGGCTGACTGGAACTGGGATGCCAAGGGGGCGTGCGATCTTTGGAACCACTTTACCCAAAAGTTGTGCAGCCCGTCCGGCCCTGGAGATTTCCAGTTAGGCAACGGACGGACTGCACGAGCAATATCTTGGGGGCTGATGATAAGTGGCTCCATTTCTGGTATTAGTTCGCACGCTCGCTCGATCTTCCCAGTCCAATCTCCTTCGGTGTGACTGACAGGCACCGACCAGATGTTTTGCCAGAAGGAACACATGGCGTCATCATCTGGTAGGTGCGTGTCAGTCACACATTGGTCCTGTCGTTCCCAATCCCTGTAAACCCACCTTTCGTCGCTCTGGAATGTGCGATTCTGAGTGTACCGCTCCACTCTCCGCCTGTACCGACGAATACGGTTTGCCCATGCACAGATCTTCTGCTTCAGGTAGTCGATACGTTCTGTGACGCGGGACAAATAATCTCGAGAACTAATATCAGTCCCCGAGAACGCCCGCCTCACAAAACGCATCACTCTAGGGCGAGTATTGCCCTCCCTGAAGCAGATTAGCTTGCCGATGAGTGCTCTAGTCTCCCCGATACGACGCTCAATCCTGCACTGCCAAGCTGGTACAGCTGGTTTTGGTCGTGTGGCTCTGTCACTGTTCGGGAATTTGACATGAGCCACACGACATGCCGCAACAGCCGCACAGTACAAGATTGAATGGGTATCGGTGAGGTCTTTGCTGTCGTTAAAGTAATTTGACAGCTGCGAGTCTAGAGCACACACCAGCGCCTTGTTTTTCTTGTGCATGGGCAAACGAGGTAAACGTGGTCTGAGTCCAGGCGGAATAGATCGGTACTCACGGAAAGCATCGTCCAAAGCGCTCCTCAATCTTACATTGCACTGGGAACTCACGGATATAGCCTCATCATCATCCTCTTTATCAACGCGGTTGGGTCGCGATGAAAAACTGGGTAAATTTTGCAGTTGCACCGCGACCAATGACGAAGCAGGCGCAACGTGGCTATTCCGTGATTCGAGGCGTAGTCGATCAAGAACAACGTCATCCAGCATATGGTTACGCTGGATAACCCGCACCTGATCCGACAGTCGTTGCGTTAACACGTTGACAGCTGGCTCGAGCGCCTGAAACAGAGAGAACATCCGACCACGGTACGCAGTCAAGTTACTTCCCCCCTCTGTAGCCCCAAAGTATGCGCGCATGACATTTTCATTGACAGTTTGTGTCCATCTCATGCGCTGCACACTTCCACCGGCAGCGGGGACCCTATCAGAGGCCGGAGGGCCTCGGAGTCCTAAGCTGGCCGGTGGTCGGCCTCTTCCGCGTCGACGTACTGGTGGTGGTGTCGTCGGCGGTGAAAAGTATTCGTCGCTCGAGCTCGACGCAACTACAGCGGCCGAAGTCACTGGACTCACGTCTGGCGCAGGTTCCGGCAGCTGCGAGGCGGAGCTGAGCGACGAGTCCGAAGGTGTTGGGAGTGTGGTTTGAAGTTGTCGTGCCCGACTTCGTGTCAACATCTTTGTGTCATCTGCGTATTTTATTTTCATGCATCCTGGTATAGTACCAATGTAAATGTTATGATGCTAATATTGGTCTTCAAAAATGGTATAGAGTAGATTTAAAAACATTATTTCTTAATTATTAATGTTTGAAAAATATTAGAAAATATACGGAGTAAAATTTTTGTCACCGTCAACTTGACAGCCGGGCCACAGATTATTATTATTATTATTATTATTATGTCGTTTATTCATTTAATATCTTATTTTATTATATTTTTAAATATTAGTACAAAAAAAAAAAAAAAAACATTTAAAAATATAAAAAAATAGTGATCCACCGGTGTCGGGAGCAGGGTCCAAGGTACCGGTGGTTAGGGCTCCAGAGATAGAAACCTCCTCACAATGCGAGCCGTATCGAGGAGTACTGCCTTCTGAATCAGGCCCTTGATCCAACCGCCTAAAGAGAGCCTCGATAGATGTTGATCGAGGCTTTCAGCCATCAGCCCATTGGCCGATACGACAATCGGCACAATGACAGTCGAGCTCACATTCCACATGTCAACAACCTCGCGTGCTAAGTCAAGATATTTGATTTGTTTATCTTTCTCAGCTTTCACGAGGTTCCCGTCATGTGGAATGGTAATATCAACAATCATTGCGCGGCGCACTAATCGATCTATCACCACTATATCAGGTTTGTTGGCGACAACAGTCCTGTCAGTGATGATAGACCGATCCCAGTACAACGTGACATGGTCATTTTCGAGAACTGGGTCGGGCACATACTTGTAATACGGTACCTCAGAGTCGACAAGTTTATATTTCAAAGCAAGTTGCTGGTGAATAATCCTGGCTACTTGGTTATGCCTGTGCAAGTACTCGCTGTTAGCCAGACGAGAACAACCAGAGATAATATGTCTGATGGACTCACCCGGACGGTGGCATGCCCGACACACGTCAGCCGTCCCGTCCTTCATAATATGTCTCCGGTAGTTATTCGTCAAGATAACTTCGTCCATAATTGCACAGACAAAACCTTCAGTTTCCCCAAAGAGGTCACTGAAACGCAGCCAGGATACGGACGCTAAGAAATCTACAGCGGGCTCATGAAGAGCCCGATAGAAGCGCCCGTGAAGCTCCTTACTTTGCCATACCTTCTTGCGGTCATCGGTAGTAAGTACTACAGGTTTGCGCCAGTTCTCTTTCGCCATGGAGAGCGGGGTGAGCCCCTTGTCCATTGCGACCACATCACGGTGCATACCCACTTCGGCTTTTAAAAAATATTCCCTGAGACTGCACACCTCGCGGTTGTGGAGGGTTTTCGCATTTAAAAATCCTCGACCCCCACACTTCCGCGGGATATACAGTCTCATCACCGATGACCGTGGGTGATGCATCCGGTTTGCGGTCAGCAGTGTACGGACCCTTCTATCTAGGGCGTCGAGTTCAGTCTGAGTCCATTTGAGTATGCCGAAAGAGTACATCAAAACCGGCATGACCCAACCATTGAAGGCGCGCACCTTATTTCCGCCTGAAAGAAGACTAATTAATACCTTCTTCAGGCGACAAAAGAAGCGCTCCTTCAACGATTGCTTCATGTCAGCATCGTTGATGCCTAACGCTTCCGACATACCCAAATACTTATAGCTTTCGGATGAGGAGAGGGATCTAAGGTGTATGGAATCCGAAAGTGGAATTCCCTCGGATTCCATAATCTTCCCCCCCTTTACATGCATGACTGCACATTTGTCCACACCAAATTCCATCCAGATGGCACTACTGAAAGTTTCAGTTATCTTCAGTAGCTCCATCAGATGCAATTTGTTAGGGGCAAAGAGTTTCAAATCATCCATGTAGAGGAGGTGAGATATGACCTGACCACCTCTCTTCAACCGGTAGCCTAGACCTGAGTCCTCCAGCAGTGTGCTTAGAGGATTCAGGGCTAAACAGAACCAAAGTGGACTCAAACTGTCGCCCTGAAATATTCCCCGCTTAATCCATACAGGCTCATCATTCCCCTGGATCTGTCGACACCCTGGATAGCGAAGGACCGTCTTCCATTGCCTCATACACAACTCAAGGAAGGTGCGTAGAGTTGCATCTATCTTGTACAACTCCAGCACCCTCATGAGCCATGTATGTGGCACCGAGTCGTAGGCCTTCTTATAATCTATCCAGCATGTCGACATATCCTTGCGGGATCGGCGAACCTGTTGGCTAATGGCCATGTCTATGAGGAGTAGCTCCTTAGTACCGCGGGACCCATTCCTACATCCATTTTGAGAGGCAGACATAATCGAGTAACTGTCAATGTGTGTGTTAATTTTCGCTCTCAAAATGGATGTAAGAAGTTTATAAACCGTCGACAAACACGTGATCGGTCTATAATTCTTGGGTTCCGCGGGACTACCTGACTTATGGAGCAGGTGGGTAACGCCTGTTGTTAGAAACTGTGGTAGTGACCCAGACTCTAAGGATGACTGGAACTGAGATGCCAGGCAAGTGTGTGAACTAATGAGCCATTTTAACCAAAAATTATGTAGTCCGTCCGGTCCCGGTGATTTCCAATTCGGTAACGGACGGACTGCTTTGGCTACGTCTAATGGCGTAATTATGACTGGTTCCATCTCTGGTATAGTTCCACACACTCGCTCGATATCGCGCATCCAGCCACCCTCAGCGTGACAGACGGGCAACGACCAGATGCTGCGCCAGAATGCACTCGTGGTGGCATCATCCGGGTGGCACACGTCCGTCACGTTTTGTTCAGGTCGCTCCCAAGTTCTATATACCCACCTCTCATCGCTCTGGAACATGCGATTCTGCGTGTACCGATCAACCCGCCGCTTATACCGCCGAATACGACTCGCCCATGCACAAACTTTCTGCTTCAGGAAGTCGATGCGCTCTGTGATATTGGACATGTATTCCCGAGGGCTGATTCCAGTCCCCGAAAATGCCTGTCTTACAAAGCGCATCACTCGTGGTCGTGTATTGCCCTCCCTGAAGCAGTATAGTTTACCGATGAGTACCCTGGCCCCATCGATACGACGCTCGATCCTGTATCGCCAGGCTGGTACGGCTGGTTTTGGTCGAGTAGCTGCGTCACAATTTGGAAACTTGACGTTAGCTAAACGACATGCCGCCACAGCCGCGCAATACAAGATCGAGTGTGTATCAACGAGATCCTCACTGCTCTCGAAGAAATTCTTGAGCTGCGAGTCCAAGGCACACACTAGCGCCCTATTTTTTTTGTGCATAGGTAGCCGTGGTATTCGGGGTCTAAGTTCGGTTGGAGTGGACCTATACTCGCGAAACGCATCTTCCAGTGCGCTCCTCAGTCGGACGTTGCACTGGCTACTTACTGTGTCAACCCTATCATCATCTTCTTCAACACGATTGGACCGCGGCGGGATGGCATCAATAGTTGACGCTTGTGCCGCGGTTTGTGCCAGAGTCGAGACGATTTGATTGTTCAGTACCTCTGAGCGCAGCCTATCAAGTGCGATGTCGTCCAACCTGTGATTGCGTTGGATTACCCGCACCTGATCCGACAGTCGTTGGGCCGAGACGTTGATGGTTGGGTCCAGTTCCTGGAACAGAGACAGCAACCTATCACGGTACGCAGTGAGGTTAGTTCCCCCCTCTGTAGACCCGAAGTATGCGCGCATGACGTTCTCGTTCATAGTCTGAGTCCATCTCATGCGCTGCACACAACCACCGGCAGCGGGGACCCGGCTCGGGGCCGGATGGCCCCTAAGTCCCAAGCTCCTCGGTGGCCGGCCTCTCCCCTGCCGACGTACAGGTGTTGGCGACGTCGGCGGAGAAAAATATTCGTCACTCGAGCTCGACGCAACTGCTACGGCCGGTGTCACAGCACTCTCGATGGGGCTGGATTCCGGCGGCGGCGGGGTGGGGCTGAGCGATGAATCCGGAGGTGGTAGACGTGCACGGCGAGCTGCTGATCTCGTCAACATCTTCATCGTTTAATTTTTGTTGTTATTTTCATGTTTTTATCGGAGGTGACATGACAGATGTCACCTCCGGTTCGGCAGTTTTTGATGAAAGTTGTTATGGTTCATTATAGTTATATAAAATTATGTTTTTATAATTTTGATTTTGCCTGTTATGGTTTCACGTAATATATAAAAATAAAACTGATTCTAAAAATTATGTATTAGAAAATTGTGACGAGATGACAAAAAAGACGTTGACGTTGACGTTGGTGTTGCTAGCATTATTATTATTATTATTATGTCGTTTATTTATTTAGTCGTCTTATTTTGTTACATTTTTAAATATTAGTATGATTAAATAAAAAAATAAAAAAAAACATTTAAAAATATAAAAAAATAGTGATCCACCGGTGTCGGGAGCAGGGTCCAAGCTACCGGTGGTTAGGGCTCCAGAGATAGAAACCTCCTCACAATGCGAGCCGTATCGAGGAGTACTGCCTTCTGAATCAGGCCCTTGATCCAACCGCCTAACGAGAGCCTCGATAGATGTTGATCGAGGCTGTCGGCCATCAGGCCATTGGCCGATACGACAATCGGCACAATGACAGTTGAGCTCACATTCCACATGTCAACAACCTCGCGTGCTAAGTCAAGATATTTCATTTGTTTATCTTTCTCAGCTTTCACGAGGTTCCCGTCATGTGGAATGGTAACATCAACAATCATTGCGCGGCGCACTAATCGATCTATCACCACTATATCAGGTTTGTTGGCGACAACAGTCCTGTCAGTGATGATAGACCGATCCCAGTACAACGTGACATGGTCATTTTCGAGAACTGGGTCGGGCACATAGTTGTAATACGGTACCTCTGAGTCGACAAGTTTATATTTCAAAGCAAGTTGCTGGTGAATAATCCTGGCTACTTGGTTATGCCTGTGCAAGTACTCGCTGTTAGCCAGACGAGAACAACCAGAGATAATATGTCTGATGGACTCACCCGGACGGTGGCATGCCCGACACACGTCAGCCGTCCCGTCCTTCATAATATGTCTCCGGTAGTTATTCGTCAAGATAACTTCGTCCATAATTGCACAGACAAAACCTTCAGTTTCCCCGAAGAGGTCACTGAAACGCAGCCAGGATACGGACGCTAAGAAATCTACACCGGGCTCATGAAGAGCCCGATAGAAGCGCCCGTGAAGCTCCTTGCTTTGCCATACCTTCTTGCGGTCATCGGTAGTAAGTACTACAGGTTTGCGCCAGTTCTCTTTCGCCATGGAGAGCGGGGTGAGCCCCTTGTCCATTGCGACCACATCACGGTGCATACCCACTTCGGCTTTTAAAAAATATTCCCTGAGACTGCACACCTCGCGGTTGTGGAGGGTTTTCGCATTTAAAAATCCTCGACCCCCACACTTCCGCGGGATATACAGTCTCATCACCGATGATCGTGGGTGATGCATCCGGTTTGCGGTCAGCAGTGTACGGACCCTTCTATCTAGGGCGTCGAGTTCAGTCTGAGTCCATTTGAGTATGCCAAAAGAGTACATCAAAACCGGCATTACCCAACCATTGAAGGCGCGCACCTTATTTCCGCCCGAAAGAAGACTAATTAATACCTTCTTCAGGCGACAAAAGAAGCGCTCCTTCAACGATTGCTTCATGTCAGCATCGTTGATGCCTAACGCTTCCGACATACCCAAATACTTATATCTTTCGGATGAGGAGAGGGATCTAAGGTGTATGGAATCCGAAAGTGGAATTCCCTCGGATTCCATAATCTTCCCCCCCTTTACATGCATGACTGCACATTTGTCCACACCAAATTCCATCCTGATGGCACTACTAAAAGTTTCAGTTACCTTCAGTAGCTCCATCAGATGCAATTTGTTAGGGGCAAAGAGTTTCAAATCATCCATGTAGAGGAGGTGAGATATGACCTGACCACCTCTCTTCAACCGATAGCCTAGACCTGAGTCCTCCAGCAGTGTGCTTAGAGGATTCAGGGCTAAGCAGAACCAAAGTGGACTCAAACTGTCGCCCTGAAATATTCCCCGCTTAATCCATACAAGCTCATCATTCCCCTGGATCTGTCGACACCCTGGATAGCGAAGGACCGTCTTCCACTGTCTCATACACGACTCAAGGAAGGTGCGTAGAGTTGCATCTATCTTGTACAACTCCAGCACCCTCATGAGCCATGTATGTGGCACCGAGTCGTAGGCCTTCTTATAATCTATCCAGCATGTCGACATATCCTTGCGGGATCGGCGAACCTGTTGGCTAATGGCCATGTCTATGAGGAGTAGCTCCTTAGTACCGCGAGACCCATTCCTACATCCATTTTGAGAGGCAGACATAATCGAGTAACTGTCAATGTGTGTGTTAATTTTCGCTCTCAAAATGGATGTAAGAAGTTTATAAACCGTCGACAAACACGTGATCGGTCTATAATTCTTGGGTTCCGCGGGACTACCTGACTTATGGAGCAGGTGGGTAACGCCTGTTGTTAGAAACTGTGGTAGCGACCCAGACTCTAAGGATGACTGGAACTGAGATGCCAGGCAAGTGTGTGAACTAATTAGCCATTTTAACCAAAAGTTATGCAGTCCGTCCGGTCCCGGTGATTTCCAATTCGGTAACGGACGGACTGCTTTGGCTACGTCTAATGGCGTAATTATGACTGGTTCCATTTCTGGTATAGTTCCACACACTCGCTCGATATCGCGCATCCAGCCACCCTCAGCGTGACAGACAGGCACCGACCAGATGCTGCGCCAGAATGCAGTAGTGGTGGCATCATCCGGGCGGCACACGTCCATCACGTTTTGTTCAGGTCGCTCCCAAGTTCTATATACCCACCTCTCATCGCTCCGGAACATGCGATTCTGCGTGTACCGATCAACCCGCCGCTTATACCGCCGAATACGACTCGCCCATGCACAAACTTTCTGCTTCAGGAAGTCGATGCGCTCTGTGACATTGGACATGTATTCCCGAGGGCTGATTCCAGTCCCCGAAAATGCCTGTCTTACAAAGCGCATCACTCGTGGTCGTGTGTTGCCCTCCCTGAAGCAGTATAGTTTACCGATGAGTACCCTGGCCCCATCGATACGACGCTCGATCCTGTATCGCCAGGCTGGTACGGCTGGTTTTGGTCGAGTAGCTGCGTCACAATTTGGAAACTTGACGTTAGCTAAACGACATGCCGCCACAGCCGCGCAATACAAGATCGAGTGTGTATCAACGAGATCCTCGCTGCTCTCGAAGAAATTCTTGAGCTGCGAGTCCAAGGCACACACTAGCGCCCTATTTTTTTTGTGCATAGGTAGCCGTGGTATTCGGGGTCTAAGTTCGGTTGGAGTGGACCTATACTCGCGAAACGCATCTTCCAGTGCGCTCCTCAGTCGGACGTTGTACTGGCTACTTACTGTGTCAACCCTATCATCATCTTCTTCAACACGATTGGACCGCGGCGGGATGGCATCAATAGTTGACGCGACTTGTGCCGCGGTTTGTGCCAGAGTCGAGACGATTTGGTTGTTCAGTACCTCTGAGCGCAGCCTATCAAGTGCTATGTCGTCCAACCTGTGATTGCGTTGGATGACCCGCACCTGATCCGACAGTCGTTGGGCCGAGACGTTGACGGTTGGTTCCAGTTCCTGGAACAGAGACAGCAACCTATCACGGTACGCAGTGAGGTTAGTTCCCCCCTCTGTAGACCCGTAGTATGCGCGCATGACGTTCTCGTTCATAGACTGAGTCCATCTCATGCGCTGCACACAACCACCGGCAGCGGGGACCCGGCTCGGGGCCGGATGGCCCCTAAGTCCCAAGCTCCTCGGTGGCCGGCCTCTCCCCTGCCGACGTACAGGTGTTGGCGACGTCGGCGGGGAAAAATATTCGTCGCTCGAGCTCGACGCAACTGCTACGGCCGGTGTCACAGTACTCTCGATGGGGCTGGATTCCGGCGGCGGCAGGGCGGGGCTGAGCGACGACTCCGGAGGTGGTAGGCGTGCACGGCGAGCTGCTAATCTCGTCAACATTTTCAATATTTCATTTTTTCATTTTCACGTTTTTATCGGAGGTGACATGACAGATGTCACCTCCGGTTCGGCAGTTTTTGATGCAAGTGTAGGTTATTCATTGTATTTGTTTAAAATTAGGTATGTTTTAGTAAATTTGGTTTTTCCTGATATGGTTGCACATATATATGAATTTATAAACTGTTTATAAAAATTATCTAATAACAAATTGTGAAGAGACGACAAAAGAGACGTTGACGTTGACGTTGGTGTTGCTAGCTTTTATTATTATTATTATTATTATTATTAGCTCATCAACTACGAGTACCTAATACTAACCACTCGAAAGTTGTGACTCGACTTGCGATCTGGTCGCGAGAATCTGGCTACAAGACGTAGGAATGATTGCTGGGTGGTAACGAGGTAAAGGGATAACATAAACCAATTAATTAATTCGATTATCACATCATTTTTAAATATTTCAACTATTTGCAAATTGGACCTTAGGATAGAATATATTTATTTGCTTTAAAAAATGGTACATTAAGGTTATAAATAAAGTTATGATCTTATATGTTTCGCCATGGACTGGCATACAAATATTAAAACATGTTAGACATAACAAATTTAACATATTAAATTGTTAAAATTAAAATTATAACATTTCTAATAACATTAGGGGGGTTATTAGGGGTTTGTATCTATTTGAACACTTAAGAATAATAGATATATAAAGTAACTAGCTTCTGCCCGCGACTTCGCCCGAGTGAAGCAACTTTCCGTGAGAACCTTCTAGAAAATATTAGAGAACTTTTAAAAAAGATGGATGAAATCGGTCAAGTCTTTCTCAAGTTATGGTGTGACCAAGGGAAATAGGGATTCATTTTTATATATCTAGTCTTGCCATAAATATTGTCACAAAGAAAAAATTTTTTTTTTATTGCAAATAATATTTATTCCTTTTACAGTGTGTTAGTTTAATACATAATAAACAATTTAAAATATAAATAGCTCATTCAAGTAATCTCCATTGGCTGCAATAAAGTCCTTTAAACGTTGAGGCCAGTTATCAATAGAAGCACGCACTCTTTCCATGGGAAAATTCTTCACTGCCAATCGTATGGATTATTTTTGGGACTCTAAATTATCATGGCGTTTAGAGCATGCCGTACTCTCTAAAACTGACCATAAATCATAATCCAGCGGATTAAGATCGGGACTAGATGACGGCCAGTCTTCAGCTCTGATGAAGTCCGAAACGTTCACTTCCAACCAAGACTGCGTGGACCCAGCTTTATGACCCGGCGCCGAGTCTTGTTGGAGGACCATACTTGGTTATTGAACATGGTGTTGTTATGTGGCTTAACTACCTTCTCAAGAATGGTATCTTGATACATTTGTGCCGTTGTTTTGCTACCTTTTTCACAAAAATATGGCTCAGTTACTCCTTCATAGCTAACACCCCACCAAACCATTACTGAAGTCGGATAATGCCCACGTTGCACTCTGTCGACTAATTGGGAAGCTTCTTTAGAGCTTTGAGCACAAATATGGTAATTTTGTTTGTTAAAATGTTGCTCAATTGTAATGATTTTCTCATCCGTAAACAAAATTTTTCTGTGACCTCCCTATGCGTACCGCTTGAGTAGTTGTTTCGATTTTACCACCCTATTCGTTTTTACGGATGCACAATTATATAAAAATGACAGATTCCAAATTCAAATGTAATATCTTTCTTATTTTTAATTCTAACAGTATTTATGGCCAGGCTGTGTATATAGATTATATATATCATTCGGCCGGCTGTCGTTATACGGAGTGGACGTGTGTCGATCGCACTCATAAATTCGCGTCTCTAAATTGTGTGATTGGTTGAAACCGTAAAATCCAATTCCGTATCACTCATTACGTGTTTTTACCTGGCGACTACGTCCAGTGGGTGGTCCTAGAAGAAGACGCATATAGTGTTAAAATTGACTCCTAAAGTGACATTCCAAAAAGTGCTTCTGATTTGCTGATTTGAACTAGCGACACCCCGTGCAGTGGTTCCCGCGCTAACCAACGCGCCATCGTGCAAGTAGCAGCGATTGTCGAAATATCGGTGTAGTAAGCGCGGCTGACGTCATCCCACGCGCTACGACGATCTCCAGTGCTACAAGCGCCAGTGCTATGAGCCTACGAACCGGTTACGAATATAAACATCGATTACGCTGCGTATCGTTGAAACTACATTATAGAACAACAACCGTAGTGAACCAGCAGAGGTATTTCGATCAATATTTGTGATTTGTCCTTCGTTCTCGCTGTTGTGGTCTTTAAATATGGCGGGCGTCCAGCGCACACCACCTGAAACGCCTAGAGCCCTATGTAATAGGCAAACACAGTCCGAACCTGATATCAGCTTAGCAGTTGGTATGAGTAGCTATGTAAATACCAATAGAAATAAGCGCCCTCGCAAAGCTGACTTGCCTCAAACTACTGCTGGATTAAGTCCGCACGATGTGGAGGGGTACGATCTGGACGAAGACAGTATCTCAAAGACGTTAGTGGAACAGACTTCATTAATGAACCGTCTTGTAGCGGATATCTCGGAAATTAAGTCGCAAAATGCTGAAATTCAGGTTTCTAATGTACTTATTAGGAAGTCGAATAATGAAATTGCTCAATCTATGACTTTTATGAACCAAAAATTTGAAGACATGAAAAAAGAGGTTGAAGATCTGAGAAAAGAACAACAAAAATACATCGAAAATTTATAGAAAAAGATATTTGACCTCCAACATAAATCGCGATCATCTGGTATAGAAATTTGCAACATTCCTCAGGTGGACTTTGAAACGAGCACTAGCCTCTTGAACATAGTATGCAAAATCGGTGAGTTTGTTGGTGTTCCAATTCGTGAAGCAAACTTCCGTGATGTTTATCGTCTTCCAGGCAAACCCGCAGGCTCAGTTACTCCCCGCCCCATCATTGCAGAATGCACGACGGTACAGACACAGAAGGCAATTATAATATCAGCTGTTCGCTCTTATGCTTATCTTTATAGATAAGCCAAAAGAAGCAAAAATGAACACTGACTGATCTACATGTCAGGTAGCCCCAAGCCGATCTACATCGCAGAGCAATTGCCATCCAGCACGAAGAAACTGCTTTATCAGGCTCGTGAGTTTGCCAAGACAAACGCCTACAAATATTGCTGGCCTTTAGGAGGAAATATTTTCTTACGGAAGCGTGAGGGAGACAAACAAGTACTGATCCTCTCAGAAAAATGTCTTCACAATCTGATGAACGCAAACTTGTGACTATTTCTACCATATCAGAAGTTACATTTGTCTTTATTTGTTCTAGATCGTATTAACTACAATGTTAAAATAACAATTTTCACTTTTTATACTTTCTCTCATATCACACAAAACTACAAATATGCTACTCACAATATTATCACACATGCACTTCTCAATACACACACTGTCGTATAGTAATATATATACAAGTAAAACTGAACTTACAAAACCAAGGGTAAAATTAAATTAAAAAAAGGGAGGTAGAAAACAATTAAAGGTATATTTACAAGAAATTAAACGATGGAGATGGAATGAAGAGTGGTGTGTAGTATGTGGAGGTGGGGTGTATGGATGACGATGCGTTGCGATAGGTGGGCTGAGGAGGCTGAGGTGGAGATCCAGTTGGAGGGAGGTAGACGGGAGGCAGGTGCCGGCGACAGGTGCAGGTACAGATGCAGGTGCAGGTGCAGGTACAGGAGCAGGTGCAGGTAAAGGTACAGGTGCAGGAGCAGGTGAGGGCAGGTGCTGGTGCGTGTACGGCACGGAGGACACCCGTAGGAGGACCCACGCAGCAGGGCAGGACGCAGCACGGCAGCAGGAGAGAGAGGCACGGCGGGGACGCTGTCAGCCCGCCAGGTGAGGCGGCCCTCGGATGAGGCACGGCTAAGTAGAAAATAGGAGTCCTTCACGGAGGACGGAGGACGTAGGCGTAGGCAGGGTCCGTCAGGTACCGGAGCGGAGAGGTACGCTGGATATTCCCGGGATAGGCAGCCCTGGAGTATCAGGCTCTTTGTGAATATCCGCTTTAGAGGTGAAACCCGAACTGATCCTTGCATTGCGTGGATCTATCATGTCAGCTCGTAGAATAACATCATGTAGAAAATATGAATTTGAGATATGAAAATAGCCAGTGATTTATTTTAATAAGTATGCATTATATAATCAGCTAAAAAGATACAGGCCGGTAAGGATTTGAAAAGAATGTTGCCATGGCGACGTATTAAACCTCGTTATCAAAGCTGTGATAATAAAATATATTATTAATAAAACACAATAAAATCTATAGTTATTTTGTATTAGAAGTATTGTTTATAGGAAAAATGATATCCATCAATGTGGGCGAAATTACCAACCCATGGATGTCACTAAATCGTCGTAGTCTCATGTTAAAGTTGGAGCTGTGAAATATTTTTCATGATAGCAAACAGACGTTTCCGCTTGTATTTGCACTTTGTACTCATAAAGATAAAACAACATACAATAAATTATTTGAGTTAATTAATGAGTACACTACTGAACATGCTATTGAACATTCTGTCAAAAATATTATAATGGATTTTGAGATGGCTGCAATCCAGAGTGTCAGATCTAATTTTGAAAATATTAAAATAAATGGGTGTTTTTTCCATTTAGCCCAAATCATTTACCGCAGAATACAAGGGGCAGGTAAATCTATATTATATGGTACAAATATTAACTTTTCAATTGAAATGAAAAGTCTTCTGGCATTGGCGTTTTTGGAACCCAGTGAAATTCCGCAGTACTTTGAAAAATTACTGGAATCAAGTTCCCCTGACGCCGTAGATATAATAACAAATTTTGGCAAAGATTATGTATTTGGTGAAAAAAACCACCCTGCCAGATTTCCTCCTTCTTTATGGAGCATTAAGAATCTTCAAGCAAGTGATTTACCACGAACCCAGAATAGTTCAGAATCCTGGCACCACCGATACCACCAGATTATCGATAAACCGAATCCGGGTTTTTACTACATGGCAAATGAGCTTCTACATGAGACTATAAAAATATTTACAGATATAGAAATATTAACAAACGGCGTAACACCACCAAAACGTAAGAAATTTTATGAGCAAAAGCAACAGAGAATTAACAATACAGGGTGTCCCGTAAATAATGGATCAAACGTAACGGGTAGGTAGCTTACCTCATTTCCAACAACTAATTTGAACAGTAAAAAAAAAACCGATAAGGTAACCAAGATATTTTTTTTTTTTCGATTTTTACTATTTTCTGTACCAGCATTCAGTGTTTTTAATGCTGTTGCTGCAAATGGTATCATATTTAGGTGTGATTTTTGTCAAACATTTCTGAATAGTTTACTAATGTTATAAGATACCATTTTTTTAAATAACATTTTATTTGCCTTAGAAAAAAAATCTTGAATTGAAAAGTTTTGTTTTTACGATGAAAAAACCTGAATTGGAAAAAATCTCCTGTAAAAAAAACGTATGACACCAAAGTGTACCATTATTTTAAAAACTTGTAAAATTACTAAGGTTTGCAAATTGGTATAAAACTTACGTCTAGTCCTTGCTTCGTTGTTTGTAAACTTTGTCTTTTAAACATCCCCAATAAAAAAAATCTAAGGGATTTAAATCCGGAGATCGCGGAGGCCACAAAATTGGTCCTAATCGGCCGATCCATCTGTCAAGGTAAGTTTCATTGCGTTGCGCCCTTACTGCCGTCGCATAGTGAGCGGGGCAACCATCATTTTGTAACCACATTGCTTGCCGCACGTCTTCTGGAATATTTTCTAATAACGTAGGCAACTCATTCCTTAAAAAATGCAGATAGTATTCGGCGTTTAGAGTTGCTGGTAGTTCAAAGGGCCCTATTATTTGCCCATTTATTATTCCTGCCCATAAATTTATTTTAAATTGATGTTGGCTCCTGTCCTCTCGCATCAAATGTGGGTTTACCAGCTGCCAACTGTGCAAATTATGCAAATTGAGATATCCATCTCGCCGGCATGAAGACTCGTCACTCCATAAAATTTTATAAAAAACTGTGGGTCCGCCCGTATCATTCTAAGCATCCTTTGGCAAAATGCTACTCTTTGCGGGTAATCACGTGACGTCAGCGTTTGAACACGTTGCACGTGATATGGGTGCAACCGGTGCCTTTTTAGAACTCGATGTACCGTCGATCTTGGAATACCTGTGCGTTGCGCTATGACGCGAATTGAGACCGTCGAATCTTCCTCGATTTCTCGAATAATAATTTCGTCATTGACTTGTGACGGTCGCCCTTCACTGGCACCCCCAACTCCGGTGCCAAGAATTCTTCCCTCAAGAAGCGCGTTATGCACTCTAATGAATACGCGATAGTCGGGATGTCGATCCCGGTTCGGGTATCTTTCACGATACAATCTTGCGGCCGCCCTGGCATTACCTCTTGCTTCTCCGTAGATAAAATGCATTTCGGCATACTCCCGTGGCGTGTACTCGTAACGAGGCATCGTACTACTGCACACACGTACAACCTCACACAAACGATTGTTTTCGAAGTCCGTAGGATTGCCAAGTCATTCGTCCAAAACACAAACAGTTCCAAATCGTTAGGCAAAGCAAAGTCCAAATACACAGCACAAGTTTAATTTTAAGGAACACAACAGTTAGGCACAGCGGGAGCGAAAGTAGTCTGACGTACGTATCAACTCGAAGAGAGATTCGTGTCAACTAAACAAATAAAATCATGCAACAATGAAGCCCTGTATGAGTGAAGGGTGAAGGAAAAAAAATACCTGCACAAAGACACCGATTTACCAAAAATACAAAAGCGGCGCTATCTATCCCTTTCACACTGAGTGAGGTGCAACTCCGCAGGTAGCGGTCCCAAATTCCGAACAGATGACGTCATCGGCTCGGAATTACGCTACACGCTTAACCACATGCTTAGATTACAAGCATAAGCCATTACGAGAAAGAAAAGTTAGATTGTACCATTTTAATTTCTGTTCTGTCTTCTTCATCACATTCATAGCAATATCTTTGTAACCGCAAGGACTAGACGTAAGTTTTATACCAATTTGCAAACCTTAGTAATTTTACAAGTAGTTTTTAAAATAATGGTACACTTTGGTGTCATACATTTTTTTTACAGGAGATTTTTTCCAATTCTGGTCTTTTCATCGTAAAAACAAAACTTTTCAATTCAAGATTTTTTTTCTAAGGCAAATAAAATGTTATTTAAAAAAATGGTATCTTATAACATTAGTAAACTATTCAGAAATGTTTGACAAAAATCACACCTAAATATGATACCATTTGCAGCAACAGCATTAAAAACACTGAATGCTGGTACAGAAAATAGTAAAAATCGAAAAAAAAAAAATATCTTGGTTACCTTATCGGTTTTTTTTTTACTGTTCAAATTAGTTGTTGGAAATGAGGTAAGCTACCTACACGTTACGTTTGATCCATTATTTACGGGACACCCTGTATACTGCAGCGGCAAAACGAATATTTAATGTGAATTTTTACGAGCTGTGGCTTCTAATTTAAGCTTAAAAAAACAATAACTTTGTATTTTTTTTATAAATATTTAAAATTATTTTTTCTTTGTTTTATTCTTTGTAAGTTCTATCGTAGTTATAGGTAATAGTAACCTAAGTATATATTAAACATAACTAGTAACTGATTACCACCTGTGCTAAGATAGGTCGACGGAGGCCGGCTTAGCGGGGCTCGTATTTCTGGGTGGTTTAAAAAGAAATAACCACGAAGGCTAAGGCGGGAGCGAAGCGGAGCGGAGCTCCCGCCTTAGCCTTCTAACCTAACCTATCCGAGTCGGGGTGTTAACCATAATGACGTTTTTTATATATATTAAAAGTTGGACCAAATGATTTTCGATTACATAAACGTTATATCAAACAACGTTATACTAATTAAGTTATAGAATAAATGAATGTTATATGTAAAGAAATTATATCAACCGTTGGTATATCTCACGTTGATTCTTATGAACAATAGTTAAATGAAATTAGACCAAATGAGTTTATACGTTATGAGACGCACCCTGGTATGGGGCTCTCGTACAGTAGTGAAGAATCGTAGACTCCTATTATTTATTTTATTTTGTTGCGTTTTAAGATTCAGGTAATTTGGTATTTAATCAGGTTTTTTGTAATTTGCCATTTTGTGGTGGTGGCCATCCTGAATTTGTCATAGTGTATAGTATTCTACTAGCCAAGCCCTTTCATTTGATACCCATATTGAGGGAGTTGTGAAAAAAAAACGTTATTCGCCATTTTGTGGTGGCGGCCATCTGGGATTCGAAATTTGTCATAGTGTATAGTATTCTACTAGTCAAGCCCTTTCATTTGATACCCATATTGAGGGAGTTGTGAAAAAAAAAATTATTTCGGCATTTTGCGGTGGCGGCCATGTTGGATTTGAAATTTATCATAGTGTATAGTATTCTACTAGTCAAGTCCTTTCATTTGATACCCATATTCAGGGAGTTGTGAAAAAATATGTAATCCGCCATTTTGTGGCGGCGGCCATCTTGGACCGATTTTCATCAAACATAGCTAAGAACACTCCCGACAAATTCACCTTTCAAACAAAAAAAAACAAAATTAAAATCGGTTTATCCGTTCGGGAGCTACGATGCCACAGCCAGACATACACACACACCTCCACACACACACCCACACACACGCACACACACAGACACGTCAAACGTATAACACCCCGTCGTTTTTGCGTCGTGAGATTCGTTATTATTATGGCATGCATTAGAAGGTAAGTTTACAAATATAAAAGCTAAAAAAAACAAGTAATGATAATAAAAGAGTTTGCTCCAAACAATTTGCAACTGATGGAACTACTGAAAGTAACTGAAACTTTCAGTAGCGCCATCAGAATGAAATTTGGTGTGGACAAATGTGCGGTCATGCATGTAAAGCGAGGGGAGATCGTGGAATCCGTGGGAACCCAACTCTCGGATTCCACAAACCTTGGAGCCCTCTCCGCATCCGAAACCTATAAGTATTTGGGTATGTCGGAAGCGTTAGTCATTAATGTTACTGACATGAAGGAATCGTTGAAGGAGCGCTTCTTTGGCCGTCTGAAAAAAGTTCTTAATAGTCTTCTATCAGGTGGAAACAAGGTGCGTGCCTTCAACAGTTGCGTCATGCCGGTTTTGATGTACTCTTTCGGCATACTCAAATTGACTCAAACCGAACTAGACGCCCTGGATAGGAGGATCCGGACGCTGCTGACTGCAAATCGAATCATCACCCACGGTCATCGGTAATGAGGCTGTTTATCCCGCGAAAGTGTGGAGGTCGAGGCTTTTTAAACGCTAAGACCCCCATAATCGCGAGATATGCAGTCTCAAGGAATATTTCCTAAAAACCGACATGGGGATGCATCGAGATGTAGTCGCGGTGGACAAGGGCCTCACTCCGCTCTCCTTGGCCAAAGAGAACTGGCGCAAGCCAGTAGTGCTTGACAACAATGATCGCATGGAAGTATGGCAGAGTAAGGAGCTTCACGGACGCTTTTACCGGGCCCTACATGGACCCGATGTAGATGCGCTCGCCGCTGCGTTTCGGTGACCTCTTTGGAGAAACCGAAGGTTTTGTCTTTGCAATTAAGGACGAAGTTATGATGAGGAACAATTACCGGAGATTTATTGTGAAAGACGGCACGGTTGACCTCTGTCGGGCATGCCACCAGCCGGGAGAATCAATTAGGCATATTATCTCAGGGTGTTCTCGTCTAGCTAACGGAGAGTACTTGCATAGACACAATCTTGTAGCCAGGATAATCCATCAGCAACTTGCTCTGAAATACAGTCTTGTGGAATCTGAGGTGCCGTACTACAGGTATGTACCCGACCCAGTTCTCGAAAATGAAAATATCACATTGTACTGGGATCGATCCATCATCACTGACAGGACTATTGTTGCCAATAAGCCTGATAATATAATATAATAATAATAAATTCTTTATTTCACCAAAAGCCATCACATTACAGTATCTAAAGACTAAGAGAATATAAGGTTTATAACTAGGTCACAATAGTTTTAGTTCTCTGACTCCTAAACTAGGTGTAGGTGCCTGTGTCTTAGGAGCCAGTGATTCATCGTTAGAAACAAAGCCATATTATATTAAATCGGGACGTTTCAACAATAAGCAAATGGTGTAAAAGAAAACAGGACATACATAATGTATGTATAAGAAACACAAATGCAAGATGTTTAAATGTGCTGTGGTGAATTAATGTAGGGTCAGAATGTGAGTGTGTAGAGAGTAAGTGTAGGATATGTGTGAGTGTATGTAGTGAGTAGATGTAGGAAGAGAGTAGTGAGAAAGAATAGGGTGTAGCCAATACACAATCGTTTATGGTTAGAGTTAGATTCGTATAGTTCATTCTCATTGTAAATTACCCAGTAGAAGATCCTCACTGTTATCATAACTTAGTGTTTGGAGATAATATGTAACTAAGTTTTTGGATTGGTATGTAGGGCACGAATAAATTGTTAACTTTTTATTTAGGAAGTTGTACATTGTTATGCTAATAACATAGAATTGGCGTTTTGTAAAGGCAATTTTATGTCGTTCATGAGGGAGAACATTATGCTTAAGTCTGCCAATCGGTTTCTTTGGAGGGCGGGCAGAGTGTTTGCGTAGGGTCGAAAGGAGCACATAAAGTTGCCTGACTGTGAGTACCTTGCAATCAGAATAGAGCTGCACAGTGGGGTACCTACGTGGACGAGAGAGCATTACCTTAAGGACAGCTCCCTGGGCTCTCTCAAGGCGGATAAATACATTTTTGGTGACACCACTCCAAACGGGCAAGCAGTACGTTAGTACAGATCGGCATAGGGCAAAATATATTAATTTTAGCGTTTCGTTATCAGCTGAGTTACGCAACTACTTGAAAACATATATTAGCTTACGTATGCGGGACGTGACTTTGACTACATATATGGGGGTGCCAGTTGAGATGCTGATCAATGAGTACTCCTAGATACCTTACACAAGTGGATTTGGCGAGTAAAAGGCAGCTACACTGTGTTAAGGAACCGCAAGCGTGTGCTTTTAGGGTAAGGGAATCTGAGGGACACAGATTTGACCGAATTGCAAAGGGAACGTATACCGTTTTATCAACATTTAAGGTGAGCAAGTTATCGGCCAAACATTTCATTACGAGGGACAGCGCAACCTCGGCGTTTTGGTATGTCTGGGGCCAGTCGTAACCATCTATAACAAGGGCAGTGTCATCCGCGTACGTAAATATCATACAATTTTCGTGAGACAGTTTGCAGAGTTCATTTATACTATAAATGAGAAAGAGAGTAGGCCCCAGAATGCTGCCTTGCGGAACGACGTATGTGATTGGAAGCTCGTCATTTTCATGTAAGCCGACTTTCACTATTTGGGTACGATCGCTGAGATAGTCTGCGAAGATTTTCAAAGGGTGTCCACGTATTCCAATGCTTTCCATTTTACTCATTAAGGCTGGGACAGAAACGGAGAAAATCAAAGAAAATCTCAAGGAAAATTCCCAGGCACTTGTGTTTTTTATCTAGCGTCCTAGCCACGTGATTAGACAAATCCATGACTGCGTCTTCGGTACTAACTCCATTTCTGAAACCATATTGGTTATTCTCTAAGATATTGTTTGCGTCAAGAAAACTGATCCGGTTCTTATTCAGTATTCGTTCTAAGATCTTTGACATTGCTGTTAAAATTGAAATTGGACGGTCATTATTTACATCATTTCTGCGCCCAGCCTTGTGAATAGGGTGAACTACTGCTTTTTTAAACGCCTTTGGAAAGACACCTGCAGTTATAGACAAATTACAGATATGTGTAATAACTGGAACTAATACGAGGCTTTTATTATTTTAGACGGTATACAGTCTAAACCAGTAGCGCAATCAGTCCTAAGACCCAAAATAATGGAGTCAACATCGTCTTCGGTGACCTCCAGGAGGGCCATTGAGCTACACGAATTTGAATTCGACACAGAATTGGGTACCATTGAGGGCGATTTAAATTTCGACGTCAAGCTACTGCCTACATTAGCAAAGAAGTTGTTCACGTGATTAAGCGAGAATTTAGGATTATCAAATAAATGTAACAGGTCAAAAGAGGGAGCAGACTGAGTTTAAAGATCCGAGACTTCTTCTACTACTTCTTAATAACATTCCAAGTAGCCTTAACATTATTTTTTGCATTACGAAACTGTTCCTTTTCATACGAGCGTTTAAGTTTTCTCGGCAGGGAATTACAGAAATTGCGATAGCGAGTGTAGGTGAGTCTTAATATTAGGTTATGTTTCGACTTTTTGAGTATAACAGGCATGCGGTCACGGTGACGTATACAGCGTAGTAGCCCGGCGTTATCCAGGGCTTCAAATTAAATTCTTTTCTTGGAACACTATTTTCCCGAGTGTGCTTTATGACATGGAGGAGAGATTACCTATTAACGCATCTGCAGCCTCATTAGGATCCGAGATCGACAGCATTGGAGACCAGTCATTGGTATTGATATTCTGTATAGCGAATTCGTTGTCTATTTTAAATCTAGTACGGGTCACATCCAAGTTGGCACTCCTGGTTTGTAGAAACAAAAGCAGCGGTTCGTGATCCGTTATGGATGATTTAATAACGAAAGCCGTAGCTGCTTTATTTGTTTTCAGAAAAATGTGGTCTAAACAGTTTGTAAACCGCGTCGGAAACAGATGAGCTGGGAGAAGTCCGTTAGAGGAAGCACAGGTTAAAGACTCATCTGAGTGACTATCAATGTTATCGAATTTGATATAGTAGTGGTGGATCGATCAGAGCGGCGCGCAATGATTGTTGACATAACCGTCCCGCATGATGAGAACCTCGTGAAAGCCGAAAAAGATAAACAAATCAAGTATCTTGACTTGGCTCGCGAGGTTGTCGACATGTGGGATGTGGACTCAGCGATCATTGTGCCGATAGTCGTGATAGACAATGGCTTAATAGCTAAGAGCCTCGACCAACACCTGAGGAGGCTCCCGTTGGGCAGCTCGATCAAGAGCTTGATTCCTCTCTCTGGAGCCCTGACCACCGGTAGCTTGGACCCTGTTCCCGATACCAGTGGGCTACTATTTTTTATATTTTTAAATGTTTTTATACTTTTTATATTCTAATATTTAAAAATATAATTTATATGTTTACATTGAAATAAAGGCTATAAAAGAGTTTATTTTTTTTTTAATTAAGCAACCACTGCGTTCTTTTTAGAGTCTGGGTAAGTGTGACTGAGGTGTGTGTGTGTGTATGGGGTGTTCGTGTAAGGGTGTGTGTGTGAATGTGTCAGGGTGTCATGTAACGCTGCCGAATAGATTTTCTGATTCGTCATAATCGTAATTTTCTAGCCAGTGAATACTAGCTTTTTTGAATTGGTAGTTGTTAAGTTTTTTAAGTTGTTTGATCCTTTTCTCGTCGCCGATTTTGTTGTAAAGACGTGGGGCAATGTAGTGGTAGTGTTTGCTAGCGAAGGCGCTCTTGGTACCTTCAACTGGGGACCTTTCAATCCTCTTGGATGAGATAGGCAGATTCAGGATGGCGTATCGATGATATCTTCGCAGGCATTCGTAGAAAAAGAACTTTCGGACGCTGAGTACTTTGACTTTTTCGTATACCTCTGTCATGAAGTTTTAGACGTGCTAGTCTAAAACGTCTGTTGCAAACATATAAAGCCATACAAACATATAAACCCCGGGATATGTTACTACATATCTCAGGGTTTTAAAGATATGGATCAACTTGCGTACTCTTTTGGCGGTAACCGGGATATATTGTATCCATTTGAGGTTGCCGTCAACGATTACTCCTAAATTTTTAATGGAGTTTACTCTGTCTAGCTTAGGGGACGTATAGCAGGCAGAGTTGTAGCTATTCCTATTGCAAGGAAACGTGTGGCTGCTAATTTTAAAGTTTTTGGGGTTCCTGCTCTAGTCTTACTAAAACATAGATATTTTATCTTAGAGGTGTTTAGTGATAGCAGTATCTTCCAGCTAAGCTGTTAAATAGGAGAAACCCGCTTCACAGACTATTTCAAGACCTTTCCATGAACTATCATGGAACAGAAGAACTGTGTTATCGGCAAACATCATAACATCGCCTCTATTAATTGTGATATCGCACAGTTCGTTGATGTACACCAGGAATAGCGTTGGCGCAATCGTGCTGCCCTGGGGAACACCGTACGAACAGGAAACTTCATCGCTAGTCATATTATTGTTGCGCGCCACAATTAATGCCTGATGCATGGTGACATTAGTTACCACTAGCGCCATCTAGTTTCTAGTAGCAGAACTAAAAGAGTCACTAGCGCCATCTATTATCGATTGGCTGAACTTACTAGAACTATCGACATCTGGTCAGTCGGGGCCGGTATGTACTCGAACATTCCAGATGTTTCTACAATAGAAGGTTCTGGAATTATCTGCGGCACTATATAAGGCCGGGACTAGCCGCGACCAATCAGACTTGGTTCTGCGATAGAAGCGAATACATCAAAAGCGATCTTCAAGTACGACTTAAGAGCGATTGTGTTTTATAATTAGTGTGTTTGAGTTGTTATTAGTGTTGTTTAATAAAAGTGTAACTTTTGGTAATTATTATCGGCAGTTTTTATTGTCACGAACCCGAAGCTCGTAACAATTGGTGTCAGAAGCAAGGATTAAAATCATACCGATTTTACCTAAAGACGACACGGAGGGTATTTGTACCCGGAGTCAACGCCAACAGGAGACGGACCAGAGACGTTTTGGTGGAACTATGCCGCAGAGGTCGGAGGGCCAGCTACCAACTTCGGAGGCCGGACCGTCCGCAGCAGCTCCAGCATCAGTAGCACCAGACTTTGCTGCTCTGATGATGATGCTGCAGGAGCAGTCCCGCCGACAGGAGGAACAGGCCCGCCGACAGGAGGAACAGGCCCGCCGACAGGAGGATCAGGCCCACCGACAGGAGGAACAGGCTCGTCGGTTGGAAGAACAGCTCCAGCGGGACAAGGAGGAACAGGCCCGCCGACAGGAGGAACAAGCCCGCCGACAGGAGGAACAGGCTCGCCGACAGGAGGAACAAGCTCGTCGGTTGGAAGAACAGCTCCAACGTGATAAGGAGGAGCAAACGCGCCGCCAAGAAGAGCAGATGCTCCTTATGAAGGACCTTCACGCTACCTTCGGGAAAGACATGAAGGAGGTGAAGGATAAGGTTGATCAACATGACAACCGCCTGTCGGAAGCTGAAATCCGGATCGACCAAGTGTATAATCGGGTTGACAACGTGGTGGCTGACGTAAAGAAAACCGTGATGGCTGATGTAAAGAAAACGCTGGATTACCTTAAACTTGGGGATGGAATCGCAGCTCCCGTAGGTACAACACCTTCGCTACGTGGATTCAAAGTGCCACCGTTCGACGGAACTTCTTCCTGGTCGGCCTACAAAATCCAGTTTGAAGCTGTCATGAAGGCGAACGCTTGGAGTAAAAGTCAGACCATGACTGCCCTCACCCTAGGCCTGCGCGACCAGGCCTTAACTGTTCTGGAAGCTCTCGGTAAGGAAGTGACTTACGAGCAGCTCCTTGAGGCATTGGAGGCTCGGTATGGCGACGCTCACCTGGAACACGTGTTTCGTGCGCAGCTCAAGGATCGCGTGCAACGCAGTAATGAAAACCTGCAGCAGTGGGCCCTTGAAGTGGAGAAGCTGGTGCGTAAAGCTTACCAGTCCGTATCTGCGCTTATTGATGGGAACCTGGTGCAGGCATTCATCGACGGCATCCGCGACCTTGAAGTTAGAGCTGCTGTGAGGCTCGGGCACCACAGGACGCTTAAGGACGCCTTAGCCCATGCACTGGAGGTGGAAGCCGTGCGACAGGATCATCGTTCCCATCGCGTCAGGGAGGTTGCAGCGGCTACAGTTCGCGACCGCAATAAAGGGTACAGCCCTAGGTGCTACGGCTGTGGGGAAAGGGGCCACCTTCGATCCAGTTGCCCCAAGCGAACTGCAGAAAGAGAAGACGGCCGATCTCCAGAGGGCAGTGCAGCTAACAGTACCACCCAGCACCAGCAGCAGGGAAACGAGTAATAGCCAGGACTGCGGGGCGGGTGCTGGCTGATGTTCAAAGAGCCCCAAGGGTTTCGATCACACAAACCCAAGACGGGAACAGCCTAATCATCAAGGGCGAGTTCAACGGAACGCCGTGTAAGCTGACCATAGACACTGGAGCTACTCGCACGGTTGTCAGTTCCCAACTCATAAGACGGTCCCTTTGTGACTCCGCATATAACCGAGAACACGTTAATTTGGTAACAGCCACCGGTCAGCGCATACCCGTCCATGGAGAGAAAAAGATGGGGTTGAAGCTAGGCAACAGAATCTACCTGCATAATGTCATCGTGGCTGATATAATGGACGATTGCATCCTGGGCCTTGACTTTATGAGGAAAAATTGTTGCGAAATTGACGTCAAGCAAGGTGTTTTGAAATGTGGACAAGAGGAACTTTTCGTGGAAGGAGCGTTACCAGGGAACGTGTACAGCCTTAAGAAGATTGTTCTTCCGCCGAGATCGGAAACGATTGTGCCGGTTAGTCTTCCTCGGAATCCTGGACAAACTCATCGATGTGTACCCGTGGAAAGGGTAGATAATGACTTTCCATGGAAAGTGGCACGAACTTTGGTCAGAGCCACCGACATCTCAGGGGTACGTGTGCTGAACCTTTGTGATCAGGAACAGGTTATAGAAAAAGGCACACTAGTTGGTACTTGCGAGGAAGTGGATTGGTTGCGTCGATGCCAACTTGATGAAAACTTCTTTGCTAATATTCCCCTTAAAACTACTGAAGCTATAAATTCTTCCCCCACGCTTTCTGCTGCCTTACTTAAAAGGAATGTAAAGGCATGCCCTTCGGAGCTTAGGTTTCAGCATACAAACCCCCAGGCTGTTATAAGAGCTGTTAAAGATCTTAAAATTAAATCAACAGAAGATCTCTGGGGTATGTCTGTAAAAGTATGTAGATCTCTCATCGAAACCATTGCGCCCTATTTAGCTTTCATATTTAACACCAGTGTTGACCAAGGAGTCTTTCCGGATCTTATGAAACATAGTAAAGTAGTACCATTGTTCAAATCCGGTGATAGTAAAGATCCCAACAATTATAGACCTGTGTCAATTCTGCCAGTTCTCAGTAAGGTTGAAAAGTTGATGCTCAATCAAATGTTACGTCACTTTAATAAAAATTACATCTTTCATGAACACCAGTACGGCTTCACCAAAGGGCGTTGTACCACTGACGCCGGTGTTACCCTAATGAAGAACATTTTTAACGCCTGGGAAGAAGCACAAGATGCTATTGGAATCTTTTGCGATCTCTCTAAGGCGTTCGATTGCGTAAACCATGAAACACTTCTGATGAAACTCGAGCACTATGGGATTAGGAAAACAGCACTTGACTTGTTAAGATCATACCTGAAAGATAGAAAGGTTAAAGTCCAAGTAAATGGCGTAAACTCATTGGGTTCTGAAATGACAATGGGCGTTCCTCAAGGTTCGATATTGGGTCCATTCCTCTTTTTAGTTTATATTAATGATTTACCCCAATTACTTCAAAATCAACCGAAGATGGTGTTATTTGCAGATGACACATCATTTATCTTTAAAATAGACCGACGGTCACAAAATCTTGACGACGTGAATAACTCTATTCTTCAGGTCCAAGATTGGTTTACGGTAAATAATTTAGTACTTAATGAAAAAAAAACAAAATGCATTAGATTTAAATTACCTAATATTAGAAGTAGCGAATGTGACATCGTATTGAATGGCCAAAAATTAGAATTTGTTAATCAGACAGTTTTCCTAGGAATCACGCTAGACGAGAAATTACAATGGGGACCTCATATAACATCTATTGCGGGGCGGCTAAGCTCGGCCGCATATGCTGTTAGAAAGATAAGACAATTAACAGACGAAGAAACCGCGCGCTTGGTCTATTTTAGTTATTTCCACAGTATTATGTCATATGGCATTTTACTGTGGGGTCGGGCTGCTGACATTGAATCCATTTTTATTTTGCAAAAGAGAGCTGTCAGAGCCATTTACAATCTACGTCGCCGCGAATCTCTTAGGGAACTATTTAAAAGGGTTAATATTATGACGGTACCTTGCCAATTCATTTATGAAAATATTATGTATGTAAGAAAAAATCAACATCTTTTTAATAAAATAAGTGATAGACATAATTTTAATACTAGAAATAAAGATAAATTAGATCAACCTTTTTTCAGATTATCTAAAGTACATACATCTTTTATGGGGTACTGTGTTAAATATTACAACAAAATACCTTGTGAAATATTGCAATTAAATGAAAGAAAATTTAAAACTTGTATTAAAATTACACTTTGTAAGCAAGGATATTACAAATTAGAGGATTATATCCAAGATAAGAATGCTTGGAAACATGCTGGTCTTGCTCCATAGGACAATCTCTAGAGTCTAGACAAAATCAAACTGGTTGCTAATGTAATTGTATAATTTATTCTTTTTTTTTTTTTCTTTGACATTGATTTACATTCTGTAATTACTTGGGGTCACACCCAGACTTATTACTCCTTATTAATTAATGAAAATCGTCTACTTTTGGAATGTTTGTAAATATGTGAGAACCATGTATATATCACATAGTTAATTTATATGTCATGGATTCATTAATCCATTTTAATTCTTTTACTTATTGTGGTAAAGTAATTTTATTTTTAGGTGCATCGTCTTCACATATAATTATATAATGAATGTATGCAAAATATTGTAAAACATTTTAAAAGAGTTACGGTGGAGTTTCTTCCTCATTCTTCTCCATACGAAAACTACCTTTTGGAAGGGGCGACTAGAATCAATTTTATTTTAATTTTATTTTTGACGTTCAAAAGTGCCTTTTATGTGCCTATTTGAAATAAATGATTTGACTTTGACTTTGACACTTAATTTTCAGTGGATCAAACCCAAACGCATTAGTTAAAACCGCATTCAAATCGGTTAGGCCGTTTCTGAGATTAGCGTGCACTAACGAACGACAAAAATTCTAGAAATCATTGTTTTGGGTTCTATTTCGTTCATAAAGTCCCCCTATAATAGTTTTTCTTAAACGAGTATATCTTCCATGTACAGACAGCGACCACTTACGATTTTATTATATGTATTGATTTAATTCTGTTTTTATTTTATGAAAAACACTGAGGTGGCATTCCACCAAACGTTTATACATAGAATAAGTCTTGAGAATAAATTTTGAATTTTTGACAGTTTTTTTAACTGGAACTGTCTGATGTCAATTTTATTCCACGGTAAAAGTTATCTGACTTTGGCAAAATCAGGCCTTAATGATATAAATTTACCGAAAAAAAGATATTCATTCCACAACCTTGGTGTTACGGTGGTTATTTACACAGTTTTTGAACGCACACTGCGGCATTTTCACGTCTTAATGTTGGCTATGATTGGAACATACTAATTTGAAATAGGACCACAAAAGTATTCGTGGTCTTATTTTTCGGGTCGTTTTTGAAGCGCTTATCGGGAATCTAGTACTATTATTGATTGAAGATTTGCCTTTTTTTTATTAAAGTATGTGTAAGTTAAATAAATGTATGTGAGTGCAGGGTGGCGCGGCCGGGCGAGAAGGGCTGGGTGGCGCGCGCGCGTGTGCCGCTGCCGTCTAACAAGATTAATAATTAGATTAGATTAATAACTTTAAGATTATTTATATCAATAATGGCCTATAAACCATTTGTGTAGTTTTGATTTAAAGCGTTTTAGGGGGAGTTCCCTTATTTCTTTGGAATATTGTTGAAAATGTTAATTGAGTTAATGGAAGCAACAGTAAAATCTACCCTTTAAATTTTATTACCCTTTTCCACCCCGGTAGGAGTCGATTTTTGGAAAACCCTAAAATACTTACTTTTTAGGGTTCCGCACCCAAAGGGTAAAAACGGGACCCTATTACTAAGACTCCACTGTCTGCCTGTTTGTCCGTCTGTCACCATCCAGGTGTCTCATGAACCGTGATAGCTAGACAGTTGAAATTTTCATAGATGATGTATTTCTGTTGTCGCTATAATATAACAACAAATACTAAAAACAGAATAAAATAATTATTTAAGTGGGGCTCCCATACAACGAACGTGATTTTTTTGCCGTTTTTTGCTCGATATTAATAACGGCAACAGGTGTGTTTACGATCTTTATAATTTACTATTTACTAGCTTCTCCCCGCGACTTCATCCGTGTGGAATTTCGAAAATCACGTCTGTTGTATAGGAGCCCCCTTTAAATATTTATTGAAGTGAAAACTTCTTTAGCGGTGTTGTGCACTTTTTTTGTGATGGGTAAAAAATCTTAAACTCGCGTCAGGGAGAGGGAGAGTAGACCGCATTCCAAAATATCAAAAATGCACAACGTTAATAATCAAGTTTTCACTTCTGCCGGCACTTCCGGAGTGCAACCCGTTTTTTTATTTGAAATATTTTCTGTGAATATTTCAAGCGTGTACCTACTGCCGTTATTAATATCGAGCAGAAAACGGCAAAAAAAATCCCGTTTGTTGTATGGGAGCCCCACTTAAATATTTATTTTATTCCGTTTTGTTGTTATAGCGGCAACAGAAATACATCATCTGTGAAAATTTCACCTGTCTAGCTATCACGGTTCATGAGATACAGCCTGGTGCGGACAGTGGAGTTAGTAATAGGGTCCCGTTTTTATCATTTGGGTTCAAACACCAAAAAAACCGGCCCAGTGCGTGTCGGACCACGCACAATAAAGGGTTTTGTAGTTGGAATGAATTTATCCCAAAACCAAATTAAAAATTAATTAATTTTTTTATTTAAATTTCACAGCCTTGTCCACGCCGCCTGTTTACTATCATCCATTCTATCTCAATAAACAAATAAGAGGTAAGTACTGGTAACGCTTTACTTTACAACATAATAATAAACTTTACGAATAACAATCACTACAAACAACTGCTTCTTTGATTTAAGTATTTCTAGCAAATCAACATTTGATTTGATTTAAAAACATCAGCCAAGTGCGTGTCAGACCACGCACAGTGAAGGGTCCCGTAGTCGGGATGAACGCAGGACGCATGCACTGTACTGATTTCGGCCACAAAAATAAGTTTTATTTCATAGTATTTCTCGACTAAACTATGAAAAACAAAGTTATCTCTGCGGCTATAACCGAAAGTATTCCATATCTCAAAACACATTGGCATTAGCAAAGTCTCTTATAAACATCATAATCTTTTTAATTATGGGATCCAGCAATATCTACTCCACACGCTGACGTGTATTGGTTTTTTTCCGCGGTTACATGTTTTGGGGAATGCCAACCATAATTATTTTTTCTGTAATTTCTCTACACCATTGTTTAGCGATCCACAGAATACACCTTTCCAATTTACATCGATATAGTGAAAATAGCCTCCGAGTAAAATGGCTGTGTAACATCCGGACGGACGGACATGACGAAATTAAAAGGGTTCCGTTTATTTACATTTGCTTACGGAACCCTAAAAATGTCCACAGGCCCCACAGAACCCTTGGGCGGTCAAACACCCCGCGGCATGCACTGAGGAGCGCCGTGCCGAGGGACAAGGCTCACGAGTGGACTACGCCGCACGCGCGGACGCCCACGATCGTGGAGCTCTGCGAGAGCATGACAACAGCCCTCTTCTTCCCTCGCTACTATCAAGGCAGGTTTACACGGAGCCAGAGCAAGCTTAGTAATTATTTGGTAGATAATTTGTAAAAACTTCTCTCGTAATATAACTTAATAACTTTAATAACTGTGATTTTAATCATCTATTTGTGTACAGATACAAGATTGACGTTCTCTTTTAACATGATCTAACCATCTGAGTGCTGGCTGAGCTATTTGTCCCAATATCCTGATACACGCCTCTGGTGAGGCTACCTTTACTACCCGATCTTTCCCTTCGCTAAGTGGCTCGACCACACTCTCTCCCTCATGATCCGTATTGTCCTCAATCTCTGGACAGGTAACATCAGATAAGCGTGACCTGCGGCGCATTTGATCTAAATATCTTTTTAGTGCTAGACCATTATCCTTTACCACTGAGTATCTACGGGCACTGTCTACCCGATCCACGATACCTTTCACCCACCTATCCCTAACACCATACTCACGAGCCCAAACTGAGTCACCCTCCCTGAAACTGCGGTCGGTTCCCCACGCGTATTCCATTTGGCGTCTCTGGGCTTGATGGACTTTGTTCTGGAGCGTAATGGACGTCTCCGCAAAAGCATAGCCGGAGTTTCCCCGGTAGTATTTTGCACGGTGTTCCGGTATGCTAACAGGAACGTGTGTAGTGCGGTGTTGACATCTACACAATCCCTATGCGCTTTCTTAACTGCACTATAGAGGGCGCTGGTGTGCTCATGTTTACATCGCCTCTGTGGTTTTATTTTTAGAATAAAAATTTGAAAAATAAAGTAATTCCATGTTTGACAGTGTTTATTCAGTAAAATAGACAGTGATACATCTGGAGAATTGTTATCGAGTGGGAAAATGCTAAGAAAAGTGCCAATTTTTCAAATAACTGCTCGTAACGGACTTCATCAGAATTTCAAATAACGTGATCAAAACGGATACAAATCGCCTCTGCACAACAGCTTGAAGGTCAGTCCAAGTGTTGTTATAAAAATTGGGATGTGAAAGTGATGTCAGACAATCTACAATTCATGACAATATCAAAATAGTAATATTTTGAAAATTGAAAGTCATCATTTTTTATTGATCGATACAACGCCATCTATCAAGAAGTGGCGCAACTGCACTTGGACCTCAGTATCGAACCGAAATACGCAAGTTACCGAGCTATCGTCGTAGTTAGGCTAGCTGCCGCTAGAGGTCATCAGCAGTACGTATCCGCAGGATTAACTGTGTTGCAAATTATACGAGGAAGTCAACCTATCATATAGAAACTCAGACGTAATTACTCATCATGGACTCGGAACAGAATATCACATATCGGAACAGCAAGCCTCAACGAGCAAGCTCATTTAATGATCTTTCAAGAAATGATCAGTCTCCACTTTTTGATACGACTATGATAAGCCTCCCGAACACATCATTTAATGAGAGTCAAACAGTAATTGAATTGAATGAAAAGATATATGAACTCACAAACGAACTTACTAGCGCTCATCAAGAAATTGAAATCCTGAATACTGAGAATTTCCGCTTAAAAACAGACCTGAACAAAAGTTTGAAACTCGTTGAGACGTATAAGAACCTCAGTCTATCAGATAATACACATATGTCACCAAGTAGTATCAAGAGGTGTAAAGGTAAAAAGTCTACACTAAGTAAAGATATCACACACTTGCAGAAAACTCCCAAAAACACCAGTCACCAAACAACACAGACTGATGGATCCCCTACAAATTCTATATCGAATAACATCTCACCCCATAAAACAGTAAAATGTCATAATAAATCACATGAAGAATTGGAAGTGGAAAAATTGGATGTGACTATAAAGAAAACAACCTTATCTCCAGGTTCGTTAATACATCACTCACAAAAAACAAAAAAAACTTCAACATCCGTCTTACAACATAAACCAAAAAGTACAATTACGATGGAAAACCCGGAACCTAAAGAACTGATGTAGCTTAAAACGTCCGACTGTAAGATTTGCATTTTAAGTGCCAACATAAAAAATAAAGTAAGGGATATTGCAGAAACTACACTCCGCAAACATTCGGAAAACATATGTCATTATTTAATGCCACATTGTAAAACCGAAAAGTTGTTATGTGACTTAGAAACAAAATTAAAAACATTTACATACAACGATTTTTGTATTATATTAATAGGTGAGGAAGATTTTAGCACAACAAACGACTATTTCCAGTTGGTATTTAGTATAAGGACGACCTTGCAAAAAACAAAACACACTAATGTTATCATTTGCACTCCGACATATAGATACAGCTATTATAAAACAATGTACAATTGGAGAGTAGAAAATTTTAACAACCTGCTTTATCTCGACATAATGACACATGAGCATGCATACTTTCTGGACTCGAATAAGAACCTATCAGATGACTACACAATGTTCAAGGAACGCACTGGATTAATTAACAACTATGGAATGCATACCATTTTTATAGACATTGACGATTTCATTCAGGGACTAAAGAAATACGATCTATGGAATACCAATACAAACACTATTGACGAGCTACTCCAAATAGACGACGTATCGAATAACCAGTTATTTCTATGACAATTATTTGCACATACTACATCAGAATATTGCAGGACTTTTGAATAAATCGGAGGCTCTTACGGTATGCTTAGAAGAACTTATATTGAAGAAAATCAATATTGACGTCATATGCATCTCTGAACATTTCATTATGTCAGGCTATGAAAACTATCTATCCATCCCCAACTATGAGCTAGCTGCCTGTTTTAGCAGAAAAGACATAAAACGAGGCGGAACATGTATTTTGGTAAAAAAAGGACTTCAGTGGTTAGATTTACCTGATATAAACAAATTAGCAATAAGTAACTCATTTGAATGTTGTGCTGTCAAATTACCGCAAACAGACACCATTGTGATATGTATTTATAGAATTCCGAAATCTAATAATTTAACTACATTTTTTGAGCGCTTAGAAAAATTGTTGTCGATAACAAAGAAACGTAAGCAAAACATTATAATATGCGGTGATTTCAATATTGACACATTAAAACGAAGCAATATATCACAAGACCTACAATGTCTGTTGCTTAATTATAATATAAATTTGGAACTCAGTCAGCCAACTAGGCTAAAAAGCAACACATGTATTGACATATATGAATACTTGTCGACTTGATATATTTCAGTCAACAAGAAGGCACTTCAATACCAAAACAAGAGGACGAATTAAATTCAGTAGAAGCTCACAATATACCCTCCGAGGAGTCGACCAATTCAAACTCTCAGTTTTTTCGTCTATAACAGCATCCACATTCTTCATCAGAACATTGCTGGTCTACTAAACAAATCCCATGCTCTCACGGTACACTTAAATGAACTTCAGACAAACGGACGCATGGTTGATGTTATTTGCATAACGGAGCACTTCATGACACCTGAATGTGAAGACATGTTATGTATTCCTAATTATCGCCTGGCAACAAGTTTCTCTAGGAATAAGAAGAGAGGAGGCGCGTGCATCTTACTAAAAATTGGTCACAAATATAAAACCTGGAATATTACTAATCTACCTGTTATTAATGTTTTGGAATGTTGCGCGATTGAACTTGTTGAACACCGTGTTGTTATAATTTGTATATATAGAGTGCCACCACAGTCAAACCTAGACACGTTTTATGATAAATTAAATATAATTTTACGCAAAGCATGCGATAACACAAGTAAAAAGGTTGTCATGTGTGGAGATCTTAATATAGACGTTATAAACAGAAACCGACAAACATTAGAATTTGAAAACTTTTTATTAAGTCATAATTTAAAACTACAGTTTGATAAACCAACTAGACTCATAAGCAAAACTTGTATAGACAACTTTGCACATAATATGAAAAGGTGTAAAGGTGACATAATTGATTTTGGTCTGTCTGACCATACTGCACAGTTATTTAAATGCCCTGTAAAGAAAACTTGTTTCATTAAATCTTGGCGTATTATAAGACGTGACTATAGCAGAGACAATCTTATAAAATTCAAAGAATGTCTCGATAACCTTACGTTTTCTGAAGTTTATCTTTCAAATGAACCTAATGAAGCATATGCGCACTTCATAGATCTATTCTTGTGTTTTTATGACTTATGTTTTCCGTATAAAACAATGACTAAAACCCTAAACAAAAAGGAAAAATGGATTTCACGAGGTATTAAAACCTGCAGTAAACGAAAAAGGAAACTTTTACAGAAATACTACAGTAACCCTAATCCTAAAAATAAACTCGCTTACAAGACATATTCAGCAAGATTTAAAAAAATTATAACCTTAACACAAAAATCGCAAAATGATTTTTATATAAAGTCAGCAGATAATAAATGTAAAGCAACATGGTCTATCATCAGCAAGTCAAAATTGAATTTACCAAAAGAACCTATAACTGAAATTCACACAAACGACAGCAAAGTTACAAATCCCACCAAAATAGCCAATTACTTCAATGATTTCTTTACTGACTCTTTATTGCCGACAATTAAATATAATGACATTAATAATTTTAATAATAATCAAGATATAAATAATTTCAATAATAATGACATAAATAATTCTAATATCAATGACGTAAATAATTTTAATAAATTCAATATCTCTGATCATTACCGATGCAATAACTCAATGTTCATGAATCCCATAATTCTACAGGACGTACTAAAAGTAATAAAAACACTAAAAAATACCAATAGCGTGGGCTATGATGGTATATGTACGAAAGTTTTAAAATACGTCGCAGACGCAATAGCGCCTCACCTTAGTTATATTATTAACTTAAGCATCTTTTGTGGAATTTTTCCCGAGAAGCTCAAAACTTCAATAGTAATACCATTACACAAAAAGGACGCTAAAACAGACTTAAAAAACTACAGACCTATTGCATTGATACCTATTATATCAAAAATTTTTGAAAAGATAATATACAATTCCCTGTATTCATATTTAGAGAAATATAAAATATTGACAGAAGAGCAAAATGGATTTCGTAAAGGTAAGAGCATTAATTTGGCGATTTATAATTTAATAGAACCAATTATACACAACATGGATAAAAGAATACCTATTTGCGCCATATTTATGGATATGACAAAAGCCTTCGACTGCGTAGATCATAATATTCTTATTAAAAAAATGAATGCGTATGGCATAAGAGGTAATGTCCTAAACCTTATACAATCATACCTAAATAATAGAAAACAAATAACAGAAATTACTCAGATATGCCCTAAAACGGCTAAAGAGCATAAACACACATCTCAGCCCAAAATTGCTAAATACGGAATACCACAAGGCAGCGTATTAGGACCATTGTTGTTCCTAATTTATATAAACGATCTTCCGAGACACATTAAACACCCTATGGTATTATTTGCTGACGATAGCACTGTGATAATAAAATGTGATGATCGCAATAACTATGAGTTGGAAATAAATAACACATTAAATATGATAATTCAGTGGCTTACGAATAACAATTTAAAAATAAACCTACAAAAAACCAAAATTATGCATTTCCATCAGAGATTAAATATTAGAGATATCAGTTTAAATTATCAAGGCGAAATAATTAATTCAATTAATGTAATTAAATTTTTAGGTATACATATTGACAATCAATTATCGTGGAAAACACATTTAGATGGGATTTGTAAAAAATTGAGCAAATCAGCCTACGCTCTATATAAACTAACCAAAATAGTTAATCGAGAATCTGTCCTATGTGCCTACCATGGAAATGTCGTATCCGTTCTGAGATATGGCATAATATTCTGGGGAAATTCAGTCTCAAAAGACGCTGTCTTTAAAGCCCAGAAAAGATGTATCAGAGCCATGTGCGGCCTGGATACAACACCAAGCTGCAAACCATTTTTTAAACATTTAAAATTATTGACATTGCCTTCGTTGTATATCTATGAAGTGAGTATCTTTGTTAGGACGAACACTTACCTATACAGCATTGCATATAAAAGTCACTACAGACAACTACGTGATAAGAATAAACTGGAGCTTGAGATTTCGTACGGCGCTGGCACAGCACTGCTCAGAAAGAGTTTTCTTTGCATGGCACAAAAAATCTTTAATAAATTACCAGATGACATTAAAAAACTAAATATAATGCAATTTAAGAAATGTATGAATAAGTTTTTGGTTGACAAATGTTATTACACAATTAATGACTTTCTAATGGATAATATTGACATGAGTAATTTTATTGGCATGAGTAATGTTTTGACATGAGTAATTTTTGACATGATTAATTTTATTGACATTTCCTATTGAATTTTGCTATAATTATATTTTGAAATTGTATTAAATATTTGCATGCCTTGTTGTGGCAAAATATAGAGATACCTACTAACCTCATCCTGTAACAACACTTTATACTTACCTATATTGCAAATAAAAATGATTTGATTTGATTTGATTTGACAACTTTGCACATAATCTTGGAAATAAATGTAAAGCTGACGTAGTTGAATTTGCTTTGTCAGATCACACCTGTCAAATACTGAAGTGTCCTGTAAAAAGAACCTTCTGTTTAAATTATTGGTATATAAAACGACGAGACTTTAGTACAGATAATATGAACAAATTTAGAGAATGTCTGGAAAACACTTTGTTTTCAGATATCTATGAATGTGATGACCCGGATAGAGCTTACAATCTATTTCTAGATACTTTTTCTCTGTTTTACGGCTTATGCTTTCCGCTTAAAAAAATAAAAATAAGGTTACACAATAGACCTCAATGGGTGTCGCGTGGAATTAGAGCTTGTAGTAAAAAGAAAAGAGCTCTCTTGTGGCGTTACCGCTTAAACAGAAATGAAGTAAATAAAAAAGAACTTAATAGATATACCACCACGTATAAGCGAATAATTAAATTAACACAACGTGCTCAGAACACATATAAAATAGAATCATCATTAAACAAGTCAAAAGCGACATGGCAAATCATAAACCGGTCAAAAACTAACATACCTAAGAATACAATTGCAAGCATTAAAATGGGGAATTCAAATATAACACATCCACGTGACATAGCCAATGTTTTTAATGATTTTTTCATTGACAAAATTAAACCAGTCTGTAATATGGGTATACACACAACTTCACATATACCAAAACCTAGCCACTCCATGTTTATGGCACCAAGTAATGAAATTGACATAAAAAACATAATAAAATCACTAAAAAACACTAATAGTGTAGGACATGATGGTATATCAACAAAAACTATTAAATATGTATCGGATAGCATTAGTGGCCATTTAAGTTACATTATGAATTTGTGCATAATACGAGGCACTTATCCGGCAGATCTTAAGACTGCCGTAGTAAAACCACTGTACAAAAAAAATGACAAGGAAAACACGGAGTCCTATAGACCTATTGCTCTTGTGCCAATATTCTCAAAGATATTTGAAAAATACATATATGGACAAATTTATAAATATTTAGTAAAACATAACATCCTGACTGAAGAACAAAAAGGCTTTAGAAAAGATAAAACTATTAACATGGCCATTTATGACTTCCTGAATAAAGTAATTTCAAATGTTGACCATAGAATACCTGTTTGTTCAATATATTGTGATATGACTCAAGCTTTCGATTACGTAGATCACAATATCTTGCTTGATAAATTAGAAGCTTACGGAATAAGAGGAAACGTCCTGCTGCTAATCGAATCGTATCTGAAAAACCGAAAGCAATATGTAGAAATCTCGCAGGTAGATCCGAAAACCAAATATGAAAGGGTCTATAGGTCACGTGATAGATCAATTTCATATGGCGTACCACAGGGGAGCGTGCTTGGTCCCCCTCTATTTATACTATATATAAATGACTTGCCCAAAGTGACGAAACATCACATGACTCTTTTTGCTGATGACAGTACAGTTACTATTGACTGTACAAACAAACTAAATTATAATAATGAAGTAACTAATACTATTAATTCAATAATAAAATGGCTCAATAATAACAATCTCAAAATAAATATTGACAAAACCAAACTAATGGCCTTCAGTCAACGCAAAAACTTAACGATGAATATTCACTATGATAATAATAAAATAAATCAAGTAAGCACCTCCAAATTCTTAGGCTTAACCATAGACCAACGCTTGGATTGGAAAGCACACACTACAGAATTGGCAAAGCGACTTAGCAAATCGACGTATGCTTTATATAAGCTCGCTCCAGTCATAGGAACGGATGCTATTGTTACAGCATACCATGGAATGGCGGGTTCAATATTAAGATATGGCGTTATTTTTTGGGGAAACTCAGCCAATAAGGAACAAATATTTAAATCCCAAAAAAAGTGTATTAGAGCGATGTTCGGTTTGAAATGTACAGACACTTGTAAACCATTTTTTATTCAGTATAGAATACTGACACTGCCCTCTCTGTACATATTTGAGGTTGCGGTATTTGTGAAAACCAACCCAAATTTATTTCCCAAGCTATCTGACTCAAATAACCGTAGTAGACGACACTTCAATATTCTATGTGCAAGACAGTCGAAGACAGCTCTGATGCATAAAAGTGTTTTCTGCATGGCACCAATTATATATGACCATATACCAGAATCAATCAAAATCTTAAATGTTAATTTGTTTAAAAGACATCTAAAAAACTTTCTCATAAGTAAATCTTATTATAATATCTCGGAGTTCCTATCGGAAAAAATAAGTGGGATATAAGTACCGATGGCGTTGCAAATTTTTTTTTTTTTTTTTTTAATGATTTTATGATTGACTTCTTGGTACTCATCTTGTTTTCAGTTTATTTATTCTTGACATGCACGTTGTAACAATAATTAGAATTAAAATGTGATTGGACTTTTTGATAAAATAAATTATTTCTTTTTCTTATTTTTACTTATTTAAATTGACATTCTTGTATTTGTATCGATTGTTGACATACTTAATATTGTAGCCAGTGACATTTGATGTAATATTACGACATTTTTATTTTTTATTTGTTGTGATTCAAATGATTTGATGACAATACTTTGTAAAATGGAATTATAATAATACTTTAATAGACTTCACCAAAATTATATTAAATGATTACGATTAAATTTTGACGTTGTATTTTGAATTAAATTTAAATTTTAACATTTTTAACTGTGAAAGAAACTTAAATTTTGACGTTGTTATTTAAATTTAATTTTTAATTTTTGACGTTATTCTTTTTATTTTCTGTTTTTGTTTTTGTACTTTTTGTTTTTGTATTGTCGAGTGCAACTAATTTTGTATGCCATAAATGGCAAAACATGTAGCCTCCTCATATTAATTATAAGACCTTCATACTGTACTCATGTTTTACAAAAATAAATATTATCTTATCTTATCTTATTATCTTATCTTAATAGCCCGCTTGCAAAGCTTGACTGCATTCTCCGCAGCCCCGTTTGATGATGGGTGGTAGGCTGGTGAAAAAAACTATTTAATGCCGATGTTTTTAAAGAAAATTTTAAACTCTATACTAGTGAATGGTGGGCCCTGATCAGATACTAATTCCTCCGGCAACCCAAACCTTGCGAAGGTAACTCTTAAAACCTTTATAACATTTGATGCATTAGTTCGTGTCATCTCAAACACTTCTAACCATTTTGAAGAAGAATCAATAATAAATAAGAAGGTAAAACCTTTATATGGCCCTAGGAAATCGATGTGAACCCTTGTCCAGGGGCCCGCGTGATACTGCCACGGCTGTATCGGGCCTCGCAGCGGCGCGTCCGCCTCCGCTGCACAAGTCTCACATTGCTTACATAATGCTTCCACGGCAGCCAGCGTCAATATTAGGCCACCATACATAGCTACGTGCCAAGGTTTTAGTTTTTACGATCCCCATGTGACTGCTAAGAAGTTGTTTTAAAACCTTATTCTGCAACGATAGTGGTATAACCATACGATAACCCCACATAATACAACCACACTCCGTATATAACTCATTACGCCTCATATAGTATGGTTTGATACTTTCTGCATCTACACAGGTTGAAGGCCACCCGGATTGTATGTAAGCTAGAATCCTACTTAACACTTTATCTACAGCCGTCGCTTTCCTAACGTCATTTATTTATTTATTTATTTTATTGGTTCACCAACAATTGTTACATCAATACATAATAAAAAGAGCACAAAAAATTCATACTAGATGTACAATATTAAGAGGTAAACATCACATGCAATATATAAAAGAACAACTTTAAAAGTAAACAAAAAGACCAGAAACAATTTTGTTTTTAGTTAGTTAGTATCACATATATTAACTGAAAATACATGGCAAAGTAAATATGGTTTTAAGTGACTTTAGTTAAAACTATCTTAGACTAGGCTTATACTAATTAAATACTAAATTAATGTTAGAAACAATTGGTGCTTGAAGTGCTGAAGGGAAGAGACAAAGATATCAATTTTACTAAATTTATTATGTAGCCGACTAAGTCTAGGGATTGCAGAGTTACGACCTGAAACAGTTCTACGAAATGGTGGATATAGGAGATCAATAGAATTTCTAGGATAATTGTGCGGAATATGGAATTTTAATTTATTTAGTAGCTGTGGAGAATCAAGCTTGTTATTTAAAATTTTATATAAAAATATTAAATCAATAATATCTCTCCGTTTTTCGAGGGATATCATATTAAAGGTGCTTAAACTTTTTGTGTAACTCGGGATTTTCCGTTTCGCAGTAGAATATACTAAGTGATTTAAAAATCGCTTCTGGATACGTTCAATCCTCAGGCTGTGGGTTGAGTAGTGTGGTCGCCAAACAACAACACAATACTCAAGTAAGCTACGGACAAGGCAATTTTATAGATAAATTTTAGTTTCAGGCAGAAAGGATTTTGCGTTGCGAATGATAAATCCCAGTGATTTCGATGCCTTTTTTATAACATTATCTACGTGTGGGATAAATGTTAATTTTGTATCCAATAGGACCCCTAGATCTTTTATAACGTCAGCTTTGTGCAGACACAAACCATTCATTTTATAGTTCACTTTGATAGGGTTCAGTTTTCGTGTGAATGTGATTTGGGAGCATTTTTTTACATTGAGTAGCATATCGTTGTTCGTGCACCAATGCATAATTCTGTCTATATCCTCCTGAAGCAGTAATGAGTCTGATGGCGATTTAATTACACGGGCTATCTTTAAGTCATCGGCAAACAAGTATGATTTTGAGTTCACAAAGCAATCGGGAAGGTCGTTTATAAAAGCGTTGAAGAGAATAGGTCCCAAATGCGATCCTTGCGGGACACCTGAGGATGCTCTAAATGTGTTAGATTTATATCCATTGGCCACTACGTAAAAAGATCGAACTGATAAGTAGGAATTTAGCCACCTTAGAAGAGGTCCTGCAAATCCATACGCAGCTAGCTTTTGAATGAGCACTTCATGGGGCACTTTGTCGAAGGCTTTGCTGAAATCAGTGTATATAACATCTAATTGGTTATTACAATCTACGGCGTCCACTATGCCTTCGATGAAAGTAACCAATTGCCAGTTCGTAATTGGTAAATAATTTTCAACGAAATTAACATATTTAACTATTTTCTTTTTATAATATTACATTTCCTTTACAACCTTTGTACGGTAGTCGTGTTAGTGCGTCGGCACAATTCTTACTCGAAGAAACATATTCGATGACATAGGCTTACCCAGCCAATAACACCGCCCAACGCTGTAACCTTGACGCGGCCATCACCGGAATACCGACTTTATCACCAAAAATATAAGTGAGAGGCTTGTGATCGGTTTTTTAATTTGAATTTATGACCATACAGATATTGATGAAATTTACGAATTCCGAACACAATTGCGAGTACCTCTCGATCTATTTGTGAGTAAGCCCGATCGGCTTGCGTGAGCGCGCGATGCGAACGCCACGGGACGCTCGCCCCTTGCCGTTGTGTGCGATATTATCACAGCTCCTACGACTACACTGCTCGCGTCTGTTGTTAAAATTATAGGTAACTCCGTGTGTGTAGTGCGTTAGCACTTCACTACATGTTAATAAAATATGATTCACTTTACTGATAGCACGTCACATTCTCTATTCCAGCCGATCGATTCTGTAAAAATCTCACCGTGTAAAGTAAGGTGAAGTGAGCTTAGAGTGAGCTGTCAATAGTGTCAATCCCTAGCATTAATTGGAATGACAGCTCACTTCACGTTCACTTTACCTAAGTTTTCACGGTGAGATGGTTACAGAATCGCACTGCAGCTATACGAAGTTCCAACTTTAAGTAACTTATACAAAGGCGCTAGAATTAAACTAACATTTCTTATAAATTTTCCATAGTACATCACCATACCAATAAAAGCTCTTAGCTCAGAAATATTTCGTGGGCGCTGGAGTTTTAACTATAGCTTTTACTTTGTCTGGGCACGTGTGAACCCCTTCTTTAAAATCGTATGACCTAGATAGTTTACTGATTCTGCAAAAAATACACATTGTTCTTTTTTTACTCTGAGCCCGTATTTGTTCAAGCGATCAAATACTTTGCATAAGTTACGCATGTGTGCTTCGTTTGTGGATCCCGTTATTAATAATGTCATCCAAAAACACCCCCACATGTCATGTGGTAAATCTGCAAACAACTGCTCCAAATATCTTTGAAAAATGCCTGGAGTTGATGCTAGCCCGTATACTAGCCTATTATAGGTACATAAATAATCCTTTATAACACATTTGCTCGTCAAGGGTCTCTTATCTCACCAATTTCAATATCGTATTGTATCTCATTACGTACTTTTGCGTTATTGTAATGTAAAACGCACGAGTTTCTTTTTAATAAGGTAAAACGCACGGTTTATCAAGATGCTCCGTCTAAAACGAACGGTACTTTTTAAAATCTTAGCAAAGAGTTTTTAGGTCAGAAAAGTGTCAACATTTTATTAATAAAATTAAGTTTGGGAGATAAAATATAATAAAAATAAACATTTAATTCTTTAATTTAATTAATTTTGACAATTAATTACAACCATCTGTAACAAAAACATTAATTTTCTTTTTTTGTAATACTGGCTGTTTTTTTTGCCTTTGCTTCAAAAAAAAGCGCTGATGCGCGCGCATCGCTAATAATTGTGAACAAGTAATAGTTATTTTCACTTCAGTAGCTCAAACATGTAGGTTTTGCTCACTGTCTGAGTCGTGTGAGACCAAGTAACTTTTTTTTTTTTTCAGAAAGCCGCGAATATCTTATTCGGCCTTGGGTTAATCATACAATTCGAAACATTCACACGCTATCTCTTTCCCGCCATTAGAAAGAGAGAGAGACAAAGACCAGCCCCTTCGAAGTTCCGATTTAGAATTCGACCTCAAAGACAAACACGTTCGGAATTTCGTACTAACTAAAGAAATTTTGCAAAAAGATAATTATGTCTTTTAATGTAATTTATTGATTTTTTAACTTATTGTTGTATTTAAACGAAATTAAGTATTTACTGCAAATAAAACTGATATTTAACCTGTAAATATTTATTTTTAGTTTCAATAATGTTACGTAATATATTTTGAATAATAAAATATCATGGGTGCTATTTCCGAACACGCCTTAGTTTAAATAAAAGAGCGGTATGAGAGAGAGGGTCTGTAGGATTGAAACACTGCCATATACCACGATAACAGTTTATTGCAAACGGTAAGATAATCGTTAGACACAACACAGGTACTGATTGAGTTCTGAACCCTTAAAGTTAAATGGTGTAACATATTATATACAGAACACAAGAAAATAACCGGTCTTGGCGGGATGAGCGGTAGCGAGGTGGCGCGCGTGCACACGGAAGGTGCGCGCGTGGCGGACTAAAAAAATGGCGCGCGCGGCGAGGCGCGCGTAGATCTTGCGCGACGTACAGACCCGTCTGTGTGAGTGCCGGATTCGGAGAATTATGTGTGTGTAGGAGACGCGCCATCTCGGTACCGGAACGGGATACGACCGCGAGACGCTCTGATTGGTCGAGCAGATGATGTGTGGGTTGCTATAGCGGGAATAAAATTTCGTGGCTGGCGTAGAGTTGAATAAGTTAAAAAATATTAAAATAATCGTAAAATATGTGTGTATGTGGAACAGGTGTAAAGTTCACTCATCCTTCATAGAAAAGGGAGGATCCTCCGACCAGACGGGTGTTGTGTCTGGCGGGCAACTGCCCAACGATTGATGTTGGGAAATTGTATCTATGCTAATTGCGCGGTAAACTCTGCTTGCGAGATGCAGGATTTGCGTGACGTCAGTATGACGCGTTGTTCGCATGTGGCGTTGTAGATACCGCTACAAGTGAAACTAGCGACGAGAACAGTATTTTAACACCGGAAGAGTTAAAACAACAAGTTATTAATGCAGAACTAAGTTTCCTACCTGAGAAGTCTCGCGAGAAATATCTGAAATATACCATGTCTTCAATGAATGGAGACTTACAAAGGACGCAAGCAGTTTTTCGGAGACGGTGTTGCTATCTTATTTTTTAGATTTATCACAGACGAGGCGATCATCTACAATGTGGAGTATTTACTCAATGTTGAAAGCTACTTTAAAAACAAAACATAACGTGTATAATGAAACATACGCAAAACTCGTATCTTTTCTAAAAAGAATGTCAGTTGGGCATAAGGCTAAAAAGTTCAAAATTTTCACGGCCCTTAACATAGAAAAATTTCTTAATGAAGCTCCGGACTCCAATTTTCTTGCCGCTAAAGTAAGTGGTACCTATGAATTTATGTTCTTAGCTATTAAAATTTGTGTGTAGACTGTTATGTATAAAGGTACTTACTGCCTACTTCTAATTTTTGGAGGCGCAATGAATCCTAGTCTGGCTTAGCAATACTGTTATAGAGGTATGAGGACAGGGTGTAAAGTTCACTCATACTCTATAGAAAAGGGAGGATCCTCCGACCGAGACGGGTGTTTTTGTCTGGCGGGCAATTGCCCAACGATTGATGTTGGGAAATTGTATCTATGCTAATTGCGCGGTAAACTCTGCTTGCGAGATGCAGGATTTGCGTGACGTCAGTATGACGCGTTGTTCGCATGTGGCGTTGTAGATACCGCTACATCACTCCCCTCCGGAGACCGGAGGTCGATAGTGGACTGAGTCTTGTATCTTGCGATGCTTGCCAGGCCAGCTGAGGTTCCAGTGAGTCGGAACCGATTGCCGCATAGTTCACGGTGAGTCGGAACTGTCTGCGGAGTTGTCCCCAGTGAGTTGGGGTGGCGCTGCGTTATATTCCAGTGCGTCGGATGTACAGCGCCGGGTTGAGGCTGGCTGCTGCGTCGACCAGGAGAGGGTGCTCTGCTTGTTGACCGGCCGAAAGTGCAGTGTGCTGTGCCGAGGTTGCTGATGAGGCTGAGGGTGATGACCAGGTATGCGCGGACGTTGCATGCTGGTGGTCAGGATACCCGTTGAAGCCGTGGATGCTGGCTGGCTGGGTGACTCGCCGCTAAAGCTTGCGGGAGTGATGATGATGACGTCATGCTGAAGTGTTTGCACGAAGGCTGCGCTGACGTTCATGTCCGGGGTCACCAGTATAGAGGTATGAGGAACAGGGTGTAAAGTTCACTCATACTCTATAGAAAAGGGAGGATCCTCCGACCAGACGGGTGTTGTGTCTGGCGGGCAATTGCCCAACGATTGATGTTGGGAAATTGTATCTATGCTAATTGCGCGGTAAACTCTGCTTGCGAGATGCAGGATTTGCGTGACGTCAGTATGACGCGTTGTTCGCATGTGGCGTTGTAGATACCGCTACATCACTCCCCTCCGGAGACCGGAGGTCGATAGTGGACTGAGTCTTGTATCTTGCGATGCTTGCCAGGCCAGCTGAGGTTCCAGTGAGTCGGAACCGATTGCCGCATAGTTCACGGTGAGTCGGAACTGTCTGCGGAGTTGTCCCCAGTGAGTTGGGGTGGCGCTGCGTTATATTCCAGTGCGTCGGATGTACAGCGCCGGGTTGAGGCTGGCTGCTGCGTCGACCAGGAGAGGGTGCTCTGCTTGTTGACCGGCCGAAAGTGCAGTGTGCTGTGCCGAGGTTGCTGATGAGGCTGAGGGTGATGACCAGGTATGCGCGGACGTTGCATGCTGGTGGTCAGGATACCCGTTGAAGCCGTGGATGCTGGCTGGCTGGGTGACTCGCCGCTAAAGCTTGCGGGAGTGATGATGATGACGTCATGCTGAAGTGTTTGCACGAAGGCTGCGCTGACGTTCATGTCCGGGGTCACCAGTATAGAGGTATGAGGAACAGGGTGTAAAGTTCACTCATACTCTATAGAAAAGGGAGGATCCTCCGACCAGACGGGTGTTGTGTCTGGCGGGCAATTGCCCAACGATTGATGTTGGGAAATTGTATCTATGCTAATTGCGCGGTAAACTCTGCTTGCGAGATGCAGGATTTGCGTGACGTCAGTATGACGCGTTGTTCGCATGTGGCGTTGTAGATACCGCTACACTGTTAAAATATTTATTACGATATGTAAAAGATGCTGTAAATATTAAATTATGCATATTAATTATGTAATATTTTCATTACAGGTTGTACTGATCATAGGAATTAGTGGAGCGTGTCGCAATAACGAGCTATTACAGCTAACAGTTAATAAAATCGAAAAAGCATTCAGATAAATTACTGTCAGTAAAATTGAAAAATACGAATACGAACCTTGACAGGTATTTTGTCGTACGCGAAGAATGTGTAACTATTGTAGAAAAATAATAAAATTAACGTCCAGCCAATATAAAAACCGACCGATTTTTCATACAATACCATAATAATAAATGCTCAAGACAGCCTATGGGAGTAAATAAATAGGTGCTATACCGCGAGAAATTGCCATTTTCATAAAACTGAAAGAGCCTCAGCTATACCTACACGGGTCACTGCTTACGGAGAACTTCGGCAACGCTCTTGGCTGATTCCGGAGCTGGAAGTCCAATACGGTTGCAGAAGGCTATATTGAAGATTCAATAGAAAATAAGTCGAAAATCTGTACTTAAGCGTATAGTGGAAACAATAAATCTGAATTCGACCTCGGATCTTTGGTCTCACCCACGCCCATCCACTTCCAACGACGCACAGTGTACTTATACAGAAAGCCGATCAGAGTCACCAACGTTCACCGTTGTTCCTTCTCACTCCGCCACCGAAACAGAAACATTAACCCCAGATAATCAAACTCAACTCAATGCAACTATCACGTTGCCAAATAAATCTGTTACTTTTAATTTGCAGAATTGCAGTAATTTTACTTTTAACTTTTAAAATGTTCCATTATATTGAATTGGTACCTCTACCTACAATGTTAATTATTTTGATTCACAATAAATAGTTATTTCAATCTATTACTGTTTATTATTTTATCTCCTAAAGTGTTCTCGCTGCTGAAGTGAAAAATTATGTGTGTTACACGAGAGCAAAGTTTTTGCATCTCGTGCGTTTGAATCCCTCGCCACACTCAGGATTGAGAATCACTTGCTACTCTCGTGATTCAATCGAAATCAGCACTCGCAGCAAAAAACGACTTTGCTCTCTTGTTGCACAAAAATTATTCCGAGCGCTTTTTCTTTTCGCTGTATTGTTTTTATTTAAACAAACAACAACAACAACAAAACAATAAAAACAACAAAACAAAACAAAACAAAAAACAAAAACAATTTTAAAACAATTTTTCCGGGTAGCTATAAGTACTAACACTAGTTCTAAGTTTTATTTTGTATACTAACCAATCAATGGACGCTGTCTGAAATATAAGATTTTTATTTTTAATTTTTTTCAAATTGTTTTTATATGAAAATGACGTCAAGTAATGATGAATTTATTAATTCGACACCGCCAGAACCCTCAGAGGCAGCGAAAAAGGCTACCCTAAGCCTCTTGCCCAATAAATCGACCGATAGATACTTACAAGCGTATCAAAATTTTATCTTATGGAAAACAAGCAAAGATGCAAATTCATTTTCAGAAAGTGTGTTTTTAGCCTATTTCATGGAACTTTCTCAAAAATATAAGTCAAGCTCATTGTGGTGCTACAATTCAATGCTAAAAAGCACTGTGAAAACAAAACATGGTATTGATATCAATTCATACTCCAACTCGGCTAACAATGTCAAGAAGTTCCTAAAAAAAGCTATGGATTGCCGATATTTGGCAACAAAGGTCAGTTGAAACTAAATTATTGTTATTAACTTCTTTCGCTTTCGTATTTCTTTACAATATAGGTGTTTTGTACGCTGTTCTTATCTCTTTTCAGGTTATATTAATATTCGGTATAAATGGTGCTTTTAGACGTCAAGAGTTGCCAAACATCACAACTAATGATGCCGAGAACCATGGGCGGGTTCTTCTTGTCCAGGTCAAATACACAAAAAATAAAATTCCAAGATCATTCAAATACTACTTTTTACGACATAGTGATGAAATACGAAGCGCTTCGTTCAACAAAAGCGATGTCTAACAGATTTTTTCAAAATTACCAAAATTGAAAATGCACTAGCCAACCCATTGGCATAAATAAATTTGGAGCAATGCCGAAACAAATTGCGACTTTCTTAAATTTGGATGATCCACATGAATACACAGGGCACAGTTTCAGAAGGTCCTCGGCTACGTGCTCGCCGATTCAGGTGCGAACTTATTCACACTAAAACGCCACGGGGGGGGGTGGCGGTCGAACAGTGTAGCAGGGCTACATAGATGACTCGATGAGAAATAAAATAGAAATTAGCTCCCGCATTACAAGGAATATAAATTTGGAGCCAAGTGTTGACTCTCGACCATCTACGAGCACACACGCGTACATTCCACCATCGTCGCCGCCGCCGCCGCCGCCTACGTCGCGCCGCCCCCGACTGCAGAACTCTGTGGTCTCGTTTCTCCTACTTTCACTCAAGAGAGTGAGAGACAGACTGGTGAAATTGTAAAAATTGTAAAACTAATAATAATAACTTGACAACATTAACCCTACATTACTCATGTTGCGACGTACAAAGAAACTACTCATACGCCCGAGTTAAAAGACTGAGACTCGTGATAGAGATAAAACTAATTTTATTCTCAAAACGTGTTAGTAGTACAGTGGTATGTTGTAGAGTCAATACAATAATGTGTCTAAATTATATTTGGGTTAGTTTATATACTAAGTCTTATCAGCTAATACAATGGTGGGGGCAGGTTGGTTGTCACCACAATTCATTTATCTTTATCGCTTCCGTACCCGTCCGGTATCTCTACTGTTTCGTCTCGTTATCTTGACTGGGTTATCTCGTTATCTTGGTGGGGGCAGGTTGGTTGTCACCACAATTCATTTATCTTTATCGCTTCCGTACCCGTCCGGTATCTCTACTGTTTCGTCTCGTTATCTTGACTAATTCATATTTATATTTATTTATAATCAATTCCGCTCATCCCATTGTTATGGGGTGGTAGCGTTATCTCTGCTGTTGACTGTTCAACCTCGTTATCTTGACTCTCCCCTTCTAGTCTTTTTGTACTCTGTCGGGTTTTTATGATTCGACGAGTTAAAAAGACGATAGTTAACAAGATTATGGTTACTATCGTTATGTAGGTCAGGATCCCTATGTTTTTGATCTTATCAGAGGTTAAGTCGGGTCTATTGATGGCTGCGATCTGCTCTTCTATGTTGTCCATATTTTCTGGTAACGTCATTGGTAACTCGTTTGCTGGTTCTGTGACTTCAGTAAAGGTCTGAATATCCACAGGATCTTGAGTGCTTCCGCATTTGGTGTTGTCTTCTATATAGGAGTCTACGATGGTCACGCTTCTGTCGGCACATCTATCATAGATTGTTTGTTCCTTTAATCTGAACTGGAAATATAAGTCATTTTGAATTTTGTATGAGTATTGTTCTGGACAGTAGATTTTTATAACGCTACAGTTGTTGCGTTGTTTCAGAATGCTTTCTTCTACACATTTCTTTGTTGGTGAAGCTGTACATATATTGTTGTTACATTTGTCTACTTTATACACATGATTGGTTCCCGTTAAATACTGGCCGTTCTTAATACTAGGCATTTGACAATATTGGTTAGATGGGGTGATTATGCTAACTACTGTTTCTAGATTATATTGTTCTTTAGAGACCATGGGTAAAGCGAATTGGAATATTAATAGTTTGTTTTGTATAGCAACGCTTGGGACTATTAGGGATTGTAGTTTGTTTATGTCTCGTACTACGTTAATTTTGCTGGGGATTTTATCTAAACCTTGCTGTAAATGTATTTCGTTAAATATTGCGGGTTGCAAGATATTGTGTTGGGCTAGGACGTAAGCTTCTTCGAGATGTTCGCAGATGTCTTTCAGTGTTTCGTATACTAATATTACTTCCGATATTATTGTAGTCTCGTTATCTGTCGAGATTAATTCGGGGGTTCCTATTAGAGCGAAGAGTCGTAATAGCGTTTCTATTACTTGTAGGGAGTTGTTTCCAACTAGTTCTGTGGCGAAAGTCCACTTAGAAAATGTGTCTATTCCGGTTAAATAGGTTTTCTTTTTGAAGTGGAACGTATCTATTTGCCATTTTTCCATTGGTTTTGTTGGTGTTTTGGTTTTTTCAAAGGGCGGTTTAAAAGGTCGTCGATCGTATTTTACTTTAGCACATGTTTCGCACTGATTCAGATAGTTTTGTGTATGTTTTTTGATGTTCTCGATATAGTATGTTTTAGAGATTTCCTTTATTAAAGCTGGGTTTCCTATATGTCTGTCTATAAATTCATGCGTTGTTCTAATTATTTTTAGGATTTCTTCTTTATCTGTGATTTCTACACGTGGTTGTGTAAACCAAATAATTGTGAGTCCTTTTTTATTGAAATGTTTCCTGTATATTTCAGACAGTTGTTCTATGAGTTTATTACTATTTCCTACTATAGCATATCTTTTTGATCCGAGATATTCTTTACAGAATTTTATAAAGTCTTGGGGATTGTTTATTTTTAGATTATAATCGTAGGTGTGGTTGTCTTTTTTTATTACTTCCACTTGATATGGTTCTGTCGTTACAAATATTCTATTCATACGCCTAGGGGGGTGTTCTGATTTTATTATGAATCCTTCATCTGAGTCATCGAAGTTGCTATGTACCGTTGCTTGGTCTGAGTTATGCATTAGTACGATTCTAGACAGAGCGTCTGCTACGTGGTTAGTACTTCCCTTTTTATGTGATATTTCATAGTCGTATTCTTGTAGTTTTAACTTCCATCTGGTAAGCTTAGCGTTTGGTTCTTTAAGTTTGGTTATCCATATTAGTGGTTGGTGGTCTGTTTCAAGTTTAAAGTGTCGCCCATAGATGTAGGGTCTAAATTGTGTTAGGGCATAAAGTATGCCTAGTAGTTCTTTTTCAGTCGCGTTATATTTTTGTTCCGTTTCTGTTAGTGTTCGAGATGTGTATGCTATAGGATGATTTTCTTGTGAAATAACAGCTCCTAATGCTATATCACTTGCATCAGTCGTTACTGTGAATATTTTATTAAAGTCTGGATATGCTAGGACTGGTGGGTTAGTGATTAAGTCTTTTGCTCTTTGGAAAGCTTCTAAAAATGGTTTATCATGTTTTATCTCTTTTCCTTTCTTTGTACACTCAGTTATAGGTTTTACTATTTTGGATAAGTTTGGTATGAATTTCCTATAATAGGATACTAGTCCTAAGAATGACTTGATTTCTTTGGTTGTTTTAGGTGGTGGAAATCTGGTGATTGCTTTGATTTTTTCTGGGCATGGACTGAGTCCCTTCTCTGTTAGGATATGTCCTAGAAATTTGACGCAAGTTTGCATAAATTTACATTTTTCATGGTTAATCCGTAAGTTGTAATGTCTTAGGGTGTTGAACACTGCTTGTAATCTAGTTAGGTGTTCTTCCTTTGTGGCGGCAAATATTATTACGTCGTCTAGGTAGACTAGACATTCCCTATTTTCTAAATGTTTCCTTAATACGTTATTCATTACTCTCTGGAATGTAGCTGGTGCTGTTTTTAATCCGAAGGGCATTCGAGTGTACTCGTAATGTCCGTCAGGTGTGGAAAAGGCAGTTAATGGTATTGATTCAGGGTCCATTTCAATCTGATGGTAGCCGGTGGTTAAATCTAATGTAGAGAAATATTTGGCTCCATTTAATTTTGAAAATATATCGTCTATGTTTGGTAGAGGGAATTTGTCGTCTCTGGTTTGATCATTGAGTTTACGGTAATCTATAACTAATCTCCATTTCTTTGGTTTTCCTGGGTCTGCATGTTTTTCCACTAGGTGCACTGGGCTTGACCATGGGGAGTCTGAAGGTCTGATTATTCTATTTTTTAACATTTCCTTAATCTGGCGAGTGACTTCTACTCGTTGTGTTTCTGGTAGCCGGTACGCGCGTTGGTAAATTGGTTCGTTTTTTGTTAACGTAAGGTGATGTTTAACGGCGGTAAATGAGGTTTGTGCCGCGTCTTCCGCGAATAAATCTTCGTTCTCTTTTAAGATTTGGTCTAAGGTAATCGACTTGTTTTCTTGATAATGTAATAGTATAGTTATATCGTCTGGTGTTTTTATTTTGTTCTCGCTAGGAATGATTAATAGGTTTTGTTTAGTTAATGTGTCCCATCCTATTAGGTATTCGTATTTATTAGAGAAGTCGAACATATAAAATTCTATTGGATTACTGTGATGTCCGAAGATATTTACCATGGGGTAGGTTATTATTTTACCATTATGTTTCGAGAGTCCGTGCGGGGTTTGGACTGAAAATGTTTCGTCAATATAAGTCGCGTATCCATCCGATATTAATTCTTTAGCTATATTGGGTTTAATAAATGAGCGTGTTGATCCGGTGTCTATTAGTATTTTTTCGTCTGTATTAGGTATTTTAATGTATGGTAGTTGAGTATGATTAGGTGTAGAATTTATGTTGGGGTATTCTGGGGTGAATCCGTTTGAAAATCCTCCGAGTTTGGGTCATATTCGTGTGTTGGTTCACAAATTTGATCATTGTTTTGTGTTGTTTGTGTTGTAAAATATTCGTTGGCGCATTGCTGCATGTATTCTTCAAAAGGGGTATCGGGATAGTCATCACTATTACATTCAGGTTCGTCGATGTTAAATACTCGGTTTCTTTTTAATTGAGGTCGTTCTGTTACAGTTCGCATAGTCGCGTCTTTATCCTGTAATTCGGGAATTTGTGGTTTTGGTTGCCAGTTTGGTCGAGTTGGTTGCCATGGAGGTCTTTGATTAAAATTATTAGCATTATTATTGAAATTACGCTCAGGGTGAGCGTGAGTTTGCTTATTATTATGGTTGCCATACCAAGGTTGTTTAGCTTGTCCTGCTTGTTGCATCCGAATCCTAGCCGAGAAAGGTGAGATTGGATATGTGTGTCTCTGCTGGACAGGTCTATTACCAAGGTTTGAATTATACACAAGGGCGTTGTGTTGTTGGTGGGTTGAGCTCAAATTATTTTTAACGAAAGGTTGAGTATGACCATTCGGTTTGTTTCCCGTATTTCTGATGTTAATTACGTATCCTTCTTTGTCAAGAGTTCTAGCTCTAAGGCAAGTTTCTAGGAAGTCTAATTTTTCACAGGCTGGTTTATATTCAGGTGGTAGGAGTGATATTAACTTTTGGTTAGCTATTTCCTTTAAACCGGTGTGTACATGTTGGTTAATTGTACATCCTTCAGCTATTAACATTTGTAACTCGTATATAACGTTAGTTAAGCTTGGTGAGCTTGGTCTTAAGTTATTAATTTCCTGAAACACATCTCCTATCGTTCTATTCCATGATCCATACTGTTGTTTTAGGATTTCTTTAATTTCTAACCAAGTGAAGTTATGGGGGTAGCTATATATGAGAGTAGCCGCATTGCCTGTTATTTTTGACAAGATTATATTGACTTTCTGCGCATCTGTGCCAGAGGTTATTTGAATAAAACGTTCTACTGCGGTGATAAAACCGTGTAGGTACCTTTCTCCACCTTCTCCAGAGAACTGGGGAATAGGAATATTACTTTCTGGTCTAATTTGGGAGTTGGAATCTACGGGTGGTGTCATTATTAACTTTGGGGTGTTTACTAATTTTCTACCTGAAGGAGTAAATGCCAGTTTGAGGTTGTTTTAAACGGGAAATAATCACGTGTACTTACAGTTGTGTTGTGAGAATGATGAGGGCTATCACTGTCTTCATCTGGATGTAGTAGAGGCTTCGTAGAGTCGGGTCTTTGAAGTCCGTCGATTTACTCCGATGAGCTTCTATACTGCGATGTACGAAGAGAAGTTCTTCTTGGCCAGCGTCACCTTGATGTGTACGGAGAAGAGTTTTTCTCTGAGTCAGCGTCACCTTGCAGGAGAAGTCTTGAATCTTTTTCTTTATTTGTAGGTTCTGGGCAGGTTTGATAGAGTAATCTTCTTGGTTCGGTGTCTGGTAGCGGAGATACAGCAATTCAGCACGTCGCCTTGATTGATAATTTCTTCAAGAAATGCCCGTAACGTTGGGCGCCAGTTAAAAGACTGAGACTCGTGATAGAGATAAAACTAATTTTATTCTCAAAACGTGTTAGTAGTACAGTGGTATGTTGTAGAGTCAATACAATAATGTGTCTAAATTATATTTGGGTTAGTTTATATACTAAGTCTTATCAGCTAATACAATGGTGGGGGCAGGTTGGTTGTCACCACAATTCATTTATCTTTATCGCTTCCGTACCCGTCCGGTATCTCTACTGTTTCGTCTCGTTATCTTGACTGGGTTATCTCGTTATCTTGGTGGGGGCAGGTTGGTTGTCACCACAATTCATTTATCTTTATCGCTTCCGTACCCGTCCGGTATCTCTACTGTTTCGTCTCGTTATCTTGACTAATTCATATTTATATTTATTTATAATCAATTCCGCTCATCCCATTGTTATGGGGTGGTAGCGTTATCTCTGCTGTTGACTGTTCAACCTCGTTATCTTGACTCCCGCGAGGCGCAACATATTGACTAATGATTTTATTCAAAACCTATAAGTATGATTGATATGTTTTGTCTGTTTATTTAATTGTGTATATTACTAAAAAGAGAAAAACACAATTTTAAATAATATTTATATATTTTTACTATAAAATCTTTAATCAAATAAATCTTAGGAACAAATTTTAGGAACTTCGGCAATTAAACAGTCTTTTCATTAAAAAATAAAAAAAAACAACTTAAAGTATACACTTCTCTTAAAAATAGTAAATTATGAAGTAATTAACTAAAAAAAAACTAAAGAAGGTAACAAAAAAAAAAATATTTTAGATGCATTCGATACAGCGCAAAACTTACATACAAGCTACTCATACGTCTTTGGAGCGCCAAGGGTAGTAATATCAAAAAAACTAGCACACTTACCGTAACGCAACCACCTTTCTGCGACACGTGCTGGCGATGACTGAGATGTCCTTGAACGTGAAAGCCATACGCGAAGGATAAAAAGAGAGAGCAATATATCAAAAACGCGGGCGCCTCTGCGACGTAGAGTAGTAATCTAGGGTTAAAAATGCCAGCTGGCAACGTAATAATCAATTTTACAAATTGTTCAAATTATAACTGCTTTAACAAGTGATTAAAGATTTATTCGTTTAAGAAAGTCCGAGTTTTATTTATTTCCTCGCAAATATGTTATAAAACGTCGTATGACATACATGCGCTTTGATAGCTACAGCCTCTGCTTTCTTGTAGCCCTCGCCTACCAGCTCGGGCTAGCAACATCGCCTCGGCTGTAATTTTCAACTTACCGCACTTATATCATAATGTAGGTACCTACTATTACATCATGTATTTTAGCTAAGCACCATATTTCTATCTTTGAATATCACTTTTATGTTTAAAAAAAATTTTTTTTCACATGCTTACGTTTGGATGAAAATATAATTTTTAATTATGAATCCTTATCAATAGTTATTTGTGCAACAAGAGAGCAAATTTGTTTTTTGCTGCGAGTGCTGATTTTGAATCCTGAGTGTGGCGAGGGATTCAAAGGCATGAGATGCAAAAAACTTTGCTCTCGTGTATGTAACACACATAACTATTCACTTCAGCAGCGAGAACACTTTAGGAGATAAAATAATAAACAGGAATAGATTGAAATAACTATTTATTGTGAATCAAAATAATTAACATTGTAGGTAGAGGTACCAATTCAATATAATGGAACATTTTAAAAGTTAAAAGTATAATTACTGCAATTCTGCAAATTAAAAGTAACAGATTTATTTGGCAACGTGATAGTTGCATTGAGTTGAGTTTGATTATCGGGGGTTAAGGTTTCTGTTTCGGTGGCGGATTGAGAAGGAACAACGGTGAACGTTGGTGACTCTGATCGGCTTTCTGTTTATGTACACTGTGCGTCGTTGGAAGTGGATGGGCGTGGGTGAGACCAAGGATCCGAGGTCGAATTCAGAGTTATTGTTTCCACTATACGCTTACAGATTTTCTACTTATTTTCTATTGAGTCTTCAATATAGCCTTCTGCAACCGTATTGGACTTCCACCCGCCGTGACGTTTCAGAAAAAATGGACGCAGAAACCTACAGTTCGTACATGGAGTGCCGAAAGCACCACGAAATCTGCCTTCATTTGACGAGCCATGACACTTGCTGCTCGCACATGGTCGACAGAGAAACCTACCGTATGGATAGAATGGTGATGTACATAAATATATACACATGGCATATACATATTTGTGTTCAACCAAGCAAGTGTAATGGGTTGTTCAGAAGTGGAAATTAAACGATAGGTATACACTCACTTGATACTTTTATTATTTATCAGTTTATCAAGCACTAAAACAGAGTCCGCCCGCCAAAAAATTACCCAAATCCCGCTCGCTCGTCCTGACGCCAAAAGTGTACTGTCCCAGCGGGAAGTCAACTACCATCCCCTTCTTATTATTATCGTAAAATATTCGAAGCACTTACATAATTGACATACTTTTAACAAAACTTATAATAATGGGAGCTTATAGGTTTATGAACTACAATTATATAGTTACATATGATTTCCATGACTGTTTCCAAGTTAGTGAAATGAATACTCAGAGAATTATTGACAAGATTAAATATCTAAAATGACTATAGTATATTAGTGTCTCTATGGGGCGATAGATGGCGCTAGTAAGTATGTTAAATAGATTACTGTTATACTAGTTGCTATCAATGCCAGTAGATGGCGTTGGTTGTGTTCTTGACGGTGGGGCTTCCTAGCCTCACAGCCAAGTAGCTGGCGAATAACCGTAACACAAGTTATACTGGGACATTTTTCCGTAGCTTCATAACTTAATTCGTGGAGCCAGCTCTCAACATTATTACATTCGCATTACTGTAATTAGTTCAATAAAGCTGCTTAGTGAATACACTTGTCGGGGTTTTCTTCCACATTACACATTAGAATTCCCGGCACACAAAGCACCTAAGCGGTAGGACTCCACAAAAAGCGCCTGTAGAGTGCACGCAAGATAAGCCTGCGCGCGACGTTTGACTTCAAGATGCCTGCCAGCAGTTTAAATCACTTTCAGCTAATGATGGCAATTATTTAGTTTGGAAAACACGGAACACAGCACACTCTCTTGACACCTGAAATAAATGTCCAAATAGGGGAAAACGATTATTTCCGATTTCGGCTGCGGGCAGATTTATTTTGGGCGCACTTCAATTGCTTTTTAATAAATGCTGTTTGAGGCTACAGTGGTGCTTATGACAGGTGCGGTTGTAAGCGGGCATTCGAGGTAGGCCAAAAGAAACAGAGCACTTCGTCACATAATTAATTTATTCAGTTCCTTAGTAAGTAGTAATTTATGATGTACGTTTGCCCCGCACAGCCCCCCAGAATTTCCGTTTTGAGTGTGCACTAATGCAATGTAGGAGTATATACGTACTTGTTTCTTTTTCAATGTAACTCTGGACTTTTTAAGATATATGCGTCAGTGAACTAATAGCGAAATGGCTCGTTTATGCCCGAGTTAGACACTGCGTGTTTAACTCGGGCATAAACGAGCCATTTTATCCCTCGACTTAACTATTGACCCTCGCCTGCGGCTCGGGTGGATATAAACGTCTCGGGCTAACATGACTTCTTTTATGCATTAGTTGTACAATCTACTATTAATTCAATGTAGTCATATAATTTCAATAATATAGGTAGGATAGAAAATATGTACCTAATATATGGAATCATGGTCACCCCTATCAGTTGTAATATATGATGTTTTTGATTCTATTTATCTTTTAAAGTACGAATACAGCAGAATCGCAATTTATTTGGAACGAATATACTCCTATACATAATTTAGGAACACGAATTTTGTAAACAAACATGTCATATTTAATTAAAAAGATATAGGCAACTATAGAGGGCCATGCTGAATGAACTAAAATTGGTTTATTTTTTCAAATTTAGCAAGTTGTATGAGAAACCAATGCGTTACATTATGTTACTTGCCAAACAACAATTATTTTTTAATAGTTTTTGGCTAAGATTTCCCGGCCTATATCCACATCTATATATTATTTGTCATTACGAATTCACAATATTTGTAGCGGTAGGTACATATAACGTGTTAATAGAGGAAATTCCTTTAGTTTAAGAAACTTTTTAATACGCTATATATTTTTCAAGTTACACGGAGGCCGTGCTAAAAACGTTGGCTGGCACGGCCCCCTTTTTGTGCATATATCTTAAAAAGTACAGAGGTGCATTGAAAAAGAAACAGGTGCATATACTCCTAGAGGCGAGTTCATTGCATTAGTGCACACCTAAAACGCAAATGCTGGGGGGCCGTGCGGGGCAAACGTACATAATTTATGCTATGACTTATGACTACGCGTTGTCGTCGCGCGAGGGCGGGTGCCTCGGCCGACGCGCTGGCTGTGTCGCACGCACATCGCGTATACATACATTATCGCGATAAATATTATCATTTTCTTTACTTAATTAATTAATTCAAGATCCAGAACCAGCAGGTGAGACCGTGCTATTTTTAATTGATTAATAACTAGCTTCTGCCCGTGACTTCATCCGCGTGGCGCATAGAAGAAAGCCTACGGTGCTCGGCAATAGTGTAGCTTTCTATCAGTGCAGTGTCGTTTTTATATGTCCGGCTGCCAATTTTTTTTTTCGCGTTTCAATTCCGGATTAAAGGACAACCCGGAATTGAAAATTGACAAAGTTAACTTTTTCAGTTGGAATTTTTTCATCCCATACCTCGTTCTACATTACCACAGATGCTCCAACTGCAAATGTAAGTTTGTAGTCACAATAACTAGTACTTATGTTTATGTGATAAAACTGTAAATTAACAAATTTTGCAAATTTTTCCTTTTACTTGTACTGCGAGACCTTGCTTCTTGCCAAAATTCTTGATGCTGGGGCAACGGGAAATACCCGTGTAAGTGTAGGTTTTGAAAAGTGAGGCAATCATCACAATAAGTAACATAATATGATTGACCTCTTGAGTGCGTTGACTTAGGAGCTTGAATTTTTCATCGTTCCAAGAACCGCAGACTTTAGTGTTTGATATTAATTTCAACTTGATATCTATACCCGTTTCAGAGAAAAGTGGACATGTCAGGTGGACGACAAATTGATCTCTTAGGGGTTCCGTTTGCGCTACGAAACCCTAAAAAATAAAGTAATATAATTATATTAAAACAATTTAAATTAAAATAATATGTCAGTTTAAATGAAAAATGTCAAAAATTTGAATTTCTTAGTAGCAGACATGTCCCGTGTCATAGGGCGGACAGAACTGTCGACACGTGGGTGTATTATATCTATATGTCAACACAACGAGATTTCTGAGCTATATCCTAGTTAAATATTAGCGAAAAAGTTATCCTAATTTTTGTTATTGATATCAAGTTGCAAGTTAATCAGACTGCACGTTAAAATGTTAAGGGGGATGCGCTAACATAACCCGTGAAATTAAATATTAACAGGTTTTTTTGCAATTTGCAGGTCAGATTGTATGTAGATCAAAATATGATTCGCTACCGTAACAAATATGTATTTACAGAATTATAATCAGCAATATAACTCTCTAAGTTAGAATTCATGAAATAGACATTCAATAGGGTAATTTAGACGTAGAGAGTTGTATTGATGATTCCAATGATTACTGACCTACAAATTGCAAAAAAGAGAAAATTTGAATTTCGCGGGCTACCCTGGTGCTTTCGCTTTAAGGTAAAAAAAAAACAATCTCGATATTGAAGTGGTGCGTGCGACACAAGCTAGCGCGCCCTGTGTGCGTGTGTGTGACGTCACAGCGCCATCTTGCGGCCCTCGATGGAGATCTCGACGGCGCGGCGCGAGCCTGACTTCATGCGCTTCTGGTCCATGAAGCGCTTCATTTGCTTCTCGTAGCGAGTCATCTTCTTCTTGGTGGTCTGCAACAGAGCCAAGTCAAGTAACAAATCAGTGAGGCGTGTCCGCTTCGTTTATATTGTTTACTTGTCTTAGGGGCCGTCTCCACGAGCGAGAGAATCGCGGCGATATTATCGTCGTGCCATCCAATTCTCGCCGCGATGACATCGCCGTGTGGAGACACGTTCTAAGAGAGTGTATAGAAATACGTGGCACAACGATAATATCGCCGCGATTCTCTCGCTCGTGGAGACGGCCCCTTAGGCCCGTATTACAGAACCTCACTCAAGCCTCAAGCATTACTTAAAACTAGTTTCAACCAATAAAATGGCTCTAAACTAGTTTTAAATAATGCTTGAGTTTTGAGTGATTTTCTGTAATACGGGCCTTAGTCTTTAGTACATAATTGAGTAGACTCTAGTCAATTATTTCATTTTGGATGGATGGACTGTGTGAAAGACGATATGGCTAGAACCCTTTCTAGCCATATCGTCTCACCCCCAGTTCAGTTTCACTCAGTTTCACCCCCTGGTGAAACTACTTGTTACGCCGACCTCAAATAAATTGAGATAAAGACAAGAGAATGATGATGCTTAAAAAAATCAGTTGATCCATACATTATGTCGAGTTATGCGAACATAATAAATCTATGGATCAACTGATTTTTTTTTCACGATTTCAGGGTTGGTCCCGTAGTAAAAGTTGTTCAGAATGATGAGTACAATGACCCCTTTTTAGGATTAAAACGATCAAAATGTAACGGTGTATAACTGTTATGTATTGTATCTACTGCGCGTACGACACGCGTGTGTGTGTGTGTGTGTGTGTTGGCGCACGCGTGACATCGCATCGAAGTATTCTAATAAACTAGTATGACACTGACTGGCGGTTTGATTACACGTGTGTTACGCAACGGTATAACATAAGGATCGCTGATATTACGATTCGGTGTAAAACACGGACTGTGGACCTACGTGACACCGATACTGCGCATCGCAGCGCTTTACTTACACGAGTTGCCTACGCAGCACTTTCGCAACCGTGGGACCGGACATCGAATGCCTTCAATTTTTTCCACGCCTCGGGCATTCTTGGTACATACATCGACCAATTGTCACCTACGTAATTTTAGAATTTTAAATTGTAATTTCTTTTATTTTTAATAAATTAGTCTAAAATAAATTGGTTTTTTTTGCATCCTCCGGCTCCAGCAAACATATTTGGCGCAGCCGGTAGGATACTCGCGGGCCGGTTCGCGAGAGTAAATTCATAGAATCAACTTACAATCGCGACTCGCGAGTCACCCGGGTGACTATCAAGCACCGTACGAGTATCCGGATCTTCAGAAGCTGTCGGCAGGAGGAGTATCCAGACATCGATACCGCAGAGGGACCAATTATGTTCATGTGAGTACTTTAGAATAGTTCTTGAGTTGCTCATCCTTGTCCTTAAGTGTTAATTATAAAAATCCAAGATTTTCCATCCCAGGCAATCGAGGACCCCTAGGCTAGATAGATCGTCCAGATCGTCATTATTAGATTCATTTAGGCAGTTAGAAAATAGAGATATAACCATAGAAATGGCGGCGATAGACGAAATTTACAAGGCCTTACGCGTAGTCCCCGAATTTGACGGAAACCCCAATGTCCTCACCAGATTCATCAAACTGTGTGACCAGTTAGTGCAGGCCTATGTATCAGCTGAACCAGGGCGCGAATTAATAAACTTGACTCTTTTGAACGGGATTCTTAACAAGGTCACTGGACCCGCAGCTCGGTTAATTAACACCCACGGCGTACCAGAAACTTGGATTGGCATACGCAATTCTTTAGTTAACAACTTCTCTGACCAACGCGATGAGACCTCGCTTTATAACGACTTGGCTCTATTAACTCAAGGCTCTTCCACACCACAGGAATTTTACGAAAAGTGCCAAACTCTATTTGCCACTATTATGACCTATGTGTCGCTACATGAAACCGTTCAAAGTACAATCGATTCGAAACGTTCTCTTTACCAAAAATTAACTTTGCAATCATACTTACGGGGCCTTCGTGACCCCTTAGGTTCACGCATTAGGTGCATGCGACCGGAGACGATTGAAAAAGCGCTTGAGTTTGTTCATGAGGAAATGAACACTCTCTACTTACAACAGCGAAACGAGCATACACCCGCTAAAAAGCCACAGCCTCAGGCACCGGCTGTCATGCCTAACATTCCCATGCCCATGCAGAGGCCGTTTAATTTTAATATGCCTGGCCCTTATCGACCAAATATAGCTATGCCACATCCACTGCAACGTCTACCGCAAATGTGGAGACCAGGCTTTAACCAACCGCGGCAAGTCCAGCAACAAGGCCCATCGCGTACACAGCAGATATTCGGGGCACGTCCTTTTAACCATAATCCACAAAATAATTCATCTGCTAATAATCAATCTAAAGGGCCGAACTCAAATGATACACCAAAACCAATGAGCGGTGTATCTCATTTCGTACCGAGACCAATGCCATTCCGGGGTAACGATTGGATTAGGCAGGGGAACCCACCACCTTCAAATTATTTTAAGACTAGAGAGATGAATTTCAACGAATGCTTTGAATATCCATATATGTTTGAACCTTATTGTGATAATAACTTCGACAATTATTTGTATAATTCCTTTGAACAGCCCGACTATTCTTACTATGACGCTTGGAATGCATATATGAACCAGCAATTAGGTCCCCCAATTGCAATTGCCTCAGAGGCAAGTCAAGCGACATCCGAGGGGAAATCTACCGACGAGTCAGCGTCTTCTAACCAGGGAAATTTTCAGGAGAGTCGGACTACAAACGAATCAAAATAGAGGTCAATCTACAAACCCAACGTTACCTACCATATATAGTAATTTCAGACCCACCATTAAAATTATTAATCGACACGGGGGCGAACCAATCGTTTATTAGCCCTGAAGCTGTCCAGAGGTTTTACCCACATTTACCATGGAACTATGACCCTTTTGAGGTAACGAACGTGCATGCAACTAGCCGTAATGATTACTCCATTAACTTACCTTGTTTTCAGGAGATAAACGACAACAATGATTTAACATTCTACATTTACAGGTTTCACGAATACTTTGACGGCCTTATTGGTTTAGATTTGTTGAATAAGTGGGAGTCAAATATTGATCTTAAAAATAATAAATTAATTACAAAAGTTGCAGTTAACCCAATAGTTATGTACAATTCACGCAATAGCAATTTATATGAAGATGTTGTACCAGCAAATTCCTCAAAGTTAGTCAGGGTCCCAGTTAATATACAAGATGGAGATGCTCTAATTCCTGATCAGATAATTTCAAATTGCTGCATAAACGAATGTATTACGAGTGTCAAAAATAATCGCGGGTACCTAGAAATTTTCAATCCAACTAATAATGACTTAATTTTCTCCATGGACCAACCTATTAAAGCAGAAACATATAACTTAGAATGTACTCATCAACCACATAAAACCCGAGTAGAGGAAGTACTATCTCGGTTACGCACTGACCATCTAAACGAAGAAGAGCGCGCTAATCTGAAGTCTTTGGTTTCGCAATATGCCGATATATTTTATATAGAGGGAGAACCGCTTACCTTTACCAATAAAATAAAACACAGCATACGTACTTCAGATGAGGTACCAGTTTATACTAAAACTTATAGATACCCATTTATACACCGCGAAGAAGTACGCAGTCAAATTTCAAAAATGTTAGAACAGGGAATCATTCAACCTTCAGAATCGGCCTGGAGCTCACCCATTTGGGTAGTCCCAAAAAAACCTGATGCATCCGGTAAAGTCAAATGGCGAATTGTAGTGGATTTTAGGAAACTGAACGAAAAAACCATTGATGATAAGTACCCTATTCCGAACATAACTGATGTGTTGGATAAATTGGGCAATTGCCAATATTTCACAACTCTCGACCTCGCCAGTGGATTTTATCAGGTCGAGATGAACCCAAATGATATCCAAAAAACTGCATTTAACGTAGAACATGGCCATTTTGAGTTCCTACGCATGCCAATGGGTCTTAAAAATTCACCATCAACCTTCCAAAGGGTCATGGACAATGTGCTTAGGGACCTCCAAAATTCTATTTGCCTAGTATATTTAGACGACATCATCGTATTTAGCACTAGTTTACAGGAGCATATAATAAATTTGGAAAAAGTCTTTAAAAGACTCAGAGATTCTAATTTCAAAATACAGATGGATAAGTCGGAATTCTTAAAATTGGAAACAGCATATCTCGGACATATAATCAGTAAAGATGGCATTAAACCGAATCCCGATAAAATTACAGCTATCCAAAAATTCCCACTTCCCAAAACAGCCACGGAAATTAAAAGATTTTTAGGGTTACTAGGGTACTATAGGAAGTTCATTCCAGACTTCGCTAAAATCACGAAACCAATGACCCAATGTTTAAAGAAGGGCTCAAAAATAACCTGCAATGATACCAACTATGTAAATTGCTTCGAAAAATGTAAAACATTACTTACTAACGATCCGATCTTACAATATCCCAATTTTAATAGAGATTTTCTACTCACGACAGACGCATCAAACTTAGCCATAGGAGCGATACTCTCACAGGGATCTACAGGTTCGGACAAACCAATCGCCTATGCTTCGCGTACACTAAACACAAGCGAGATCAATTATAGCACGATAGAAAAGGAGCTTCTAGCTATTGTTTGGGCAACCAAGTATTTTCGGCCATATCTATTCGGACGTAAGTTCAAAATTATAACAGATCATAAACCGCTTCAATGGGTCATGAACATAAAAGAACCTAGCTCGAGACTAACTCGCTGGAAACTCAAGCTCAGTGAATATAACTATTCGGTAGTTTATAAGCAGGGCAAAAACAACACAAATGCCGATGCTTTGTCGCGAATCGAAATTAATAACGAGGAAACGAGCTCCATCATAGTTAACGTATCCGAAAAGCCCCCATCCGTAGTGGGCTCATCCACTCTCACAGCTCACACTAGTGCCGAAAATCCAATATTAGAAATACCCATCTCAGATGACCCCTTAAATAAATTTAACAGACAAATATGTTTTACAGTGGTAGGTGATATAAAGAGACGCCCAGCAGTTTCTAAGCCATTTGAGACTCACACCCGTACCTCCATCCAACTCTCCGAATCAAATTTAGAGGAGGATGTAATAAATGCAATTAAAGAATTCGTAAACCCGAAAGTCAAAACTGGCATTATAATACATCCCCCATTAGCTATGTACAAAATAGTTCCAATAATCCAGGAAAAGTTCAAGAGCTCCGCTATGAATCTTGTTTTAACTAAAACCGAATTAGAAAACGTAAAGGAATATCTCAAGCAGCAAGAGATCATTCAGAAATACCACGATGGTAAAACTAATCATCGCGGTATAAATGAGTGCTACCTAGCCTTATCCCATAAGTACTATTGGCCAAAAATGAAAGATCAAATATCAAAGTACATAAATGAATGCAATATATGCGGGCAAGCCAAATATGACCGAAATCCTATAAAACAAAGATTCTGCATAGTACCACCACCAGCAAAACCGTTTGATGTAGTTCACCTAGATTTGTTTACGGCCCAAAACGAGAAGTACTTGACCATCATTGATGCTTTCTCTAAATACGCCCAGGCATACCATCTCAGAGATGGCACAGCAGTTAGTGTAGTACAAGCCCTTTTAAAGTTTTGCTCCCATCACGGCGTTCCAGTATCAATAGTCACGGACCAGGGACCCGAATTCACTAATCAGCTATTTACCGAATTTACGCGTGTCCATAAAATTCAACATCATAAAACCTTGGCTCATGCCCCCAATGATAATGGGATGGTGGAACGTTTACACTCCACTTTACTAGAACATTTGAGAATTCTAAAACTACAACACCATAATGAAGCGATTGTCAACCTTATGACATACGCTTTGTTAGCATATAACAGTAGCATACACAGTTTTACAAAATGCAGACCCCTTGAAGTAGTTACCGGTCATACGGACCCTCGCGATCCCTCAGATATAGATATATCCGTGCACTTGCTACAACAATACGTGCAAGAACACCGAGATAAGATGTCTAAAGTATACGAGGCTATTAATGAAACGTCCCTGCATAAGCGCACAGAACTAATCGAACATAGAAACAAAGATAGGGAGCCTGAAAAGGAATACGAACCAGACCAACAGGTATTTGTTAAGAATCCACTAGCTAACAGACAGAAACTTGCACCTCGCTACACGCATGACGCAGTGTTAGCTGACCTGCCCATTCATATTTACACAAAAAAGAAGCGTGGTCCCGTTGCCAAATCACGTCTTAAAAGAACACCTAACACGAAACAATTGTTGCAGAATACCACTGACGATATTGCTACACCTGGTCCGAGCAGAGGACATATTATTTGAACCACTAGAAGACGGACCCGGATTACTCCCTTTCAAATTGGGACCTACAAAAATCGTGTCTCATTATCATTCCTTCCTCTTACACATTGACTTAGAAGATATTCAGTCAAAGGTTGATTTAGTTAAACTGCAATTAAATGAATTTAGGCCCGTAATTAACAATAAAACACTGTCACTTTTTGAACCCCACATAGGTTACCTTGGGGACAAACTCGAAAAGATATCCATACAAATAAAAAGTTTTGAGCCTGGTCGTGTTAAAAGAGGACTCATTGACGGACTAGGATCAGTTATAAAAAGTATATCGGGAAATTTAGACTACACAGATGCAGTCAAATATAATAACGCCATCCAAGTCTTAGAAGGTAACGACAATAAACTAGAAACGGAATTTAACCGTCACATAAGTTTGACCAAAGAATGGATGTTAGAGCATTCTAATGTATTAAAAAATATAGTAGACAACCAGAACATTATTGCTAAAAAACTCAACCAAGTCATAAATCAAGACGCGTACAAGCAGGCAGACCTAGTAACGTATGCCCATCTAGCACAGCACTTACTTATTTTAAACGATAATATAGAGGCATTATCGGATGAGTTAAATAAAATAGAACTTATGGTAGCTTTTACGCGTGCCTCCAGCACTACCCATTTTATGGTTAGTTTAGGTAATCTTAGAAATATGATAAGCAGATTAGGGTTACTATACTCAAAAGACGAAATCATTGATTTCGATCTTCGAGAGTACTATAATATTTTAAAATTAGGATCATATTATATAGATAAGAAAATAGTTATAGTTATAAAGGTGCCGATTGCCTTACCAAGAACCTATATCCTATACAAGTTGTCCATAATTCCTAACAAAAATAATATGGCCCTTATCCCTACCTCACCTTTTATAGCAATTCATGAATCATATTCTATGTACATGGAGACAGAATGTCCGAAGCTTAACTCATGGTACCTCTGCGAAGAGAAAGTTGGTTTCAAAGTTATAGACAAGCCGGACTGCGTGCAGCAGCTCATCACTCAACAGCATCTCAACTCCTGTACACTAACGCCAGTCACTCTACACAAGCAAGCTCTGGAACAACTGGACGAAAAACATTACACACTAAGCTTCCCCATACCTGCAAAAGTTCAGACGTCATGTGGACAGGAACAATTCAGAACACTTCAAGGAAGTTATTTGGCTACAATACCGCAGGATTGCCTGATAAGAACCACCGAATTTACTATCGCTAACACCGACAACCGAATTAAAGGACATGTACTTAGAATACGAACACTATGGGAACAGAACACTATATCAAAAACTGAAGAATCATTGGTACAGCTTAATTCAATCAACCTCGAGAATCTCCACGAAAGTTACAAGAAAGTTTCAGTGCAGCCTCCAGTAAGACTCAACGAGATATCAGATGGAAGCCTCTACCATACTACCATACCTGTATACCTATTACTATTTAGTGCAGGTGTACTTGCCATTGCTCTAACATACCGGCATTGGATGGGAAATAAAGACAAGAAGGTCGTCCCTATATCTATAGAAATGAACGCAGATCAAGACATCTATGCTGAAGCAGAACCAAGAAGAAATATTCATCCAGCTGGGATCAAGATGGACCCCAGTCATCTTACAGCAACATTTTTAACAACAGTTAACAAATAGTCGCTGTTCTACGGGGGGAGATGTTACGCAACGGTATAACATAAGGATCGCTGATATTACGATTCGGTGTAAAACACGGACTGTGGACCTACGTGACACCGATACTGCGCATCGCAGCGCTTTACTTACACGAGTTGCCTACGCAGCACTTTCGCAACCGTGGGACCGGACATCGAATGCCTTCAATTTTTTCCACGCCTCGGGCATTCTTGGTACATACATCGACCAATTGTCACCTACGTAATTTTAGAATTTTAAATTGTAATTTTTTTTATTTTTAATAAATTAGTCTAAAATAAATTGGTTTTTTTTGCATCCTCCGGCTCCAGCAAACATATTTCGTGCGCTAACCCTGCTCCCGATAAATACGTAACAATTACCATACATATACAACACAGAACGTGAAGGCTGTAGCTCCATCCCTTCACGGAAGTAAGGTTCTAATAATACTGCTTTGTGACGCCGTGGTAGTCCCCAGCTTCGGCCAAACAAATCATCAACCATAGCTTACAATCACAACACGAACAATTTTGAAAAAAAAAAAAAACAAGGCATTGCTTCACATGTTTGAAAAAATGGGCCGGCGACGACGTAAATAACGCAATGAATATTGTTGAATTATAATAATGAAAGGCATCGCAATCTTCTTAGCGTTTCGATGGCAAAAATATAGTTTTTTCTTAAATTAGTTTGGCCCAAAATTCAGCAACGCGGATAGCATTCGCCGACACCACCCTCACGTGTGCAGGTGACAGGGCATGCGGTGCAAGATGGGAGGTGAGCCATTGTCTGCGGAGAGACACCGCATACACACCGGAGGTCTGAGTCTTGCATGAACCCCCACTTGTGGAGGTTGCCCTTACTGCGGCCTACTTGGGTATAAAGTCTATTTAAGGTTTTCGAAGTAGGCCACGGTAACTTATGCTCGGATGAGAGACTCTCTGATGGTTTAACAAAGAGATCAGGAAGATTAAGTTGTTCATTCCAAAGATCACATCTTTCCGTGGACGGATTGCCTTTGACTTTGGACTCACGCACCCAAGAAAATGATTGCGGCTTTTAAGCCTCTGTGGCACTGAGTAAATGTGTGACGCAATGACGCCGTAGGTAGACAATTGTAATTTACAGTTATAAATAGGTTTTATAGAAAACGTTTTTGGAACGAAGTCCTTTACGGAGCTTACGGAAGGAGTAAAATGGGAGAAATTGCCACGTAATGAAAAAGCATTATGGGACTCCATGCGAGTTTTTATCTATCTATCTATATAAATAAAAATGGATCTTCGAAATGTATGTACGCCCATAACTTTCGAACGACTGCACCAAATTGGATAATTCTTTTTTTTTTGTGTTCGTTTATGTCAGGACAAGGTTTGTATTCATAATTGGACCCGGTAGGTGGCGCTGCTTTTTCGGGAGGAATGACGTCTGCCGGGTCCGCTAGGTTCTACCAATCAATCAGCGTTTTACTTTACTTATAGGAGTAGGGTAGGAGTAGGGTAGGAGTAGTGTAGGAGTAGTGTAGGAGTAGTGTAGGAGTAGATTAGGAGTAGGGTAGGAGTAGGGTAGGGGATAGGTCACCACGCGAACGAAGTAGCGCCGGGCAGCTAGAAATAATTTATATGGCAAAACAACGTTTGCCGGGTCAGCTAGTTATATATAATAGAAAGAGAGAGAGAGAGAGAGAGAGAGAGAGAGAGAGAGAGAGAGAGAGAGAGAGAGATAGTTTTCATGGTTTTCGAGGATGCTGAAGCCTATAGTGAGGCTGGGATTCACTCTATTGGATTCTCAATGCTCGGCTCAGCTCTGAGAGTTGAAAATCCAGTGTGCGATAAAAAAAATCGTCCCGTCAAAAGATCGCACGTGCTCCGTGGGCTAGAACGTGAAGTATTGGTCAGCTGATGAGATGCTCACCCGCGACATGTCGGTCTCGCAGGTGGACTTGGGCCGGTACACGTAGTCCTTGTTGGACGGCAGCGGCACACGCGCGCGCGCCACCCAGCCCTTCTCGCCCGGCCGCGCCACCCTGCACACACATACATTTATTTAACTTACAAACACATACTTTAATTTTAAAAAAGGCAAGTCTTCAATCAATAATAGTACTAGATTACCGATAAGCGCTTCAAAAACGGCCCGAAAAATAAGACCACGAATACTTTGGGGTCCTATTTCAAATTAGTATGTTCCAATCATAGCCAACATTAAAACGTGAAAATGCCGCAGCGTGCATTCAAAAACTGTGTAAATAACCACCGTAACACCAAGGTTGTGGAAAGAATATCTTTTTTTCGGTGTTTATATCATTAAAGCCTGATTTTACCAAAGTCAGATAACTTTTGTCTGTGGAATAAAATTGATATCTGTTCCACTATGAAAAAACTGTTAAAAATTCAAAATTTATTCTCAGTATAAGACTTATTATATGTATAAACGTTTGGTGGAATGCCACCTCAGTGTTTTTCATAACAGAATTAAATCAATACATACAATAAAATCGTAACTGGTCGCTGTCTGTACATGGAAGATATACTCGTATAAGAAAAACTATTATAGGGGGACTTTATGAACGAAATAGAAACAATGATGATTTCTAGAATTTTTGTCTGGTTGTCTGTATGTCTGTACGTTTGTGCAAGCTATTCTCAGAAACGGCTTAACCGATTTGAAATTCACTAATGCGTTTGGGTTTGCTTCACTTAAAATTTAGCGTTTGTTTCATTTCAATCGGTTCATAAATAAAAATAAAAAAAAAGTTATACTCGTATCAATCTAAAGAATAACATAAAAAATGCTATAGAATTACCGATCAGTTGAATTGGCTGAAACTTTACGTAGGTATTACCTAATCTTCTATATATATAAAATTCAAAGTCCTGACTGACTGACTGACTGACTGATACATCAACGCACAGCCTAAACCGCTGGTCCTAGAGACATGAAATTTGGAGGGTGTGTTCTTCGTGAAGAGTAGGTATCCACTAAGAAAGGGTTTTTCGAAATTCCACCCCTAAGAGGGTGTGTGAGAGTTTCAAGTTTATTAACCTAATGAGGAAAAATCTTCTTCATTAGGTTAATAAACTTAAAACTTTTCAAGAATACTCGCCTAAGTAAGTAATTAATTTTATCATTATAAGTTTTTCAAAACTACAGGGATGCAGTTTATATGAAAAATCTTATTCATTTAGATAATAAACTTGAAACTTGGCAATAATACTCGCCTAAGTAAGTAATAAAGTTTATTATTAAGTTTAGTCTGAATGAATAAAGATTATTATCTCATTTATTTCATTTAAATACTTACATTTAAATGAAATAAAGATTATTATTAACATTTAAAGATTATTATTATCTCCTTTATTCCATTTAAATACTTACAAATTACATTTTTAAATATTTTTATAAACAAAAGGATAAAAAATAATAATAAAAAATTTAAAAAATATTATTATTATTATCTCCTTTATTCCATTTAAATACTTACAAATTACATTTTTAAATATTTGTATAAACAAAAGGATAAAAAAAAAATTAAAAATATAAAATATAGTAGCCCACCGGTATCGGGAACAGGGTCCAAGCTACCGGCGGTCAGGGCTCCAGAGAGAGGAACTTCCTGACAATGCGAGCCGTGTCCAGAAGTACCGCTTTCTGAATCAAGCCCTTGATCCAGCTGCCTAACGAGAGCCTCCTCAGGTGTTGGTCGAGGCTCCTGGCTATTAAGCCATTGGCTGTCCGACTATCGGCACAATGATGGCTGAGTCCACATGCCACATGTCGACAACCTCGCGAGCCAAGTCAAGATACTTGATTTGTTTATCTTTCTCGGCTTTCACGAGGTTCTCATCATGCGGGACGATTATGTCAACAATCATTGCGCGCCGCTCTGATCGATCCACCACCACTATATCAGGCTTATTGGCAACAATAGTCCTGTCAGTGATGATGGATCGATCCCAGTACAATGTGATATTTCCATTTTCGAGAACTGGGTCGGGTACATATCTGTAGTACGGCACCTCAGATTCCACAAGGCTGTATTTCAGAGCAAGTTGCTGATGCATTATGCTGGCTACCAAGTTGTGTCTATGCAAGTACTCTCCGTTAGCTAGACGAGAACACCCGGAGATAATATGCCTGATTGATTCTCCCGGACGGTGGCATGCCCGACAGATGTCAACCGTGCCGTCTTTCACAATAAATCTCCGGTAATTGTTCGTCATCATAACTTCGTCCATAATTGCACAGACAAAACCTTCAGTTTCTCCAAAGAGGTCACCGAAACGCAACCAGGCTACGGACGCTAGTAGATCTACATCGGGTCCATGTAGGGCTCGGTAAAAGCGTCTGTGAAGCTCCTTACTCTGCCATACTTCCATGCGATCATTAGTATCAAGCACTACTGGCTTGCGCCAGTTCTCTTTAGCCAAAGAGAGCGGGGTGAGGCCCTTGTCCACCGCGACCACATCTCGATGCATCCCCACGTCGGTTTCTAGGAAATATTCCCAGAGACTGCATATCTCGCGATTGTGGAGGCTCTTAGCGTGTAAAAAGCCTCGACCTCCACATTTTCGCGGGATATACAGCCTCATTACCGATGACCGTGGGTGATGCATTCGATTTGTAGTCAGCAGCGTACGGACCCTCCTATCCAGGGTCTGAGTCCATTTGAGTATGCCGAAAGAGTACATCAAAACCGGCATGACTCAACTATTGAAAGCGCGCACCTTGTTTCCGCCTGATAAAAGACTATTAAATACTTTTTTCAGGCGGCCAAAGAAGCGCTCCTTCAACGATTGCTTCATGTCAGTAACATTGATGCCCAACGCTTCCGACATACCCAAATACTTATAGGTTTCGGCTGCGGAGAGGGTCCTAAGGTTTGTGGAATCCGAGAGTTGGGTTCCCACGGATTCCACAATCTCCCCTCGCTTTACATGCATGACCGCACATTTGTCTACACCAAATTCCATCCTGATGGCGCTATTGAAAGTTTCAGTAATTTTCAGTAGCTTCATCAGTTGCAAATTGTTGGGGGCAGAGTTTTAGGTCATCCATCCGTAGAGGAGGTGAGATATAACCTGACCACCTCTCCTCAGCTGATAGCCTTGACCTGAATCTTCTAGCAGCGTGCTTAGAGGATTCAAGGCTAAACAGAACCAAAGCGGACTCAAACTGTCGCCCTGGAATATACCTCGCTCGATCCTTATCGGCTCGCTATTCCTCTGGATATTTCGAAATCCTGGATAGCGAAGGACCGTCCTCCATTGCCCCATACACGTCATCAGGAAGGTGCGCAGAGTTGCATCTACTTTATACAACTCCAGCACCCTCATGAGCCATGTATGTGGCACCGAGTCATAGGCCTTCTTATAATCTATCCAACATGTCGACAGATCCTTTCGAGAACGACGAACCTGTTGGCTTATGGCCATATCAATGAAGAGTAGCTCCTTAGTACCGCGGGAACCGTTCTTACATCCATTTTGAGAGACAGACATGATTGGAGTTGCTGTCTATATGTTTATTAATTTTAGCTCTCAAAATGGATGTAAGAACTTTATAGACCGTTGGAAGACAAGTGATCGGTCTATAATTTTTGGGGTCCGCGGTATTACGTGATTTATGGAGCAGGTGGGTTATTCGTGTCGTTAGAAACTGGGGCAGCAACCCTGACTCTAAAGCTGACTGGAACTGGGATGCCAAGGGGGCGTGCGACCTTTGGAACTTTATCCAAAAGTTGTGTAGCCCGTCCGGCCCTGGAGATTTCCAATTATGCAACGGACGGACTGCACGAGCAACATCTTGGGGGCTGATGATAAGTGCCCCCATTTCTGGTATTAGATCGCACGCTCGCTCGATCTTCCCAGTCCAATCACCTTCGGTGTGACTGACAGGCACCGACCAGATGTTTCGCCAGAACGAACACATGGCGTCATCATCCGGTAGGTGCGTGTCAGTCATACATTGGTCCGGTCGCTCCCAAGCCCTATAAACCCACCTTTCATTGCTCTGGAATGTGCGATTCTGAGTGTACCGCTCCACTCTCCGCCTGTACCGACGAATACGGTTTGCCTATGCACAGATCTTCTGCTTCAGGAAGTCGATACCCTCTGTGACGCGGGACAAATAATCTCGAAAACTGATATCAGTCCCCGAGAACGCCCGCTTCACAAAGCGCATCACTCTAGGGCGAGTATTGCCCTCCCTGAAGCAGATTAGTTTGCCGAAGAGCGCTCTGGCCCCACCAATACGGCATTCAATTCTGCACTGCCAAGCTGGTATGGCTGGTTTCGATCGAATAGTTCTAGAGTCACTGGCAAATTTGACGTGAGCTACACGACATGCCGCTACAGCCGCGCAGTACAAAATTGAATGAGTATCGGTGAGGTCTTCGCAGGCATCAAAATGACTTGACAACTGCGCATCCAGAACCGCCACCAGCGCCCTATTTTTGTTATGCATGGGCAAACGAGGTAAACGTGGTCTAAGTTCGGGCGACATGAACCGATATTCCCGAATCGCCCTCCAAAGCATTCCTCAATTCCTCATTGCACTGGATACTTACATTTGTAGCCCTGTCATTACACCCCTCGTCAGCATGGCTAGTGTTACACTGCGGAAGTACTGCAGTAGTCTGCGACTGGTGGGCGATGACATGGCTACTCTGCATTTCACTTCGCAGGCGATCAAGTACAGTGTTATCTAACATATGATTACGTTGAATAACCCGCACCTGATCCGATAGTCGTTGTGCCGAAACGTTGACAGCTGGCTCAAGCACCTGAAAAAGAGAGAGCATCCGAACACGGTACGCGGTCAGATTGTTTCCTCCCCCCTCTGTAGCCCCATAGTATGAGCGCATGACATTTTCATTGATGGATCGTGTCCATCTCATGCGCTGCACACTTCCGCCGGGAGCTGGGACCCTATCAGAGGCCAGTGGGCCTCGAGGTCCTAAGCCGTCCGGCGGCCGGCGTCCTCCCCGTCGACGAGCAGGTGGTGGCGTCGTGGGCGGAGAGAAATACTCGTCGCTCGAGCTCGACGCGACTACCGCGGCCGGTGTCGTCACAGCGCTCTCAGTGGGGCTGGGTACCGGCGGCGGCGAGGCGGAGCTGAGCGAAGAGTCCGGTGGTGGTGGGCGTGCACGTCTTGCGATATTTTGTTAATTCTTGTATTTTACCGGAGGTAACATGACAGATGTCAGTTTTTGGTGAAAGTTTATTGTATTATTGTTGGAATGTATGGAAAATTGGTTGGAGTATTCGGTTTATGGATGGTAATTCACAATAACTATTATAAAAACTGCTGGCTTATAAAAAAAGGCTGGCAACACAGCTATAAGTAAACATCGCCGCGTATTTAAAAACTCAAAATAAATAGAAAATTATAGTATAAGTGATGTGTATTGTAGCCGATCTTAACAGACGTATCGAACTACATAAGTGATATTGTTGGTGACTTCTATAAACCAAGACATGCAATAAAAACATTGTGCTTAATACTTGGACTTCTGAACGTTATTGTGCTTCAAAAAAGTGCTAATCACGGACAAAAACAAGTACATTGGACCTATACAAAGGTACTCTCATCATTAGAACATTTAGAAATATAATAAGTGGCGAGTTAGTTACTAGCAAATGTATATAAAATAATAAAACGGTTAAGCACAATGTTTTGTTTCAAAAAGTGAACTTTGTACCATAAGTGGCGCCCCTAGTAGTGAGTAGCGAAATAAATATTGACATTGACGTTTTAAAAATTGACATTCACATTAGAGTTGCCACTACGAATAAATACTTACTGGCAAACAGCGCCATCTAGTGTCAAGGAGCGGAAATGAAATTGACACACTAACCAGTGTTGCTAATAAAACTTGTGATACCAGAATAAGAAAATTAAGTCTTTTGGTAGAAAATAAAAATTATTCACTTATGTGTATTTTTGGAATTACTTAAAATTTAAATTAGGTACAATTTAAGCAAAATAAATTGACTTAAAAGAATGAATTGCACCCAATCGGAACCAGATAAGGATGACAGCGACATAATTTCGCAAACGATGGATTGTACCTCAAATTCTATGCCAGATATATCTGAGGACGAGGATGATAACCGAATTACTATTTATAAGAAAGAGATAGAAGAACTAAAAAATCAATTGCTAAGTGCGCATAGGGAAATTGAAATATTATCACTAGAAAATAGTAAGTTGAAGCAAAGTAATGACGACCTATTGGAAAAAAATAAAACATACAAAGTAATTGTCAGTAGTCCACTTAAATCCAGAGTTCAAACACCAAAGAAGAACATTCATACTCCTTATACAAAAACAAAACAGACGCAGACATCGGAAAGTTTGACAAGAGCGCCAAGCGGACATGAAGTTAACATTGACGCTGGATGTACTCAAGGTGTCGCCTCATTGAATAATATTATTAGCGCGAAATCTCATGTTGCATCACCTCCACCTGTGAAGAATAACATTTGTATTTTGAGTAGTGAAACATCCAACAGAATACAAACATTGAGTGAAAGAACTCATTTAGGGAACTTTAATATGTGTCATTACCGTACTCCCAGATGCGGAGTGAAATATTTGTTAAAGGACATTGATCTAAAAGTACGTAACTTCTCTCGATTAGATTATTGTATTATATTTATTGGTGAAGACGACTTTACAAAAACGCATAATTATATTGAGTTTGTTACTTATATTAGAGATAAACTATTACCACTTAATCATACTAACTTCATAATATGTCTGCCAACTTTTAAATTTATGGACAATACAAATATAATGTTTAACAGCAGAGTTGATACTTTCAACAATCTAATTTACATGGATCTTGAGACTTACAATTATGCATTTATACTAGATTCAAATCTTAATCTTCCATACACGTGGGATACGTATAACCAACGGCATGCACACCTGAATAACAAAGGCTTTATGAAGGTTCTGTCAGACTTGCATGATTTAATCTAGATATTGTAAATACCAAAGACCATATACACTCACAGGTTGGTTGCTCTCAAGAAGATAAAACTGAACCCCTTACACTAACAAAAACAATAGACAATCAGTTTTTTCTATAACTACCACCTTACCATTCTCCATCAGAACATAGCAGGGCTTATGAATAAATCAGATTTGTTAGTAGTTAAACTAGACGAGCTTTCTAGTGAGGGAACAAAGGTAGATATCATCTGTATAACAGAGCATTTTATAGAGACGGGCTATGAATGTATGTTACGTATACCTAATTTCTGCCCAGCTGCCTTTTTTACCAGAAGTGTCAAACGTGGAGGAACTTGCATTTTTGTAAGAGCAGGGCTGCAATTTGGAGAATTGACAGATATTGCAAAACAGTCGGTCTCAGGTGTTTTCGAATGTTGCGGTATTGAACTGACATCTTATAATATTATTGTAATATGCATTTACAGGATTCCAAAATATAATTATAATGTATTTTATGAAAAACTGGACAATATATTGAGAAGACTTTGCGTATCTACAAATAAAAAAAATATATTAACCGGAGACTTTAATATTGATGTGTTAAAGAGAAATAAAATCACAATAGAATTTGAAAACTTTCTCTTGCAATATAATCTCAAATTAGAACTTGATAAACCAACCAGATTGGCTAGTAACTCTTGCTTAGATAATTTTGCACATTCTTACCGTAAAGGTTGTAAAGCTAAGATAATAGATTTACTTCTATCTGACCATACATCACAACTACTGCAAGTTCCCATTAAAAAAACCTGTATGATTAAATATTGGAAAACAATTAAACAGGAAATATCAGTAGATAACTTAATGAAATTTAAAAATCATCTAAAAAACCTAACTTTTCGACGAGTATACGAAGCTAAAGACGCAAATGAATCCTACGAAAATTTTATAGATGACTTTATATTGCTATACAAATTGTGTTTCCCAGAAAAAATAGTAACCATTTATACTTGTAAAAAAACCAAATGGATTTCGAACGGGATAAAAATATGTAGCAGAAAACAGAGGCAGCTACTTTGGACATATAGGCATAATCCGAACACAAAAAATAGACTTGCTTTTAAAAAATATTCCAAGCTTTATAGAAGAATAGTAAATCTAACCCAGAAGGCCCAAAACAACCACTTCATAAAGACGTCTCAAAATAAATCAAAAGCTGCTTGGCAAGTTATTAACAAATCCAAAGTATGTCTGCCGCAAGAACCAATATTGACCATACAAAATGATAAATCAACTCTTACACATCCCTTTGACATTGCGAATGAATTCAACAAATATTTTATAGAGATTATAGAAAATAATTCAAAAACAAACCTTAATAATACCCCGTTAACAAATTCGTGTAGAAATGTTATTGAGAACTCAACTTCGCAGTCTCTATTTATGCTACCAGTTTCAGACACTGACATTATAAAAGTGATAAGTAGCTTAAAAAATACTAGTACAGTAGGATACGACGGTATTTCAACTAGAGTAATAAAAGATGTTAAGGAGGTCATAGCGACACCGTTATCGCACATAATTAATCTTTGCATTTCTGATGGTATATTCCCTACTAGTCTCAAGAAGGCAATTATTAAACCCATTTACAAAAATAATGACAAGACTGATGTAAAAAATTACAGGCCTATTGCAAAAATACCAGTCTTTGCAAAAGTTATTGAAAAAATAATATATAATTCCATTTACACGTATTTCGAGAAGTTTCAGTTATTTTGCAATGAACAAAAAGGATTTAGGAAAAATACTAATATTAATATGGCACTATTTGACCTGCTGTCACGTATAATGACATCTGTGGATAAAAAAAATCCTGTGTGCTCGATCTTCACGGATATGTCAAAAGCTTTTGACTTCGTAGATCATCAGATCTTGCTGCAAAAGTTACACGGGTACGGCATTCGGGGAAACATTCATAAACTCCTAGAATCATACCTAAGTGATAGGACACAGTGTACTGAGATTTCCAGAATTTGTCCTATAAGCAAATTAGAAACTACATATGTCTCTGAAGCGAGATCCGTGAGGTATGGTGTGCCTCAGGGCACTGTACTCGGGCCCCCACTTTTCTTGATATATATCAATGATCTCCCAAGAAATTTGAGAAACAAAATGGTACTTTTTGCAGATGACAGTACAGCTATCATAGAATGCACTGATCCAAACGAATATCGAAATGAGATCAATAACTTGCTAAATAACATCATTAATTGGCTAAATAATAATAATCTTGTGATCAATATGAGTAAGACTAAAATTGTACAGTTTCATCAACGACGTGAGAATCCACCCCTTAATATTACCTACGATGAGTGTAAAATAGAAGAAGTTACGAGTGCAAAATTCTTAGGCATAACTGTAGACCATAAGTTGACTTGGAAACCTCACCTGGAAGTGGTTTGTAAACGACTGAGTAAATCTGCGTATCTATTGTTTCAATTATCTAAGAGAGTTAATTCTGAAACACTGTTAACGGCCTATCATGGAGTTGTAGCCTCTAATCTCCGTTATGGTGTTGTTTTCTGGGGGCAATCAACTAATAGGGAACTGGTATTCAGGATGCAAAGAAGGTGTGTAAGATCCATGTGTAATTTAAAGTCAACAGATAGTTGCCTTCCCTACTTTAAGAAGTTAAAAATATTAACATTACCAGCTATATATATATTAGAAACTGCATTATTTATAAAATCAAATCCACATTTATTTACAAAATTTTCAACAGTTAAGAAGACCCCCATTCGGAGTCAATATGAAAATCAACTATGTACGTTGAAATGTAATACTGCGTTAATGAAAAAGAGCTTCTTTGGTGTTGCACCAAAAATTTTTAATAAAATACCTGATGCTATAAAATGTATGCCATTAAAGAAATTCAAAAGGTGTCTTCACAAGTTATTAGTTGAGAAATGTTATTATACCCTGGATGACTATTTTAATGATAATACTATTTGATTAGATTCTGTAATTTTATAAATTTATATTATTAATGTTGAATTGGATGACTATTTTAATTTTGGATGACTATTTGATTAAATTCTGTAATTTTATTAATTCATATTATTAATGTAACGAATGAATACTTTCTCGCATATTCTTTTGTTATGATCTTCTTGTGTGTGTTTTTTTTGTTTTTCTTTCTTGTAGTGGACATTATTAAATTGATTGTTTTAATGTATTTTGTTAACGTAAAATTTTGTTAACTTTGACGAACCTGCCTTTAAAATTTGTATGTCAACCATTGTTGACATACAAATTTTAAAGGCAGGTTCGTCAAAGTTAACAAAATTTCGTCAGGGTCTTAAATAGATAAGTGTTGCACTATGCTTTGTCATTACAAAGCATAGTGCAACACTTATCTATTTAAGACCCTGACATGTATGATTAATGTATATATGTTCTTCACCTATGTTTCACAAATAAATAATTCTGATTCTGATTCTGATTCTGCTTCTAAAAATGTATTTGACAAAAATATAAAAATATCGGGACGTTGACTTGTTGACGTTGGTGTTGCCAGCTTCTATTATTATTATTATTTGACATATCTCGTGCTGTGGTTGTGAGGAGTAGAGAGGTATTCCACGGCTATCAGGACAATCCCAGAAGTACGGTGAAGATCCCTACCAGCACCTTACTGCAATACTTCCTTCCTCCGAGCACGTTTGCTCTTGCGAATCTCCACTCAAGCTAGTCAATAAAGGCAAGAAAGAGGTGAGAGCTCTGTTTCTCGTCATTATTCACTCCAGCCGGCCAATAAAGGCAAGCCAGAGGTGCGAAACAAGACTTCTCCCGAGAGATAGGGTCCGTGGGGTCGCTACTGCCCAACAGCTCGCCACATGCTGCAATGCGGGTTCCTGTATCTCTCCTTCTGGCTCCTCACCCTAGACTTATACGAATTATTATTATCTGCTAGAGCAAGATTCACGACTTCATAGCATAAATTACCAAAATTTACAAGAGAAGCTAATTATCATTAATTATACATAGTTGTGTTTGTAGTTACAACAAGTAATAACACTTTATTAAAACTGATAACACTTTACAACCTTATGCGAATGAATATGCTTGAGCCAAAAGGCTCTCAGTTCAATGGCTAATGTGTTTGGCCAACCAACTAACACTCAAACTCAAACCATTTGTTTCAATTAAACCAGTTCCAGGAACTTTTGAGTTGTCGAGGTCAGTCAGAAACATGAAGCTGACCCGTGTAATAGCGTAGTAGGATCCTACGGAGAAAAACGGGCAAGAAACTCCATGGAAACTCTCAGTTTTTAACCGACTTCAAAAAAGGAGAAGGTTCCACTGTATGTAATTTTTAGGGTTCCGTACCCAAAGGGTAAAAACGGGACCCTATTACTAAGACTTCGCTGTCTTAGTAATAGGGTCCCGTGACTTCTCTGTCCGTCCGTTTATCTGTCACCAGGCTGTATCTCAAGAACCGCGATAGCTAGACAGTTGAAATTTTCACAAATTATGTATTTCTGTTGCCGCTATATACGCTAACAACAAATACTAAAAACAAAATAAAATAAATATTTAAGGGGGGCCCCCATACAACAAAGGCGATTTTTTTGCGGGCGGGCCGGACGGGCCGGACGGGCCGGGCTCGTCGCGCGCCCGCCAATGCCTCTGCGTGTAACGCACTGCAAGCACACTCACTTGTCCGGGTCCGGCTAGTCGCGCGCGCTCTTGGCGCCGGGCGGGCCGGCCGGGCCGGACGGGCCGGGCTCGTCGCGCGCCCGCCAATGCCTCTGCGTGTAACGTACTGCAAGCACACTCACTTGTCCGGGTCCGGCTCGTCGCGCGCGCGCTTGGCGCCGGGCGGGCCGGCTGGGCCGGACGGGCCGGGTTCGTCACGCCGCCGCCCGCCCGCCATGGCCTCGTCCCGCGCCTGGCGCTCCTCGCGCGTCATCGCTGTACACACACACACACCATTGATTATACAAAACAACAGAAAGAGTGACATTTACTTAGCAACAGTTCATGAAACACAAATAATTATATATTTTTTTACAATACCTAATCATTAATTACAACGCAATAACATCAAACTCAATTAATAAAAAATAAAGTGAAAAGAAACAGGTAGGATCATGATCTGCATCTGGGGTAACTAATATAAAAGAATATCAGTAAAAGATATTCGTAAAGAAGCCATCTTCTACAAAATGTAACTCATGCTGACATAATGACACCTAAACTTGATTCTGAATCCAACACACTGACAGTACACAGACAACACCAGTACTGTTGTCTGTGTACTGTCAGTGACCCGAGATAAATATCCACCCTACCTACGAGTATAGCTGCAGTGTTCATACTCTCAGATAATTTACATTCCATCGCCACTTAATCAGTTATGTACTTAAGGGCTGATTTTTCCAACGCCAGATAATTTTATCGGAAGAATAATTTTGAGTTTTTGACAGTTCTTCCATACACAAACTGTCAGATGTAAATTTTATTCCAAGATTAAAAATTATCTGTCGATTGAAAAATCAGCCCTTAGTGAAATGTATTCGAAGTTAATTTTTGAGTGACAAAAATATTCTAATAATTTTATGGTTGCAATGGAATTTGAACTTTCTTAAGTATGACATTCAGTTTGTTGTTCTATAATTTGAAAATTATCTCAAATTCCTGGCTCTAATATAGGAGTTTACTTGGTGAAGTGGGTACGCTTTGGTTTCCTAAGAAAACAGTGAACGTTCATACAATAACGGCTGTCCAAATACAGAGCGTTATTTAAGACCTTAATGTTGAATACAGATGAAAATCACAGATTTCCATGACAGCAGTTATATGACGGAACCGCTTTCTTAGAAAACCAAAACTTAAGCGGTGATGGAGATGTAGAAGAAAACGGCTCGAAACATCATGCTGTCAGGTTTATATACCGTGCCGCCGGGGCTGCGGGTTGTTCGAAAGAGATACCGTGGCCCCTGGCACAGGCAACTGAAGGAACACGGGTGGGTTTTAGTCAGTAAAAGTCTGACACTCCCTTCTGCTCCGCCCAGAGCGGGAGGAGTCATTTGATGATTTCCCACCCAAAAAAAAAAAAAGGTTTATATACCGTCAAAGAGATGTCAGATTTTGTTGACCACGAGGTATCACATTCTTCTGAACTGAACTGACTAGACAGATAGTAACAATGCAAGACATGGGCGATATTTATGCATTCTGAGAGGAACATATCTTTTGAACAGTATCGACGAGAAAGAGTTTTGATATGATATGATATGAGACATCGAATTAGCAAATTCGATGTCTTATATTTTTAACCGACGAAAAAAAACAGAGGAGATTCTCAAGTCGACGCGTATATTTTTTTTATATGTATGACCACGCACAACTTTTTACAGAATAGTCCGATTTTGATCATTATTTTTTTATTGGAAAGGGTATACCCCAAAGTTGGTCCCATATAAATTTGGAAAAAAATCCAACCCTAAGGGTGGGAAAATAGGGGTGATTTATTGTTCACTCACAGATTTGAATGCTGAGCTCTGTATTATTACTCTACTCAGTGCCACATATGCCTGCCCTTTGGCAAACAATTAGAAGATTATAGCCCCAAAAAATTATAAAATAAAAACTTTTTAACAAAAAAATTAAACCGCCGAAAAAACTGAAAAGTAAAAAATAATAAACCTTTTTTATTTAACATTAATAACTAAGTTCTTAAACTAATGTAAGTATACCTAAATAATGTTGAGTCTGCGCCGTTTAAATTTAAGGCAGTTTAGTGACCTTTGTTTATTGATTTGATTGTTTGGCGCCGACTCGAAATTAATTAGGTATATTAGTTTAAGAACTTAGTTATTACAAAGTTTTTTATATGCCTACATATGCCTACTACAGATGATCACATGTATTTGCCGTCTTCTTGAGATCAGATATTAATGAATGAATCATGAAATCACACTAATATTATAAAGGCGAAAGTTTCGAGTGAGTGTGTGTGTGTGTTTGTATGTTTGTCACTTCTTCACGCTCAAACGGCTGGACCAATTTTGATGAAAGGACATTGACAGGGTTTGGACCAAATGCTTCCCAGACATGAGAGTATTTCCAAATGATTTCCTAGATCAATCCACTTAACAACAAAATTATTTAAAAAAAAAAAACCCAGGATTTTTTTTTATGGTTTTAGGTACTTATCTTTTCGTCAATATTTTCTTATAGGTAATGGAGTGTGTATAGTTTGTCTCGGTCACACACGGTTTGTACTTGTGCGCACGCCTTTGACATAATTATGTATAATAGATATATCCGGGCCGCATGCTGCGACTTAAAATGACGCCTCTATTTTGGATAACCATTTAGATGGTGTTGATAGGGTAATTCACTGGTTTTTTCACCCTGGTGACATATTTATATTGGACAGAGGATTTCGCGACTCCATTTCTATGTTAGAGTCGCATGGATATGTTAGCATTCTCCCAGAATCACAAACAAGGGGATCTCCTCAACTAAGCATAATCGTAAGTCGTATCTAAGCGTATCGTAAACGGTAGACTAAAAATTTTAAAATATTTCGACATGAATACTGCAACATAGCCATGTCACATTTTTTTGCAGACCTTAAAACTGCTGCCTCTTAGTAAATGCTTTTCATGTGGATATATTAGGTAATCCTCATGCACGTGATTTCACAAATATAGCCCGACAGCAGTTGAATACTAATAATGACTTAGCAGATTATGTCGATTCTAAAAGACTTAACCGAAATATAGTTTCTTTTCAAAACATTAATGTTATTCAGGACAATCTTAATGTTTTTCCAGTCCTCACAGCTGAAGAATTGACTTTATTCGTAGTACTACACTACAGTTTACAGTTTAATTAGTTAGTATTAATAGATTACAGTCATTACTAATAGTTTATTGTCAGTGATGATTAAAAATCGTCAATTATAGCTGTTATTAATGGTTTATTATCAATAATTATTAAAAATAGTCCAATTACTTGTTTTAGTTCATTTTTGGTCAATAAATAATTCACAACGAAAACCTTTGTTTTTTCTTGACTCCCTGAACAGAATTTAGAGCGCTTCGGTTTACAGGTTAGTAATGACGTATGGAACAAAATGCACTATGTGTTCATTCTGGGCAGCACTTGGTCCAACATCCATACATTGATTGTCAATGTCCTTTGGTATGGACGTAGCTGACACCCTGGATTAACACATATTATGCTTTTTATCCCGATATTCCCACGGGATCGAAACTTGTGCGGGTGAAACCGCGGGGCGCAGCTAGTCAGATATAATTGCCGAACATTTCATATTAATATATTTATGCTCGTGACAGTACGTGCGCCTACCTTTGAAGTCCGTGGAGAGGTTGAAAATGGGTCGTGCCCACTCGGAGATGAGCCGACCGGCGCGCTCGCGGTTTGACTTGGTCTCCTTGGGGTGCTTGTACAGGTACATCACCGCCTTGCCGATGCCCGACTGCTTCAGCAGAGACTTATCGATCGACGGGAACTGCAAGCGTCGGTAAATATTTGAAAACAGGAAATAAAAACCCTTCACGAAGCCGTCGTCTCCGCTTACTGTATATCAAACTATGTAACTTTCTGCAAAAATGATTGCTAGGAAACTACTTTTATTTTTGGTGTGGAAATTCAGCTTTTGCCGGCGACTTCGTCCGCTCCCCGCCCCACTCCATCGCATCGCATCGCCCCACTCCGTCGCATCGCATCGCCCCACTACGTCGCATCCTATCGCCCGCCCGCTATTACTTCGTTTTCGCTTAGCGTTCTTTCTGACTTTTTTTTTTGATCGACTCCTAAGAGCCCTAACGTGATGTTAAGTCAAATCATTTATTTCAATAACCCTAAATAAACATTAATATGCCTTAATAAATAAATTAAATATAGCCTATAGCCTTCCTGAAGAATTGGGCTATCAACCGCATAGTTTTTTTCATATCAGACTGATATTTCCAGAGATTACCGTTTTCAGACAAACCAACTCTTTAGCTTTATTATTAGTAAAGATATAGATGAGTAGATAAAAATATCTTATCTTGGTTTATTTTGCATAATTATAATAGGGGTAAAAGTATGAAATTGCCGTTTCATTGTAAAAGGTACTTCGAACTGACATAGAACCTTCATGGTTTGATATTTTTGAGTGAAACTTTTTTCACATGGTACCTATGAAGTTCTTCTTTTAAAAAATGTGCAACATTCGATTATCGACTTTCAGTTGTTTTTTTTTATTCAGCTTAGACAAGAAAGATAGATACTTCGAAAATTCGAGTTAATTTTGAATACGAGTTCCGACGCGGAACTAACGCGGCAGAAACAGCTCGCAATATCAATGTTGCGTTTGGAGAGGGGACTGCTAATGAACGCACCGTGCGATTTTGGTTTAAACGCTTTCGTGATGGAAAAGCAAAACTTACCAACAAAACGGTAATGGTAACTGTTTGGTGGTCTCAGCATGGTGTTATTCACTATAGCTTTCTCCAATCTGGTCAAGCAATAACGGCAGATGTCTACTGTGCCGAACTCCGAACAATGATAGCAAAACTAGCAGTGAAACAGCCCCGACTCATGAATCGATCTTCACCATTATTGCTCCATGATAACGCGAGACCTCATACAGCACGAGAAACCGTTTTAACTCTACAGGAACTGCAATTAGAAACCATTCTTCACCCTCCGTATTCGCCAGACCTTGCTCCAACGGACTACCATTTTTTTCGTGATTTGGAAAATTTTCTACGTGATAAAAAGTTTTCTTCTCAGGAGGCAGTACAAAATGCTTTCACACAGTTTGTCGAATCTAGATCACGAGAGTTCTATCACAAAGGCATAAATGACCTTCCTATTAGATGGCAGCAATGTATAGATAATATTGGTAATTATTTTGATTAAATAAATATATTAAATTAAAAAAAAAAGTTTTTCCATTTTTCAGTACAAATCGGCAATTTCATACTTTAACCCCTAATACTATACGCTAAGCTTGAATTCAAAATGGGGTTTGTTTTAAAGCGCTGTTTAAAGTTAAGAGACGTTTAAACGTCAAAAATGTATAAATAAACAGTCGCTAGTAATTGTTTAACTTTATGCAACTTTTATAAATAAACCTCTTACATTATAGTCATGTTTTGGAACAAGAAACTCAGTGACATAGAGTTTCAATTTCAATTCTAGGAATTCCAATGTAACCAAATTTTATTTAGGATACAAGTTGGACCTCATGACGTCTTACAATTATACGAAGCGACGTCGTAAAATATAATTCGTTACGTGGCGATTTTTACCAGTTTACTCCTAACGCAAACCGCGTTATAGAACTTCGTTCCAAAATCGTTGAGCAAGTCCTGCTGTAACACTTACAAGCAGCTTGAGAGAGCAAGAGCTCTCTCTGATGAGCAGGCAGGTTGGAACACTTACGTCCATGAGGAGCTTGAGGATACTCTCTCTGATGAGCAAGCACGGAAGCGCTCGGTTGGGCATGGGCGCCAGCCAGTCGCACAGCACGTTCAGCACGTTGTGCTCCATGAAGGCCAGCTGCAGGTCCTTCTTGATCAGCTGCGACATGGCCGCCTTCAGCATCGACACCTGCCCCGGGCACAAAGTCAAATAATTTATTTCAACTAGGCCATTGAAGAGCATTTTTTAACGTCAACATTTACAAGAAAAAATTAAAAGCAAAAAAAAAACTTATTAAAAACAAGCTTTTATCACTTGTTAATAAAAAGAACTAAAAAGTTAAAAATAATTTAAACCTGATAAGAAATAAATAAAAGCGTGTTACATTGTGATGGAACATTAAAGAACATTTAGCGTATTACACCTTCATTGTTTTTCTTTTACAATCACAATGTAACACGCTTTTATTTATTTCTTATCAGGTTTAAATTATTTTTAACTTTTTAGTTCTTTTTTAAATGTGTCAAAGTCAAAGTCAAATCATTTATTTCAAATAGGCACATAAAAGGCACTTTTGAACGTCAAAAATAAAATTAAAATAAAATTGATTCTAGTCGCCCCTTCCAAAAGGTAGTTTTCGTATGGAGAAGAATGAGGAAGAAACTCCACCGTAACTCTTTTAAAATGTTTTACAATATTTTGCATACATTCATTATATAATTATATGTGAAGACGATGCACCTAAAAATAAAATTACTTTACCACAATAAGTAAAAGAATTAAAATGGATTAATGAATCCATGACATATAAATTAACTATGTGATATATACATGGTTCTCACATATTTACAAACATTCCAAAAGTAGACGATTTTCATTAATTAATAAGGAGTAATAAGTCCGGGTGTGACTTTAAGTAATTACATAATGAATGTCAATCAATGTCAAAGAAAAAATAAAATAAAAAAATTATACAATTACATTAGCGACCAGTTTGATTTTGTCTAAACTCTAGAGATTGTCCTATGGAGCAGGACCAGCATGTTTCCAAGCATTCTTATCTTGGATATAATCCTCTAATTTGTAATATCCTTGCTTACAAAGTGTAATTTTAACATAAGTTTTAAATTTTCTTTCATTTAATTGCAATATTTCACAAGGTATTTTGTTGTAACATTTAACACAGTACCCCATAAAACATGTATGTACTTTAGATAATCTGAAAAAAGGTTGATCTAATTTATCTTTATTTCTAGTATTAAAATGATGTCTATCACTTATTTTATTAAAAAGATGTTGATTTTTTCTTACGTACATAATATTTCCATAAATGAATTGGCAAGGTACCGTCATAATATTAACCCTTTTAAATAGTTCCCTAATAGATTCGCGGCGACGTAGATTGTAAATGGCTCTGACAGCTCTCTTTTGCAAAATAAAAATGGATTCAATGTCAGCAGCCCGACCCCACAGTAAAATGCCATATGACATAATACTGTGGAAGTAACTAAAATAGACCAAGCGCGCGGTTTCTTCATCTGTTAATTGTCTTATATTTCTAACAGCATATGCGGCCGAGCTTAGCCGCCCCGCAATAGATGTTAGTGATCTTTGTTTAGTGATTGTTTGGCGCCGACTCAAAATTACTTAGGTATACTTACATTAGTTTAAGAACTTAGTTATTAAGGTTAAATAAAAAAGGTTTATTATTTTTTGCTTTTCAGTTTTTTCGGCGGTTTAATTTTTTTGTTAAAAAGTTTTTTTTTTTTCGATAGATCATCTCGCAGTTCAACCTATGAGGTTGTCGTCTGCTTATCCGGGCTTACCTGTGGATGCCTCAATAAATTAAGGTCTCCGGTCAAGGCTTAAAAAAACTTAAAATCTAAGCGACTACACGCTAAGGGCACACCCTGTGGGGTACGGACCTCGGCTCAGGGCGTCGCTGAGAGAGGGCAGCAAGGGACAGGCTGGATCGGAATTATTTAGGGACGGATTTAAAACTACAGGCTCAGCGGCGCGGGCTGGCTCGGGCAAGGGTCGGGGCGGACATATAACGGGGAGTCGTGACGGGCCTCGACGGCGAGGACAGGAGGACGGCTGTCGAGACTTGTACTTTTTGACAGGTGGCCTTACTACTCGTACTCTCCTGGAGGAGGGTCGCGGCGTCGTCGGTCGTCGTCGTCGTGTGTTGTATTTTGTTTTTTTAGGGTTCCGTGCCCAAAGGGTAAAAACGGGACCCTATTACTAAGACTTCGCTGTCTGTCCATCCGTCTGTCCGTCCGTCTGTATGTCACCAGGCTGTATCTCATGAACCGAGCTCGCTAGACAGTTGAAATTTTCACAAATTATGTATTTCTGTTACCGCTATAACAACAAATACTAAAAACAAACTAAAATAAATATTTAAGGGGGGGCCCATACAACAGACGTGATTTTTATTGATAATGGTACGGAACCCTTCGTGCGCGAGTCCGACTCGCACTTGGCCGTTTGTTTGTGGTTTTGTTACATATTTTTATATCAAACATACAAAATTATACTTATTTCCGTGGCGAAGAAGTGTTCCTTTTTTTTCGCGACAATACAGTGCAAGTTAAATAAAAGCTTGTAAAAATATTGAATGCATTCATTCATTCACTGACAGGCAACGCAACAGCCTAAACCACAAGCATAAAATGTTAGGTAAAGTCGTTCGGCCAATTAAGCTGAAATGTTGGTACAAGATGAGGTCTTCGATGTCGTTGATGATGTTATAGAGGTATGAAGAACAGGGTGTAAAGTTCACTCATACTCTATAGAAAATGGAGGATCCTCCGACCAGACGGGTGTTGTGTCTGGCGGGCAACTGCCCAACGATTGATGTTGGGAAATTGTATCTATGCTAATTGCGCGGTAAACTCTGCTTGCGAGATGCAGGATTTGCGTGAGGTCAGTATGACGCGTTGTTGGCATGTGGCGTTGTAGATACCGCTACAATGTCAATGTAATGATTAGCTACTAGTTTGCTCGCGTGTACCTTTCGCACGGCGGGCTGGTTGCGCTTGTTGAGGTCGCGGTCCTCCTCGGCGGCGTGGCGCATTTGCTGCAGCAGCTGCGCGATGAGATCGTCGTTGTCGTTGATGATGTCGATGTCACGTCGCCGCCGCCGGCCGCGCCGCTCCTCCCGCTTGCGCGCCAGCATCAGCTCGAAGTCGGACATGCCCGACGCCATCTCGGACGACTTGGTGTCGGGCGCCAGCTCGTCATCGGACGAGTCGTCCACGGCGGGCTTGTCGGCGGCGCGCGGGGAGGCTGCGGGCTCGGGCGCGTGGGGCGAGGCTGGCTCGGCCGCACCCGCCCCCGCACCGCCCTCGTCATCAGAAGAAAGGCGCACGGCGCGGCGCTTCTTGCCTGCAACAATCAGCACTGGATTGAAGTCCAGCATGAAAACGCTACTAGGTCAGTCCGACTCTAGGACCAGACCTCGAAATCTATCCTTATGCAGTAAGGATTGAGACAGGGAGCATCTCTCTGAAACTGTTCATTGCTGCACTCAAGGATGTCTACAAGGTTCTGAACAGAAGAGGGGTTGGCATCAACATCAATGGTAAATCGCTCACCGTCGGTTTGCCGCCGATATAGTAGTCAAGGCTGTGAATATGGAGGACCGCGATACAATGCCCAATGACCTCAGTAGAACATCCAAAAAAGTGGGTCAAAGGAAGGTCAAATGCCCATGTAAAACCCACCCTCATGAAGATCGGAGACTCTACACTTGAAGTAGTGGACGATTATGTTTACCTAGGACAATTTCAAAAAAGAGGTCAATCGTCGAATCCCACTCTGCACTCGTTCAACATACCGCAGTGTCTCAAGACAGTGCCAGTGATGACCCATGGCACTGCAACGCGGTCGCTCACAATGAACCTCATCAGAAGTCTGAAAGCCACCCAAAGAGCAATGGAGAGAGATTTGCTTGGAGTTTCCTTACGTGATCGAATCAGAAATGAAGAGATCCGTAGGAGAACCAAGGTGACCGACATAGCCCGAAGAATTATCAAACTTAAGTGGCAGTGGGTACATTGCTCGCAGAACAGATGGCCGATGGGGCCGAAAGGTTGGTGACCGCGTACCAATGGTGGACAAGGTGGACCGATGACCTGGTGAAAAAGCACGAATCCGGTGGCTACGAGAAGCACAAAACCGGACGAAGTGGCCGTGCTTGGGGGAGGTGTATGTCCAGCAGTGGACGTCTTTCGGCTGAAATGATGATGATGATGATGATGATGACGCAAACTAATAGTGCCGTGTATTACTAAATTTAGACAGAGACACATCTATGATTTATGACAAAGATTGAGGGTTAATGCTGTGTATGTAATTAGTTCGTAAGCCTTTATATGTATAAAATTTCGTTGCTTACCTCGGCGCGAAGGCGAGCCGGACCCGGAGCGGCTGCTGGAGCGAGAGCGCGACCTGCACAGGCGCACGTTACACATACAAATATTTATTTCAATTAAACACATTTTAAGCACTTTTGAATTGTCAAGGAGTTAAATTGGTCAGTCAGAAAGTTGAAGCTAGTTGCCCATTCCAGAAGTAGGTTCCTTTGGAGAAGTTCGGACAAGACACTCTATTGACACTCCTTTAAATTAAAATATACCTAAATCATTCATTACATGTTGAAATTATACATCTAAGATCGATTTAGAAAGAACTTCACGTTGAAAGCGTCCATGGTAAACAATTAGATAATTAAAATAAGCCGAGGCAGCTAAGAGATGACCAGTGACCTACTACGGCGCCCGTTCACGAATTAAACGCATAGATCAGCAAGATTTACCACTTTGAAGAACATAATGATCCAACATCCGCGTCGTCACCATCATTTGAGTGAGCATGACACACTCAGCCGCCAGGGCACATTCAAGTCAATGAAACGTACCCAGTAAATGGTAGATACACGAACACATGGATTTAGCAAACGGCGACAATTACCAAACTGAAGCGCATTCTGTGCGAAACTAGCTCACAACGATTGTATCAACTAACTTGCTTGATTTGATTTAGGTGTTCACACTGGTGCGAATAGCCGTTTGCCTTATCATTGAAACAATCGACGCATTCGCCTGTGTGCCCAGAGTTTGACGCGAAACGGCGCGCCGTACTTACTTCTAATGTAAATTACGCGGAGTAATATCGGTTTGATATGTTTGACACAATTTTGTTTTTTTTTATCTAAAAAGCATTGCAGGCGCAGGCACGCCGAACTTCCTGTAATGTGTCAGTACTTACCTAGAGCGAGACTTCGCTGAGCCGGATCGCGAACGTGAGCCCGATTTAGAACGAGACCGCGAGCGGGATTTGGACTTGGAACGTGACCGTGACTTCGAGCGTGACCGCGACCGCGAGCGAGATCGCGACCGCGACTTAGAACGTGAACCGGATCGCGACCGCGACCGCGAGGCAGACTTGCGTGCGCGCGACCCGGAGCGAGAGCGACTCCTACTCTTACGAGCTGAAATATAAAGTGCACATAAGAAAGATCCATTAAACAAAAAGTAAAGAACATTATGCAAAAAGTTATAACCATAACTAGACCATAGAAAGGCCAGTCTTTTGTATTTTTAACCAACTTCAAAAAAAGGAAGAGGTTCTCAATTCGGATGTTTATACAGGGTGTCCCAAAACTCAACGATAACCTGGTACCGGGCGAGAGGCCAAGGTACCCCAGTTTTGAAAAAAAATAAGAGAAAAAATCCATGTCACATGTCAAGCGGTAATATACATTTTTAAGTACTGTGATCACAATTTTTTATAATTTTACAGTGATTTTTTTAATAATGTTATCTCAAATAACAGTGCTATTAATCGCAACCACAAATCAAAGTAATAAACATTGTTAACTAAGTAAAATAAATTAAGTTTTGACGAAAATGTTATTATAATGTCAAGGAGTACTTACAGGATAAGAATATAGATGGAAACATATAGCAAGAGTAATTTATTGAAATGAATAATATGACAATAAAAATGGGTGAAATGCTATAATAATTTAATTTGACATCTGTATAATTTTATTTTAATTTGGACCAATATTTTTAATTTATTTTTTATGATTGTTAAGTCTATGACATGTATTATAAGTTTATAATTCATCTGACATTATTTTGTTTTTAGTTTAAACTTTTGATAGTATTCCAAATTTATTTTTTAATTACCTTTTTTTTATTATAATAATTTTAATATTTTTTTAATAAGATTAAATTAATTAAAATAGTTTTAAATTAAAATTAAAATAGTTTATTTCTGTAACTTTCTTGTACAATATTATTCTGTGGCTAGAACCTCCCAGGAAGCATGTAGTCCTCCCTCGGATCAACATATTTTTAGGTAACTAGATGACTAAACTATTTTAAGCAATTACAAACAAGTACACAATGAGTGAAAAGTTAGAGATACTGGTATGACTTCTCCTTATGTGTGTGTGTGCATGCGTATGTGGTGAGTGTGTGTGCGTGTGTGTGTGAGAGGGTGTGTGTGTGTGTGTGTGTGCCTTTATGATAGTTAGAACATACTATTTCTCATATAGGCTGTGTAAATTTTACTCCTAATTGGGAGACATCTAGCCCTACGAGGTAATATCTTGGGATCGGGAAGTACCACTAGAAGTCACGAATATTGTCTAGAGTTCGTATTTAAATAATAAGTTCTCTATATCACAGTACCCAAGCCGCTCGAGCTCGCGAGCGATTGTTTTTTTACATTCATGGAATTGAAGGTTGTATATTGTATATTTGTTGTGAAGCTTATTATATAGATAGGCGGAGTGGGCTTGAAATTGACGCCTGGCAAAAAGAGTTCTACAGCGAGGAGCAGTGGCCACATTACATTTTCTTCTACCTGTTTGCGCTCTATAAACGTAAGGTAATGTTTTATGTAATTTAAGTACCGAGTTGATGATATAAAGTTTTCGAAGTGACAATATTTTATGATTTAGATATAGTTCGTCAGTAGGAAATCTAAATGGCTTAAAGAACATTGTTTTTATCAAGCATCTCTGGGCTCTTTCTGCTTCAAGGAATTTAACTTTAGTGGCACCACCCCAGATGGGAATACAATAACACATAACTGTTTGTGCCAATGCAATATAAGTACGCTTTAGGAGATCTTGAGAGGTGACATGTCTCAACTTTTTAAAGACCCATATGAGTTTACGGATCCTATCATTTATAGCTTCAATTTGAGGGTGCCAGGAAAGTCGGTGGTCCAGGATTACTCCAAGGTATTTAGTGGATTTAACACATCCAATCTCTTCGCACCCACATTGCGTAGTATAAGTGAAGTCACAAGTATGAATCCTCAATATCAAGTTTGGGGGAGGAAGTGTACGCTTATTTATAGCAAAGCAAATGTAGTTTGTTTTGGCGATATTTAGGGTAAGAAGGGCAGACTTGAGCCAGTTTGCAACCCTATGGAGACCATGCTCAGCAGCCTCAAAAACGGAGTTCCAGGAAGTACCATGAAATACAATGGCAGTATCATCCGCATATGAGAATACTTGCCCTCTTTCAATTTCGAGATTAGTTAATTCGTTAAGGTATATCAAGAATAATGTGGGGCCTAAGACACTTCCCTGGGGCACGCCGTACTCAATTTTAGTGTCAGAACTGGTGAAACTGTCAATTTTTACGCGCTGGGTACGGTCTTTTAAGTAATCAGTTAAGATATTTAGTGGCATACCCCTAATGCCCATATACTCCATCTTTTTCACAAGAATAGGGACAGAAACAGTGTCGAATGCCTTTTTCAGATCTAAGAAGACTGTCAGACACTTTTCTCCACGGTCTAGACACTGAGTTACCAAGGAGGACAATCCTGAGACGGCATCTTCTGTAGATTTTGGTTTTCTGAATCCGAATTGTGAACTGGATAAAATATTAGATTAATAATAATATAAATATTTGCACACCTTATTAGGTAATGATACAGTGTACTTTATATCTACTTGTAACATCTGTTTATACCTACCTGTATTAAGCAAATAAATAATTCGATTTGATTTGATTCGAGTTATGGTTTACAAAATTATTGTCGGTTAACTTTGACACTCCATGTTGGAAAAAAAAAAAATTTTTTTTTTCATACCCGGTATACCTTGGCTTGTCGCCCGTGGTACCGGGCGACAGGCCATCGGTTATCGTTGAGTTTCGGGACACCCTGTATATATATTTTTTTCTTTTTTTTATGTATGTTCGGGGTTAACTCCGTCATATTATAAAGACGGATTTGCAATTTTTTTTTGTTCGAAAGAGGTTTATTCCGAAATGGTCCCATTTAAATTTCATAAAGATCTGATGATGACTTTCGGAGACAGCCAACGAAACTCTTCAAGCCAGCAAATCAACCCCGATTGCTGCTATCGCTTATGTATGCATAGTTTACGCAATCACACAACATAACATCACGCCTGTACCCTCTAAAGGGGTACGCAAATGTGTTCAGTGTGGGTACCTCTTATCTTGCAAGTATATATGAATTTGTATGGGGTAGGTACAACTAAAAAGTGAAAAATAAAAACTTTTTTACAAAAAAAAACAACAGACTTCCAAAAAAAAATACAAAGTGAAATCAACTTTAATTTCGGAAGTCGGTGTCGTTGGTTCCGCATTTTCGTTTTTTGACACCGACTTCCGAAATTAAAGTAATTTTTTTCGTAAAAAGTTTTTATCAAAACCGATGGCTTATGAAAAACCAGTTACGGTGGGGCCGAAAGTTCGGCCACTTTTAGGCCGAAACCGAAACTGCGGTCGAAACCTGTAGGCCAATTCTCGTAATTTAAAACGTTCAAAATCTAGTCGCAGTCTCATCTCGGCGACAAACAAATGTCAAAAACTTGCCAAATGTAGGAAAATTAGAGGTATTTTTGACAGATTGAGACTGAGATCATACTGTGAACGTTCTTAAAATTACGAAAATTGCCCCTCAGATTTCGGTCAGACAATAGCTTAAGAGAGTTAAATACGCCCAGTTACACTTTTTTACGAAGTATAATTTGTACAACCTGCAAAAGTTAATTTGAGATTTCACTCGGATGACGTAAGTGCGCGGTACTGAGGCATCCATGGCGAGAGCGGTAACAGAGTAAGTGTTTTTTTTTTATTGAAGCTAAACCTAAAAGGAAACGGCGTTATAATAGTGTAAACATAAAAATAAAAAAAGAGAATACAAAGTTGTTACCTTTCGGTTCTGTCGGTGATTTAGATCTGGAGCGGGATCTAGATCGCGAGCGCGACTTTGACTTAGATCGGCGCGAGGCCGAGCGCGAGCGGCTCGCAAGGTTCTCTGGAAGCCAAGAAGTTGCGTGCTCACTAGCGATTCAGTAAGAAGCGTCGGGAGAAAACATAATTTTACCATATATTATAACAGGCACGTGCACGTACTGCATTTCCTTGTACAGTGTAATTGTAGGTTTTTTTTATTAAAAACGTAATAATGCCATAATTTGCTCACCTGGTGACTTGGACCGCGGTCGCTCAGTGGCGGCGTTGCCATCTACTTCCATCTTGTCGGGCGAACGAGACTTACTGCGAGGTTTGGACTTTTGTGGCGACGGCGACCGGCTCTTAGAGCGCCTCGGCGAGGCACTGCGGGACTTCGACCGAGATTTACTGCGGGACTTTACTGGGGAACCACTCTTAGACTTCGACCGGCTTTTGGAACGTGACTTCTCTGTGGAACGGCCGTGGGCTGAGATTGGGCGCGAACCGCTCCCGGAGCGAGAGCGGGCGCGAGAGCCCGAGCGAGAGCGAGCACGGGAGCCGGAACGAGCACGGGATCCAGAACGAGCGCGGGAGCCGGAACGAGCGCGGGAGCCGGAACGAGCGCGGGAGCCGGAACGAGAGCGAGCCCCAGAACCAGAACGTGAGCGAGCCCCAGAACCAGACCGAGAGCGAGCGCGAGAACCGGAGCGAGACCGAGATTTGGCCGGCGACGAGCTGCGGGAGCGCGCCGACTTGTGTGACCCGCTACGGGACCGCGAGCTTGACTTAGACCTAGACCGCGATTTGGAACGAGATCGCGACTTCGACCTTGACTGTGACTTGGAACGTGAGCGAGACTTTGATCGCGACCGCGATTTGGAACGCGACCGCGACTTTGAGCGTGATCTTGATCGCGATCGGGACTTTGAGCGCGATGCTGATCTAGAGTTACGTCTTGAATGTGTGGATCCGTCGTGTGACATCTTGGACACGGAGCCCGCCTGCACACAAACAGGCACAATGTTATACTTAGCTGATAGTACTTACAATGACTAAAGTAACGTAATTTACGAAATGAATTGCAATGCCTACTTTAGTAGTTTCACTACTTAATTTTATTAATTTTTTCACTACATATACTCCATTCGGAATTAGATTAGACACTTAAACAACCCTTTTTTACAGTTCGTTCAACCAATTTTAACTTCTATTACGTAGGCATAAGGATGGCAATAAAAGCAAAAAAGTGATTACAATACCAACTATTTACTGCAGCTGCCATTTGTCATCGCAATAAATCAAAATCGGTTGAACGGACTGTAAAAAAGGTTTATTTAAATGTCTAATCTTATTCCGAATGGAGTCTAAAACACTATATATTAACAATATTTTATGTTTCTATAAAAATATTTAAAAATGTAAATGATACTATAAAGGAAATTAATAATAATATATTGTTTTAATAATATTGAGCTTATATCATTTTAACCATAACTGTAAAACATTAAAGGGTTTATTTATAAACATTGCTTAAAGATAAGTAATGATTAGCAGCTGGTTAACCATACATTATTGATGTTTAAACATCTCATAACTTCAAGCAATGATCTATATCTATATATATAAAGATGAATCCCTATTTCCCTTGGTCACGTCATAAATTGAGAACGACTTTACCGATTACATCCATCTTTTTTTTAAAAAGTTTTCTAATACTTTGTAGAAGGTTCTTACGGATAAAATAAATTAAGAAACTTGCTTCACGCGGACGAAGTCGCGGGCAAAAGCTAGTTATAAATAAAACCCTAATACTTTCAGAACAAAGTCTGTAATATTTAGGTATAACATGCAATACTCGTAAAATGTATGTAAAATTTTATATATTCATGTTCTGTAATGTGTATGGTATACATAATAAACAGTATTCTATTCTATTCAATACTTACCGAAGGACTGCGGCTGCGCGACCCGGATCGGGAGTGCCCGCCTCCTGCACACACAAGTTCTATTGTACACACTGCACTGCTCAGTGGCCCCAAAGTGATGGACCAGCACCCCAATATAAACACACAGTAGGTACTTCCCCCATTGGTATTTGTAACATAGAACATACCCAACAAATAAATCATAAACTTTACTCAGTTACCAAACTTGACTTGCATAATCAGCCTATAATGTTCCCACTGCTGGGACACAAGCCTCCTCCACTCGGTGAAAGGGAGTGGGCCGTAATCCACCATGCGGGCCCAGTGCAGGTTGGTAGATGTCACAAGTCTTCGAATTTTTCTGTTCTAGGACATGCCAATTGCCTCACAATCAAAATCTAAAGTCATTTATTCAAATTAGTCTGAATCAGCACTTTTCGAACGTCAAAATTACAAAAGACAGTCCCACAAAAACGCCCGCCCTTCACCACTTCCTAGTGCTATCGCTGGGAAGAAGTGGGGCAATACACTCCCTAGCAGAACAGCTGACTGTTAAGTTAAAAAAATACTTGATTGTATACATACAATACAAGGTACCTATGTTATGTAATTAATATTACAAGACACAGAACATAAAATTAAATTATGCCCTATGTCAGCTAGCCACGCCAATATACCAACAAATATAATAAAAACTATACATACTCAAGCTAAAAAATAATTAATTAAAATTAAAATGTAAATAAAAACTTACTACCTAAATAAAAGCCTCCAGGCATAAATGGCGTGACAGCTACACATTTTTGTATTGCTGGGTTCTGTTCACATAGCTGTCACTTGAAGTCACAAATGATAAGTAAAATAAATAAATAAGTTAATATTAATAACAATAACCTGTCAGTAAGCTAATTCTGGAGAAAGATCATAAACAAGGTCTTGAGTTAATTAGGGCGACCAACTATTCTTATTGTGTAAGTAGTTGTTGATGGAATAGTATTCCTTTGAACAAAGGTTGGATTTTACTTGAGCTTTAAACACATTAAAAGGCAAGTCTAGCAAAGAAGAGGGTATCTTGTTATAAAAGGTTATACTAAGCCCATCCAATGAGTTATGAACCTTATGAAGCCGGTGAAAGGGGGCATGTAGTTTGTCCTTATTTCTAGTGTTAACACTGTGAATATCACTGTTATAGTGTACAAGTGTAAATTTTGCCTAATATATAAGATGTTGGCGAAGATGAATTGTGATGCAACCGTGAGAATATCAATATCTTTAAAAAAATCTCTTAGAGAAACTCTGGCACCTAGCTGGTAAATTGCTCGAATAGCTCGTTTTTGAAAGACAAATATATTTTGTATATCAGCGGCTTGGCCACAGCAGAATACCGTAGGACATACCGCTGGGAAAATAACTAAAATAGACTAAACAAGCTGTATCAACGTCAGTGTATTGTCTTACTTTCTTGACCGTGTAGGCAGCCGAACTGAGCCTTCCTGCTAGACTTGATATATAAGGTCCCCACTGAAGTTTGGCATCTAATGTTAATCCTAGAAAAATTACCGAGCCTACTATTTCAAGCACCTCTTTATCAAAGACGATGTTGGGCCCTAGAATGTTTTGGTCATTGGTGATCAAATTTTACACAAAGTAAACCTCCGGTCTGGGTTTGAACCTACGAACTACGAGTCGTAAGCCGGGGCCGTCACCACTGGGCCACCACAGCTCTTAGCAGTGGTGGCCCAGTGCTAATAGCTGGTACTTTGCTTGACTAGGTAAAAAATGTGAACAAAAATCCTAAATATTTATATATTTAACTAAAAATGGAATTCAATTTTTTTTTTTACTGGATCCTCAGTTGGTGCTGTAGCAAAATCCACAACACCGTAGTCTAACACCCGTCAAATAAGTATTATTAAAACTATGAGGCCTTTGTCAGTATTTTGGTGGGAATTTCCAGATTAGCACACAACAATATCTACCTATTAAAATGTCATGCAGCTGTGTGTTATGTTGGAACACCTGACACAGCTTGAACAATACTGCTGTAGTTTGCTTCATTATCCATAGCTTATTTTTTTATCTAATTAATTGGTTCATGTTTTTCAACAAGCCTTGATCATTTACCTTTCTAAAATGATGAGGTCTTCAAAATCATCACTGTACTATTTCATATAGACAGCTTGTTGACAAAACAATGTCCTGTATGTAGGTAGACGGTTATCCAACATCAGCAGTGCGCTATTGCTTCCTTTCTATGTTAAGATAACATAACGAGCAGCACTAGCTGTCGACACTAGAAATTCGCCACTATGTCCGACGCAGTATTTCAGCGTATCACATTGTTTGAGGGTGTCTACAATAATTTTATAACATTGAGGTTAGAAACACAAAACTAACGTACCTGTGTCCACGTCCATTTTTGCTTTTAGATGTAGAATCCGAACACAATAATGTGCTCCGTTAAATTATTTGAGCAGCATATATAACAGTGAAACAAATACCTAATGTTATAAAACACCACAAAACAGGAAATGCGAATACAAGGTATTCTTTTAAGTATTCAACTTCAATCAACACAGTCAATCAACGACCCATTATTTTTGACACCAGAAGTTTGACACTCATACTGTTTCAGTAGACAGCCTGTTTGACAACATCGTGTGGGGCTGCCATTAATAAGTAAATTATAAAATTTGTAATTTTTTGTTTTTCTAAACTGAAGGGAGATTGGGGGTGTTAAATTGTCTACGAACGAATTTTAACTAACGATACTCAGTATGTATATTTAAGACCATAATAAATAGTAAAGTGTATCAGGGTTTTTCGAAAATCTACCCCTGACGGGGTGAAGAGGGGTAGTCAATTTCACAAGAAAGTATTTTATTGTGTGGCTTGATTTACTTGAAAATTGGTATAAATAACGTATAAGACAAATAATGGAAAGGTCACAAAAGACTTTTATCGCCTTGGAGGTGAAAAGGGGGATACAGTTAATATGAAAAATCTCATTTCAAACTTGAAACTGGGCTCGAATGCACTAAATCTAACATTAATAATAAATAATCTAATCAATCATACATTAATCTTACATTTTCAAAAACTACTCTTTGTAAGGGTAGTAAATAATAAAGTTTATAGTTTTAAGTTTTTTTAAACTACACCATTTTTTTTTTTTTACTTTAATACTTCTGCATAGCGTTTTCCCAACTATGTTGGGGTCGGCTCCCAGTTCAACCGGATGCTAATTTTTAAATAGGTACCTATCTATATCTATCTATCTATCTTCTATATATAAATAAAAATCAATGCCACTTTTCGTTGTAATTTTATAACTCAGGAACGGGCTCACCTATCCAAACCAAATGTTTAGGCTTTGTTTGGACTATTTAGTAGATGGTTTATGTAAAGTTTGCACAAAATCGGTAGAGCGGTTCTTCATTTAATACATTTTTTGTAACAAATGAATTCAATAAATGGCGGATTATTTTGTTAATGGGGATTTTGCTGTCAAATTGAAACTTTTGTCATTTCGTTTTGGACGTGCTTTGATGAAAGCAAATTGTCAGCGATAATTATTCCTTTGTGTTTATATTTTTATTAGTGTAGGAGTAGGTTAGAAGTAGGGTAGCAGTAGGTTAGGAGTAGGGTAGAAGTAGGGTAGGAGTAGGGTAGGAGTGGGGCAGAAGTAGTTTAGGAGTAGGTTAGGAGTAGGGTAGGAGTAGGTTAGAAGTAGGGTAGAAGTAGGATAGGAGTAGGGTAGGACTACTCCTACCCGTAGGGTAGAGTAGGGTAGGAGTAGGGTGGGAGTAGGTTAGGAGTAGGGTAGAAGTAGGGTAGGAGTAGGGTAGGACTAGGGTAGGAGTAGGGTAGGAGTAGGGTAGGGTTAGGGTAGGGGGTAAGACATCACGCGAACGAAGTAGCGCCGGGCAGCTAGAAATAATGTATATGGCAAAACAACGTTTGCCGGGTCAGCTAGTAAATACCTAAATAAAATTGCAGTGTTTGTTTGTAATATCAAAAGTGGGGCTTCTATTACATAATTACGAACTCATTTTAAAGTATTTTCAATTCCGTAACTGAGGATGTCAATTCCGTACTTACGTAATTATTGGTATCATCAATCAATCAAAATAGTCAACCAATAAAAAAGCATTATAAGTACACATTTATAAAGTGGCAACACTATACGATATAACTACATCGACACTATACAAACAGGGTAATCCCCGCAGTTTATTTTACCGTTTCTTAATTAATCTTGCAAAAAATTGTTCAATGACGTACAGAATAGAGTTCAAATAATATCAACTTGGCGAGTCGGCAGGGCCGGCGAGTCTCTGACGAAAAGTCCCTACGACCACGGGGAACTTAGAGGAACTACTATGCTCTTCACTTTCTTAACTAAAAAGAAAGTAGTTTCATTGTTCAATTTATTGTCGGTTGGTAACTGCACTACTTCTAGGCAAATGTTATCACTCAGTGAAAGACTTTCTAAATGATACGAATTTATCCAGATTAAATTGTTATAATTAATTTCAAAATTGACCCTGTAAGACTTACCTGACTATATTATTATTTGACTTCATTATAATTTTTGTTTTGTTTTGTTGACATTATTTTGTTTGTATGTATTAATATTTTTAATTATGTAATAATTTGCACGCCGTAAGGTAGACTGTACCTGATCTCTTTAATTTATGTACAACATCTTATACCTGTACCTACATTCATAGCAAATAAAGTTCTGATTCTGATTCTGATTCTGATTCAGTTCACAGACTTTTAGTTCAATAGACTCTCGACACAGTTGCTGATTACTTAATTAAAAGTTGGTGGTAAATGCGCACAAATATTAACATTATCAGCCTTATTCATAAAAATCTCGCTAATCACTCATTAGTTACTGTTTAGCTAACCATTTATTTAGCTCTTAACTTTTTTTTATTCATAAACGGTAGTTAGCAGGTGATTAGTAGCGAAACGAAATAGAGGTGAAATTATGCGTTCGGCACAGATTATAATCAAAATAGTTGCCTAAAAACGGAATTTTTAGAATAAAGTTGTCAAAACTACGATTTTTTATCTGGCGTGACTTTGGCAGATAAATGTCAGAAATTTCATCGGTTAATTTGAATATGAATAAAATAATAAGATCCAATAATTGGAGTAAGCAGGAAAAGGTCTTTATCATAAAATGTATTTCTACTTACTAATAAAAACTCTCCAAATGAATGTTAGAGCAGTAGCCGTTAATAACTATGTATTTTCATGCCCTATAAGCTTGTTAACATGAATTTGCTCTTTTAGAAAAGTAAGTGGATACTTGTGTCTATATGATATTAATTCCTACTGTTTTGGTAACGGGGTTTCAGTGTCTTTTAGTAATAATTATTATACTTGTTTACAGATACAAGTTTGACTTCTGCTATGAAAACCACTATTAATACCTAGCACCAATACTATTCAACCTCGCAAAAACCGTCAGTATGAGCCTGCGCGAACATCTCGGAGGCACTGCAGAAACGGGGAAGTCCCAACATCATCCTGAAAATGTTATTGTATTGGACGCGCAGTGTGTCCAGGGATTTTTTGACATAACTAACCCACAGACTACCCGTATACAGACCCTGACAATACGCTTTAAATAGCGTGATCTTGACTTGGTCCGTACAGCGTGTGAATCTACGGGCCAGCAAGTTGCCACGGACTGATAGAGCCCTGCCCTCCCTCTCTATGTCAACATCGTCCTTAAGGTCGTCGGTAAGGTAATGTCCAAGGTACTTAAACTGCGACACCCTATCTAAGTTAACACCATTCAAAGTAATGGGTGAAACAGATTCAGGACACCTACCGGCGGCCTTAAAGACCATGTATTGACTTTTCTTTACAATGTAAATAAGTCCGTGTGACTCGGCATAGGCTTCACAAACTTTCAGCATTTCTCCGAGCGCCCCTGCAGTGGGACTCAGCAGCACCATGTCGTCCGCGTAGCTGATATTATTAACACCAATACCCGGCATCCAACTCATGCTGCTGAGTTCCACTATGTGATCGGTTACATACAGGCTGAAGAGCTTTGGAGATGATAACCCCCCATGGTTATGGTCCAAGCCAATAGATTGAAATTCCTGTTTGAGGAGTTGTAGATCAAAACAGTGTCTAAATCACCTCCTAGCGTCTCATCGTCTAAATACCACACATTAAATTCTGAATTTAGTTTCTATAAAATTGGATGAATAGCTAAACTGAAAATGACTGGCCCGAGAGGGTCACCTTGTTGGCATCCAACTACAGATTCTAAAACATTGTCCTTGTATAATAATTTCGAGGGGTGCCTGTAGCACTGCCACATAGAACGCCGGCGCTAAACAATCAATAAACAAAGATCACTAAATTGCCTTAAATTTAAACGGCGCCGACTCAAAATTATTCACGTCAGGGTCACCAATTTAGGCGCGTTATGGCGCCTTGTTTACTTTAATGAAACTCGATCCAAGTTGTAGCAGATGTGTATTTGTCGAAAAGCACAGTATACAGGTGATAGCGTAGGAATGCACGTTTAATCAACACAGGTTATACAATCGTATCAATAATTCACATAGAGTGGAGTAATATTAGTTTTTACGTTCAGCTATGATTCAGATCTGTATGATTCTGACTAGGGAAGGTACGTATTTACCCCACCAGGTTTTTATACCAGGTATTTGCTTCCAAGTACGCACACCAAGTACGCACACCAGGTACCCAACCGAAATACTTGCAAGACTACAAAGTATTTTAGACGGCTACTCGCTCAACTACGTAGGTACTCAACTGCGTTAGTTTTTGCTCCATATCAGTAAGAGTCTACGGAACAATTTCGTATGCAAGTATTTTTTTACTTTATTGGTTTTTAAGTATTTATTTATAAACGCGATTGTGCTCCTTATTTATAGAAAATCACGGATCAATTTCCTATGCAAGTATTTTCTCTTCTAACAGAGCTTGGAGTGGATTTGATTTTGCTCCTTATCAGTAAGGGTCTACGGAACAATTTCGTATGCAAGTTTTTTTTTTACTTTATTGGTTTGTAAGTATTTATTTGTAAACACGATTTTGCTCCTTATTTAGAGAAAGTCACGGATCAATTTCCTATGCAAGTATTTTTACTTCCAACAGGGCTTTTGAATACGCGATTGTACTTCATTGTATGAAGTCATGGGTCAATTTTCAATGCAGATAGAAAATACTTGAAAGTATTTCGTAGTGTTGTCTTTTACATCTAACAGTGGGAACCATAGACAATTGTTTGGTTCGTTACACTACATTAGTTTAGGAACTTAGTTATTAAGGTTAAATAAAAAAGGTTCATTATTTTTTGCTTTTCAGTTTTTTCGGCGGTTTAATTTTTTGGTTAAAAAGTTTTTATTTTATAATTTTTTGTGGCTATAATCTACTAATTGTTTGCCAAAGGGCAGGCATATGTGGCACTGAGTAGAGTAATAATACACAACCAAGGAGCCTCCTTGTACACAACTCAGCATTCAAATCTGTGAGTGAACAATAATTCACCCCTATTTTCCCACCCTTAGGGATGGATTTTTTTTCCAAATTTATATGGGACCAACTTTGGGGTATACCCTTTCCAATAAAAAAAGAATAATCAAAATCGGACTACTTTGTAAAAATTGGGTGGTCATACATTAAATAATATATATATACGCGTCGACTTGAAAACCTCCTCCGTTTTTTTTTTCGTCGGTTAAAAAGGTGGAAAGGGCGTGCACGGCAGCTTCACAGCTCCCTTTCGAGCCAAAACCAAGCTGCAGGGGCTGAAACTTAGCTTACAACAAATTTCGGCTGCCATGCATCTGTAGATGCACCCAACGGCGATGGGACGAATACCGCCGTACTTCTTGCGCAGGGCACACAAATTGGTCCCCTAAAAGACATCGACGACGGCCTCATTCACACCGCCGGTAAGCATGAGGTTAATCATGGCTGTAAGCTCCTTCAAAAGCAAAGCACCCGCTTTCCCGGCGCCTGAACTCAATAGTTCCTTTACCGGGCCGAAACTTTGAGGAAAGTTAAATTTAGGTCAGGAGGACCGGGGGTGTCGGGGAAAGTGAGACCATCCGCAGGCACTGGAAGTTTACTCTCTAGAGCTGTATTATTTATTATTTAGGTTATTAAAAGTTTTTAGCTGAATGTCCAAATCGTGTTAATTAGCCGTTTAGTGGTGTTTGCCATTCCCAATTGAATAAAGACAGTAAACCCAGCTTTTCAGATAACACAAATGAGCACAAAGCTTAGAATTATTACTACCAGCAAAAAATTGTCAATGTCATCCGTCATCAGTCATCCGAAATCAGTCAGTCTGTCAGTCAGAATTCTGAATGATAATGAAGTTGAAATTGTAAAGGGTAATTTCAAAATAAACAAATTATACTATAATTTTTTTATTATTGTGAACTATACACAAAATGGACGACGACAATAAATTGCCCTTGAAGCGAGTGGAGTTCTCATTGACAAAGTTCAACGATGTGGCAATTCCTCATCATTTAGATTTGCTGCGACAACATAAGGCGAATATTATCAAGGTAACGTCTTACTCTATTTCTATACCCTTTGTTTAGCTGGAGTAGATCAGTAGACAGGCCTGCGCCTCTGCGGTATCGGTACATCGCCTCACATGTTTGCATAACGTTTTAATTACTGCGTAATAGGTAAATCCGCGTAGTGTATGAAACATTAACAAAATACTTCATAAAAAATTGGCCGTTGATAGGAAATACCTCTGTGACGAGTTTGGCTCACGTAACTTTGAATGATTGTGTATAGTTCATTGGTATTTTCGAGGCCTGTTTAAATCCTGCCCTGAACTTGTTTTGAATTTCAAATTCTCCATTATATTTTAATATTGAGTTAGTTTTGGAAGAATGCATGGTTTTATGTATGTATACAATGTGTGCTGTACCACAAATCACCCAATATTTTTAACGTTAAACAAATTAAATGATTGTTCTATTTCTGTCAATCATTTCAGGATGACGGTATTAGACCAGATGGTATAAATAAGTTTGGTGCTAAACATTTTTAGTGATTTGTTGTGAAGTGGACCTTCATTTCTGGTTCTTCAATTTCAGAACATAAAGAGTCACAATTCTATTGGTTGCCAATAGAATTTTAGTCCTTATGTTCTAAAATTTAGTTGATTGAAATAATGAAGCTTTTCAAACTTAAACTCAAACTCAAAGTATTTATTTCAATTAAACCAATTACAGGCACTTTTGAATTGTCAAGGGGTCGGTCAGTCAGAAAAATGAAGCTAGTTGCCCATTCCAAAGCATAGGTACCTATGGAGAAGAACGGGCAAGATACTCCATGGACACTCTTTTAAATCAATATAATATGGTTACAAAGCATTGGTTACACCATTCATGTTAGAAACCATGCATGTGAGAATGATGCAGAACGTTAAAAGCGTCCATAATTAAAAATAAAAATAAGAACACTTCTAATATTAAATTAAATTAAAATAAGCCATGGCAGCAAAGAGATGACCAGTCCCTACTGACGGCGCCCATTCACGAACATGATTAAAAGTCCACCCTAAAGACAACCCTCTTTTGAGCAATTTACACTAGCATTTATCCCAATCTGCAACTGTATTTTATTTTACTAAATAGGAACAACAAACAGCTACATTATGCAATATTATTTATGTATTGGTTGGAAAAACAATGGAGTAGTCAAGTCTTGGCTAAACCATGAGCCTTAATAGAAAACTGTTAATAAGTATAAGTGTTATTTATTTAAACTTTTCGCACACAAAAAAGCTACACAGGCACATTGTGACTGTGGTTCTGTGTGGAGTGTTCATTCAAGTAGGAATTCAGTTCCTGTTTGTTATAGAAAATTAAGGATGACCCACTGACCAATGTTTTGAATATTTTGTTCTGTTATGACAAAAGTCTATGATTATCTCCCAGGTAAGATACCATCTGTCCAGCTGTTTGGCCGCCCATCCAGATTTTATCTGGCCTTGTCCAGACTTTTCGGCATAAGGTTTTCTTATAAGAATCCATCAGAAGGACAGATATTTTATCTGTCCTTCTGATGGATTCTTAATATTTTTCATTCATTTTATAGGTAATAAAAAGATCTACTTACAACTTTTGTATTTACACTTTTTCACATAACCTCAAAATTTATGCGAAAAATTAAAAAATCTTTTTATTACCTACAACTTTGCCATTAGACTTTTTTCCATGGGACTTTAGTTTTGCCGGAAATCGAGATAAACCGTTTTTAACCCTTAAAACTCACCCCCTTCCCCTGCCCGACCTCAGATCGCCCGTAAATTATTTTTCTTTTCATTTTTATTATATTCTCCTCCTTTTCCAATAGGTTTCATCGTACTATTTTTTTTTAGCCCATTTTATATATTGCGCGGATTGCCCTCTTTTATAAAATAAAAAAAAAAAACTTTTTAAAAACAAGCTTTTATTACTTATTAATAAAAAGGACTAAAAAGTTAAAAATAATTTAAACCTGTTAGGAAATAAATAAAAGCGTGTTACATTGTGTTCTAAATGTTCTTTAATGTTCCATCAAAATGTAACACGCAAGACGGATCAAACGAGTCCAAACTCCATGGGGTTGTGTCATTTAACTACCGAGTTCCTATGGCCACGTTCCGGTTCCATCATCAGATCAGCTCCATGTCATAATAATTTTGCATTGTCAACCGATTTACACATGCATGCAAAATTTTAGCTCAATCGGTTAAAGATATCTGCTTCAAAATTGAGTTGCAAGAGTCCACCCGAACATATAGACATACATACATACATCGCAAGTTAAATAAAAGCTTGTAAAATTGAATCTACGTCAGCAGCCGGTCCCCACAGCAGAATACCATAAGACATAATACTGTGGAAATAAGCAAAGTATACTAACCTAGCTGTGGCTATATCTGTCAACTTCCTTATTTTTACAAGCTTTTATTTAACTTGCGATGTAGTATATGTATGTATGTACGAGGGTGACACTGAAAGTTCTTAGAAAATAAAAAAAGTGGACAAACAAGCAAGTCATTAGTTTTATTATATATTTTCAAAATAGTGTCCATTCACATCAATACATCGCTGCATCCGATGGAACCACTGAGAAAAGCACTTTGCCGACTCGTCCTTAGAGGCAAACCACACGGGCGGTGCGGCGCCGCACCGCAAGCCATTTCGCCGCGCTGGCGACCACACGGGCAGAGCGGCGTCGCAACGTTCTACGGAGCCGCGGCGGCGCCGCAGCGGCGGCAAAATAAGGGGTTGCCCATCGCTACGCGACAGTCTGTAATAACAATGGATCGGGAAAGACGTGTGCTGCTGCTCTTATTACTTCGCCACCGAAGAAATCGACGTAGAATCATACGAAAACACTGGATCAGTCCATTTATAGCCTTGAGGAATAGTGACGGACTTTTTTTCTTTAAAGAATATCAAGAGTTGGTTTTAGACGAAAAGAGGTTTTACAATTTTTTTCGAATGAGTGTATCCACTTTTGAAGGTTTATTGCAATCCTTAGAGCCACATATACGGAAACAGTATACTAATATGAGGAATCCAGTGGAGCCAATAGAAATGATGGGAATCACTTTGAGGTAAGTAATGAAAATCTTTTATTTTTTCCACTTGCTTTCTACGAGTTAAGTACAAATGGTGTAACACACACGACATTGTTTTATATATTATAATAGATTTTCAAATCAACTTCAGGGCAATATTATCACTTACAAGCTTGCAAAATCATATTCAATCTCTTCGCTATTTTGAGACACTTCAGAACCTTGATTTGGAGATTGAAATACATCAGAATTTGAGTTTATTGAACTGTACGTACCCGTACTTTGGTAATTTCGGGTTTGATACCCGTGTGATAATTGCTCTTCAAACGCAAAGGACGAATGTGGAGTCGTTTGTCCATAGCGCATTTCCGTGATTAGTTGTAAAACTTTACTTTAGAAAGTGAGGGTCTGAAGTTCGGTAAAATCTTCTATAGACGGCAGTATGCCTTTAAAAAAGGACAAGTGGCGATTCTCCTTCTCCTTAGGAGCTTTTAATGCATCTAATGTATCTTTTTCAAAATCATCCAATTGTAATGTTCTCTTCCGGGTGACAGGAACATAGCGGGACGGCCCAGGTACAGGCACATCATCTGTAGAACTCATGGGCGATTCATCAGCTAAGTTTAAACTATCGTCCGTGGCATTCTGTGCTATTTTGGTTAAAAATAATAGCTGATTGTAATAATGATATTTTGTAAGCTTTTTAGCGGCTGAGCCGGATCTCGAGGCTTCTTTAATTTTTTTTAAATCTTTGAAAAAGGTGTCCTTGACATTTTTTCATTTTTTCACAACAGTATTACCTGAAATGAAAATCAAATATTAAATGTATATTTGTAGGTTTATCGCGTCTTTTTTTTAAGATCCTATAGATGCGTAACTAGAGCCTTAAATCGAAAACTTCAGAAATGCATTTCATAAATATAAGGGAAAATATTGCCGAATAAACATGGGTCGTCGGTCAAATAGGAAAAAAAAAATTAGCACTCCCAGACTGATTGCGGATTATGCATGAGAAGGCAAAATATTTTTTTCTTATTTCGAATCATATTTTTTTGGGAAAAATAAAATGTATTTGAATCACCTCTAAAAAGTGACTACAAACTAACACCAGTATGTGGTCACTTTCAAGGGGTGATTCAAAAACATATATATTTTTTAAAGCATCTACCCCTGAGTGAGTACTATTTTATATATCTTTTATTTAATAATCTTAAATTTTTTTTGTTAGAGGTACCTAGGAAGCGGAAATACGATTCAAGATTTAGAATTCAAATTTAAACGGGGGAAATCTACGATTGCATGTATGATATTGAGAGTATGCGAAGCTATATGGAAACATCTTCTTCGTGACAACATCCCTGAACTGACAACAGCCCGATTCCAAAAAATAGCATCTGATTTTGATGTCAGAACAAATTTTCCTCATTGCATCGGGGCCATCGACGGAAAGCATATACGCATGTGTAATCCTGCTAATAGTGGCTCCCTCTTTTTTAATTACAAATCTTTTTTTTCTATGGTGTTGCTAGCTGTTGTGGACTCTAACTATAAATTTACTTTTGTCGACATTGGCGCATACGGAAAAGAGTGCGATTCAACTGTTTTTCAAAACTCAAAACTGTACGAGTTAATGATTTGCGAGAAGCTGCCATTGCCTGATCCCCAGCCACTATGTGGTTTTAATAGACCAATCCCATATGTGTTAGTGGGTGACGAAGCTTTTGGATTAAGCAAACATGTTATGCGTCCTTATGGTGGTAAAAATCTCGATGTAAAACAAAAGGTATTCAATTATCGTCTTAGCAGGGCAAGAAGATATGTCGAATGTGCTTTTGGAATCATGGCAAACAAATGGCGCATTTTTCACAGACCGATAAACGTATCCTATGATTTTGCTACTGCCATTGTAAAAGCATGTTGTGTCCTACACAATTTTGTGGCCGATCGGGAAGGTGTTCGTCAAAAAGATAAATTGGCGATAATTTGTGATGAGTTTCACTCTCTCCAACCCCAAAATGAAGAATTGACAGCAGCTAATGGTATTAGAGATGAATTTGGAAACTATTTTATGAGCATCACAGGATCTTTGAAGTGGCAATTAAAGAAAATTTAGTCATGTTACTAGTATGAAGAAAAATAAGGACTCACCAATTTTGTTCTTTCGATCGGGAGCGTAGCTATCATATTCTGGAAATAAATTTTTTGTAACTTCTGCCCATGCCTTCGCTTTTAAATTATTGTTTTTAAAATCCACATGAAACTTATCCCACAGTACTTCCCGTTCTTGAACTAAAGAAATGAGGTAACCATCACTCACTGGTACTCATTTTGATAGGTACAGGTTACGTGATCGTACTTAATCCAGCATGCGTCCTTCCCTATGCTGCGCAAACAAACAACTGCGAGCGGCGCCGCTCCGGCTCCGCTCTGCTTACACCCCTCCCCGCCTCGTCTCGATTCCGATGCGCGCGCGGCGCGGCGCCGCAGCACACCGCACGGCGCCATGTGGCTACAATGCATTTTTGTATGTAGAAAACCGCAGCGGCGCCGCTTAGGCGCCGCGCCGCAGCCGCGCCGCCCGTGTGGTTACACCCTTAGGGGTCTCTTCGACGGCATTTTGAAACGCAGCCACTGCTTCCTCGGCATCCATAAAACGTTTTCCTCGAAGTTTTTCTTTTATTTTCGGGAATAAATAAAAATAGCAAGGTGCGAGGTCGGGGCTACAGGGCGGGTGACCCAGTAATTCCACGTCTGACGTCGCCAAGTAGTCGATTGTTTGCTTGGCGGTGTGCGACGAGGCGTTGTCGTGGTGAAGGAGGATCCTACTGCGAGGTCGTTTCTCCCGAACTTTTTCCAAGACAAGTGGCAAACAATTGTTAATGTACCACTCTGCAGTAACTGTTTTTCGATCCTCTATCTTCGGAGAACGAGGCCACCATCTTTTTTCTCACGCTTCGACCTCTCTCCACTTTAGTTGGCAACTCCTCGGAAGGAAACACCCAGACAGCAGACTGTCTCTTCATCAGGATCATAACAATAAATCCAGCTTTCGTCACCTGTAAGTATGTCGAACACAGCATTTGAGTCACCTCCGTTAAATCTTTGAACCATTTCACGACACCAATCAACACGATGGAGCTTTTGGGCCTCTGTCAAATTATGAGGTATCCACCGGGCACAAAGCTTCCTGACCGCTAAATGTTCATGGAGGATTTTGTGCACTTGACTCGTACCGATGCCTAAGCTTGTCCGAATCTGCTGATAAGTCACTCTTTTATCAGTCTCTATCATACGCCGCAAAACACTGAATGTTATCTTCAGTCGTCGCCGTAGAAGGCCGTCCCTCACGCAGATCATCGGTGAGATTAGTGCGACCACGTTTAAACTCATTAAACCAGTTGTAAACAGTGGCACGAGATGGGGCTTCATCGTGAAAGGCCAATCGAAGTCTGTCATAACTTTCTTGTTGACTTAAATGACATCGAAAGTCATAAAAAATCATTGTACGAATATTTTCTCGCGTTAAATTCATGCTGACGTGACGCAAACAATTTTCAATTTGCCGCCAAATCGTAAATAAATGACAAATGAATAAAATACATACACAATAATATTGACAAAGAGTTCCATTTTCAAAATTTGAACTTATTTTTTACAAGCTTTTATTTAACTTGCGATGTATGTATGTACGTATGTATGTAACTATGTTTGTTCGGGTGGACTCTTGCAACTCAATTTTAAAGCAGAAATCTTCAACCGATTGAGCTGAAATTTTGCATGCATGTGTAAATCGGATGACAATGCAAAATTATTATGACATGGAGCTGATCTGATGATGGAACCGGAAGTTGGCCATGGGAACTCGGTAGTTAAACGACACAACCCCATCGAGTTTGGACTCGTTTGATTCGTCTTGACGAGAACTTTGGTGCTAAATAAGCACCAAAGTACTCGTCAAGACGATTCCTATGGCCATCTTCCAGCTCCATCATTAGAATGATGGAGCTGGAAGATGGCCATAGGAACACAGTAATTAAACGACATAACCCCATCGAATTTGGGCACGTTTGATTCGTCTTGACGAGTACTTTAGTGCTAGATGGTAACCAGTGTCTGATGATGGAGCTTGAAGATGGCCATAGGAACTCGGTAATTAAACGACATAACCCCATCGAGTTTGGGCTCGTTTGATTCGTCTTGACCGAGTACTTTGGTGCTAGATGGTAACCAGCGACTAAAGATGAACAGGTAGCTTAAGTGCAGTAAACGCATATAACGGAAAAACACTGCTACGAACTACGCCGTAATATTTTTTTTTTTTTTTTTTAATCAAGTTTTTATTACTTTTTAATAAAAAGAACTAAAAAGTTACAAATTATTTAAACCTGATAAGAAATAAATAAAAGCGTGTTACATTTTGATGGAACATTAAAGAACATTTAGAACACAATTTACGAGGTGCATTCAATAAGTACCTAGCCTCATCGCCAGAGGGCGCTGTAGTTTCAAAAGAGTTTTACCACAGTGTAGCACATTCTTTTTTAATTCTTTTTTCAAATTTTCATTCCAATCCCTTCATTTGTTTTAATTTGACAACTTATCGTATCGATCGGTTTTACAAAAATGGAAAAAGAGCAATATCGTTCGGTGATTCGATTCCTATTTTTGGAAGGGAAAACGCGCATCTTAATCAAAGAGCGCTTGGATGCTGTGTACGGTGACTCTTCTCCATCGATGGCCACCGTCAAGAATTGGTTCAACGAGTTTGCACGTGGCCGTACGTCGGTTTTTGATGAACCACGTCCAGGTGCATCGAAAACAGCTGCTACGGAGGAAAACATAAAAAAAATCCATGATCTCGTATTGGCAGATCGCCGATTGAAGGTTCGGGAGCTAGCTGAGACTGTAGGCATTTCAGAAGGAACAGTGCATCATATTCTTCACGAGGAACTCTGCATGAGAAAGCTGTCGGCGCGATGGGTGCCGCGTTTACTCACACCGGAAAACAAGTGCAACCGTGAGACCACATCGGAGACGTGTTTGGCGCTGTTTAAGCGGAATCCAGCGGAGTTTTTGCGTCGTTTTGTGACCGTCGATGAAACCTGGATCCACTGGTACACCAGAGACCAAGGAGCAATCAAAACAATGGATCCAGACCGGGGAACGTGCTCCAAAGAAGGCGAAACTGTAAAATCGGCTGGAAAAGTTATGGCCACCGTTTTCTGGGATTCACAAGGTGTGGTCTACATCGATTACCTCGAGAAGGGTAAAACAATTACAGGGCTTTACTATGCCGATTTATTGGGCCATTCGACGCCGAATTAAAGAAAAAACGACCCCATCTGGCGAAGAAAAACGTGTTGTTTCACCACGACAACGCACAGGTTCACACGTCTGCCGTTGCCATGGCCAAATTGGTCGAATTACGCTACGAATTGCTGCCCCATCCACCGTATTCTCCAGATTTGGCCCCTTGTGACTTCTTTCTGTTTCCTAATCTGAAAAAATCTCTCGCCGGGAATAGATATGGATCAAATGAGGAGGTCATCGCCGCCACGGAGGCCTATTTTGCAGAGTTTGACAAAAACTATTTTTCGGACGGTTTAAAAAAGTTGGAGCATCGCTGGGCTAAGTGTATCGAAATAAAAGGAGACTTTGTTGAAAAATAAATTGCCAGTTTTCCAAAACTACTTACTACTACTTTTTGTAGGCTAAGTATTTATTGAATGACCCTCGTATGTGTGTGTGATGTCAGTTATCCAGATCTAACTGAGGCACAACTAGATAAACTTGAGCGACTTCAAAACTTTTGCATAAGATTTATATTAAATTAGCCTGCGCAAATATGATCACATTTCTGAATTTCGTACAAAGCTCAAGTGGCTTCCTATACGTCTTCACATATCTTATTTCAGCTCTACAGTATTTTGTTTAATCCGAATACCCCCTCTTATCTTAAAGAACGTTTCAAGTTCCTTCATGACACACATAATAGATATCTGAGGTCATCGGAAAACCTGAGACTAGAGATGCCGATGCATTCCACCCGTTTCTTTGACAAATCTTTTACTGTTCAAGCAGTACGGTTGTGGAATGACTTGCCCGTGTCGGTAAGGCGTGCTCAATCTTGGTCCGCTTTCAAAATTATGATACACAAGCACTTCCTCTCTCCTTAAGCATCATCATTATTTTATTATTATTTATTATTTATTTATTTTTATATTATTTTTTTTCTTTGCTCTTGTTTCGTGTTTATTATTATATGTATATATTTATTTAGACGAGTAAAATATACTATATGTATATATATTAATTGTATAATGTAAATACACCCCACCACAGACTACCACCTATATTTGTCTCTCTTTCATTTTAATCCATCCAAAGGTTGTCTTTATAAGATCGCTCTTAGCGATAAGACCGCCCATTGTGTCACCCTTTGTAAAATTTTATATATTTAGGTTTCTGTAATTTGTATGGTGTACAATAAAGAGTATTCTATCTATCTAATGTAACACGCTTTCATTTATTTCATACTAGCTGACCCGGCAACCGTTGTTTTGCCATATAAATTATTTCTAGCTGCCCGGCGGTACTTTGTTTGCATGGTGTCCTACGCCCTACCCTACTCCTACCCTACTCCTACACTACTCCTACCCTACTCCTACCCTACTTCTACCCTACTCCTAACCTACTCCAACCCTACTCCTAACCTACTCCTACCCTATTCCTACCCTACTCCTACCCTACTCCTAACCTACTCTTACACTATTCCTAACCTACTCCTACCCTATTCCTACCCTACTCCTACCCTACTCCTACCCTACTCCAACCCTACTCCTAACCTACTCCTACCCTATTCCTACCCTACTCCTACCCTACTCCTACCCCACTCCTAACCTACTCCTACACTATTCAAAATCCTCAATTTAATATGTGCTTCAATTCGAGTGGACCCGAGTCTACCGTACCGAATGGACGATCGTCAAATGTTTGACAGGAAAGTAGGTAAAACAGTTTATATGGGAAAATGAAATTGTTGTTTTTACTATCTTCCTCGCAATTTTTCCATATTTTATCACCGTTTAAACCTTCCCTGGACTACGACAAACATTTCAAAAACCAAAATCTGCTAAATCGGCCCAGCCGTTCTCGAGTTTTAGCGAGACAAACGAACAGCAATTGATTTTTATATATATAGATCAGGTCTAAATTATTTTTAACTTTTTAGTTCATTTTTTGGCAGGGCAGTCGTGTTTTTAATTTTTTTTAATTTTTTTTTTGTTCGACAATGTTTGGTTTTCAAACAATCAAGTATATTATAGGTATAGCAAGCAATTACTATTATTATTATAAGTATAGCTATTACTTCCCAGAATTCGATCATTATTAACGACACTATCGATTGGTGTAATAATACTGTACCTACCTGTTTTTTTTTTATTTTCAAAAACTACTTGTTCGATTCCTGGCTAGAAATAATGATTTTTTAAAAATCCAATAATGCAGTTTTCGTTTTCATCAAAATCGAGCCCGTGACTCCTTTGAGTACTTTTCGCTATTCCTCATAGTTTCTGATTTGGCCATCCACGCCCACTTGAAAAGTTCATTCTGTATATGACGGAGTTATGCCCGAACATACATAAAAAATATGTACCTATATTATATAAACATCCAAATTGAGAACCTCCTCCTGTTTTTGAAGTCGGTTTAATAATTATTAAAATTATCAATACAACTTTCTCAAGTTCAAATTACCAAAACTTTGCGTTCTACCCTGGCGTGTCCGGGCCGTCGATGAAGCTTCAGTAGTTGCCCTGTGTGAGTGCCACGGCCCTGTCACGTCCCGGGCTTGGCCCTGATATGTGTGGATAGACCTTTAATGGGATGGGTTTTACTTGCGTAGTATGAGGAGCAGGGCGAGTACGTGCGCGCGCGCGCCGAGCAGACCCACGCGCGGCGCGTGGCGTCGCAGCTGCGCGGCTTGCTGCTGGAGCTCGAGGCGCTGCGGCGGCAGGTACAACATCTTAGATAAATAAGCCATTTATTTAGTGCACACAAAAGAAATAGCACAACACACAAAGGCACAATTAAATAATAACAAATTAAGTACATGAATATTATAAACAAAACTAGGTGCCAATAAAAATTAACAACAAATTTTAAAGAAATAAAAGTGATACTGGTGCTGGAAGTCATGGGGAGAGGTATGCCCAGTAGTGGGATGATGCAGGCTATACAGTAAAGTGATACTGTGACTATGGCACGCATTATCACTTGCATCGCGCTGGGCGGCACGTACTGTAAGTACCAACACCGGCTCACACCGAGGTGGCAGCGGCCAGCAGCGAAGCGGCGAGCAGTTTTAGTTAAACTCTATCTTCATTACTAAGGCGCACCACGAAATATTTATAATCGTTGTGGAAAATAATCGATAATTTGTGAATAATACCAATATACCAGATACTACTAGATACTAATATACTAGAATTCGCACAATGCGCTTGAAAAACTAATTTAGCGATCGCGATTTTATTTCGCATGAACATGCGATTAAAAAATCGCAGTGCGCGCTTAGCCTAAACAACACATGTATGTCATAGTATCATTAGAGAGACTCGAAATTGTCGCGCGGTCGCCTGCGGCGCGGCGGCGCCGAGGTCAGTCTGGCGACCGCACGCAGCGGCGGGGTGCGGCTGCTCGCGCAGACGCGGGCGGCCGTATGTGGCAAATTGCGAGTTTTCTTTGTTGAATATGGGTAATGAAGTGAATGCCGACAGGTGCGGGACGGCGACCGCGCGCGCTTCGACAAGCTGACGCAGCGCTCACGGGACACCACGCTGCGCGCCGTCGTCGACTACCTCGGTAACTGCTCTCCTCCGGCCCCACGCCGCTCGCCCCGCAGGCCCAGCACAACTCTCACGTCATCATCATCACTCTCCATATCCCAATTTATTCCTGGTCGGCGCAACATATATCTTTTCTTCCACACTTCTCTATTCGTCGTCATCTCGGTAGTTCGTGTGTTAGTGAAACTTGATTCGGTAATACAAGTGCTATGCCTGGCCCTTTCCCAACATGTTGGGGTCGGCTTCCAGTCTAACCGGATGCAGCAGAATACCAGTAGGTACCTGTGTAAAATGGAGTGACTACCTATCTGACTGCCACAACCCTTACTGGGTAACCCGATACCTCTTGAGGTTTACCAGAATTGGGTATGTTTAAGGACCAGCTCCCTAATCCCGTAACACACTACCAATCTCAATCTGAATAATTTCAAAGATATTGCTAATCCATTGCTTCATGTTATGTTCGGAAAATTAGTTTCTCAACAACGTAAATAACGCTATGAATGTTGTGGAACTGTCAAAATGAAACCCATTGCCACTGATAGTGTGTTACGTAATTACCGCGCAGGCGTGGTTCAACGAATGCCATTCAAAAATAGTTGGTGAAATCGATTCAAGTGAACAGTGTCCAACAAGGCAGTGGTTTTATCTTGTGTCTTAAAACTTGTCTTGTAGGTTTAATAGAGGCCAGCTGTAGGGCGCTCGTGTCGTCCGTGGGCCGCAGTCGACTGACGGGTGAGCTGGGCTGCATGCGCGTGCTAACAGACTGAATGTACACTGAGTTTTGTGTTATTAACGCTGTTAGCACATTGACGCATACTGTTCCATACATCTAGTTTTGTTACGCAATGTACCCGCTGCCTGCGTTGTTGTGCTAACGGCTTTACTAAATCATGTTATTTCTGATCGTTCCTTCGATGTCGATGGAGCGTGCTGCATGCCTCACTGCGTCGCGTGTGTTACCGCAGCGTTCGACTGGCTCGGACCAGTGCCCTAATTGCTTAACACACGATCAATCGGAATCTGGATCATTTTGAAGCAAATTGGTAATCCATTGATTCATAAGTTCGAAAAATTTGTCTGCTCAACACGTAAATAACGCAATGAATGTTGTTGAACCGTCAAAATGAAACCGATTCCGATTGATCGTGTGTTACGCAATTAGGGTGCAGGCCGGCAAGCCAACGAACGCGATTCCCTGTGCTAAGCCCTCATATGCACTAGCGGTCAGCCGCCCAGGCGGTTCAGTGCGTACAATATGAGAGTTTGCATATTAAAATACATAAAACGACCACCTGAGCGAAGTTTAACCGCTAGTGCGTAATATTTAGATGAGTGGTTATGCCCACTGCACCCATGCAAACACACTAAATGCCCACTTGCACCACCCATTACTAAATGCGTTTAACGTTAAACGAATTTAAAACATCGTTCAGTCTCTGATATCTACAAATGATTGTCAAAAACAGAACGGTCTTTTAAACACGTTTAGCACTAAATTTCGTGATTTGAGGTGCAAGCGGGTCTTTGGGTCGCGATGGGCTTCTGACCCTTCGCAGATGTCTGTCAAACAATCCAGACTGACCTGTGAACCTGTCCGTTGACTCGGTCTAACCTCCTTCGTGTTAGGAGCTCGTTCTGATTCGGCGTTACTGTCTGTTTCCAGGAACGTCTCCGTTGTCAATAAACCGTAGTATGCCAGAAATTACAGTGGCGGCGAGTGCCGTGTCCACGGAATCGGTGGGAGTGGTTGCGCATGCGCCGTGCGACGACGACGGTGAAAGTGACGCAGGCGCTCCGGCGGAGTTCTCATCGCAAATTCAACTCCAAGTCGATGACCATGTAAGAATATTATATACCTACTTTGTTTCTTAAATCCTCAAAATGGATTGTAGAGGCCTTCGTCCATCCGGGGGCTGCTATTGAGCTGATGATGATGAAAGCCGCTCCTTATATTTAATATTACAGGCTGTGGGGCTGCAGGATCGCGAGGCGCTGCTGCGCGGCTGGACGGAGCTGCAAGCGGAGCTGCGCGCGCTGCACGAAGTGTGGCAGTCCGCGCAGGCCGCCGCGCTGGCACAACGTGACCAGGTCAGACTACTATCTATTTCAGCTGTATGCCTGTAGTCACAGACAAAATGTGTTCGTCGCCTTAAGGGCTATTTTTTGTCTGCTCATTGCACCTGCACGATAGAATCTATTTTACGCGCTCAGTATTATACGGGGAGGACTTTTGAGAAGGGGCTTGATATTTCATGAAATAGTCATTAAATATGAACTTATAGGGTTGTATTGATGACTTTAATGATTATAATTCTGTAAATACCTACATACTTGTTACGGTCGCGAATCATATTTTGTTCAACATACAACCTGACACTAAGCTGGGAATTACAAAAAACGTAAGAATATTAGAATTTCTCAAGCTTCTCTGGCTCTTTCTCTTAAGTCTTTATGTACTGCTTTTGTATAACATAGTGAGTGGACAGGTGACGGCGGCGGCCGGGAGCGTAGAGCTGGCCGCGGACAACGTGAACGTCGCGCGCGAGCACCTCGCCGCCGGGGAGAGGTACATACTAAAGTTGTCAGAAAATAAAAGGCCCGTTTTGACATTTGTCATCGCTACGTAACTAGTGAAGTAACCATACGACTGGATACTCACGATAAATCGATTCAAGTTTGTATGAGTATTTGATCGATTTGATTATGCTTATTATTATCGATTTTATTAATATTATTATTTGTAAAGTGCAATGGATTAAAGTTCTGATTAGAAAATTTAACTTAAACTTTAATATTGTAGGTATTTGGAAATGATAAAATAGCTCGAAAGGTCAATTTGTCTTTAATTTAATAATTTTAGTTACAATAACATTTACTCAATCACAAAAAAATCAAGAAAAAGCGAAAGTGACTGAATCTGCATTCAATCATTTTCTTCGGATGATTAGCCAAAATTGTCAGTTGAGCTATCGTCACCTGTAAATATAATTATTTCATTTTCAATTCTATTATCAATATTGACGTCTCTGTCAAAATCTTCCTTTATTATTTTTCGAACTTTTTCTACCACTTTTGCCCAGTCTTCTTTAGTAATTTTGGCACAAGCTTCTTTCAGCAATGTCATCATTTTCTTAGTGGAGAATGGCGGCTTTGTATTGTGGCGAGCTGCGTATCCTTTGACTTGAGCCCAGATCAACTCAATAGCATTGTACTGACAATGGTACGGCGGCGTTCTTATCACTTTGTATCCATTCTGAAGTGCCAATTCATCAATTTTATATTTTAGTTTCGCAGGTTTATTTTCTTTTACCAGTTCCAGCAATTCAGCTTTCAACAATGTCATGTCACGCCTTGTCTTTGTAGCCATGGCTTTTTCTTTGCTTGAGTAGGTGCTTTATCTATTTGAACTGAATGGTAAGATGCATTGTCCAATTATGCACTGTTCGGGGAGGTTTTTTAACAAGTTAGTAAACCACTCTGTGAATTTATTTGCGTCCATTTCTTCGTGATATTCTTTTGTACTTTTAGACTCGAACGCGAGTAAGACATCATTCACAAAACCTCCCCCGGCTGATCCGGCGTGGTAGATTATTAGGCGTCCACCTTTGCCCATTGGCACTTTTAGATGCCTTGGTATCGTCCGTCCTCGACTGCGGCACGGTATGATTCGAGTTCAGCCACGTCTCATCGATAAATATGATATTGTCCCAATTTGTGATTTTGTTCATCGCCCTCAAAAATGATACTCTGCAAAATTAAATCATAATATCGTTCCATCATAATTTTCCTCTTGTCGGTTTTCTTGTATTTGAATTCTGTGGAACTGCCACTAAACAGCCCGAATTTCGAATAGCGTCTGCGTCAAATGTGTCAATACCTGTTACAGGCTTGCTTTTCTTCCTCTTTTTAGGCGTACGTAATACATTTTCTTCAGTACCGGAAGGCCCATACTTTTCCTTCAAGATTGTTCGAATAGTTTTTTTGGCCGATTCCAAGTGCTTCTGCGACGCGATGTTGCACTTGCGTTACGGGCAATAAAGTACCAACATTAACTGATTCGCATTCGAAGTGTTGCGCGCCACAATTAATGCCTGATGATGGTGACATTAGTTACCACTAGCGCCATCTAGTTTCTAGTAGAAGAACTCATTAGTAAGAACTAATGAGTGAAGACACTAGCGCCATCTATTATCGATTGGCTGAACTTACTAGAACTATCGACATCTGGTCAGTCGGGGCCGGTATGTACTCGAACATTCTAGATGTTTCTACAATAGAAGATTCTGGAATTATCTGCGGCACTATATAAGGCCGGGACTAGCCGCGACCAATCAGACTTGGTTCTGCGATAGAAGCGAATACATCGAAAGCGATCTTCAAGTGCGACTTAAGAGCGATTGTGTTTTATAATTAGTGTGTTTGAGTTGTTATTAGTGTTGTTTAATTAAAGTGTAGTTTTTGGTAATTTTTATCGGCAGTTTTTATTGTCACGAACCCGAAGCTCGTAACAATTGGTGTCAGAAGCAAGGATTAAAATCATGCCGATTTTACCTAAAGACGACACGGAGGGTATCCGTACCCGGAGTCAACGCCAACAGGAGACGGACCAGAGACGTTTTGGTGAAGCTATGCCGCAGAGGTCGGAGGGCCAGCTACCAACCACGGAGGCCGAACCGTCCGCAGCAGCTCCAGCATCAGCAGCACCAGACTTTGCTGCCCTGATGATGATGCTGCAGGAGCAGTCCCGCCGTCAGGAAGAACAGGCTCGCCGACAGGAGGAACAGGCTCGTCGGTTGGAAGAACAGCTCCAGCGGGACAAGGAGGAACAGGCTCGCCGACAGGAGGAACAGGCTCGTCGGTTGGAAGAACAGCTCCAGCGGGACAAGGAGGAACAGGCTCGTCGGTTGGAAGAACAGCTCCAGCGGGACAAGGAGGAACAGGCTCGCCGACAGGAGGAACAGGCTCGTCGGTTGGAAGAACAGCTCCAGCGGGACAAGGAGGAACAGGCCCGTCGGTTGGAAGAACAGCTGCTGCGCGACAGAGAGGAACAGGCCCGCCGACAGGAGGAACAAGCCCGCCGACAGGAGGAACAGGCTCGCCGACAGGAGGAACAAGCTCGTCGGTTGGAAGAACAGCTCCAACGTGATAAGGAGGAGCAAACGCGCCGCCAGGAAGAGCAGATGCTCCTTATGAAGGACCTTCACGCTACCTTCGGGAAAGACATGAAGGAGGTGAAGGATAAGGTTGATCAACATGACAACCGCCTGTCGGAAGCTGAAATCCGGATCGACCAAGTGTATAATCGGGTTGACAACGTGGTGGCTGACGTAAAGAAAACCGTGATGGCTGATGTAAAGAAAACGCTGGATTACCTTAAACTTGGGGATGGAATCGCAGCTCCCGTAGCTACAACACCTTCGCTACGTGGATTCAAAGTGCCACCGTTCGACGGAACTTCTTCCTGGTCGGCCTACAAAATCCAGTTTGAGGCCGTCATGAAGGCGAACGCTTGGAGTAAAAGTCAGGCCATGACTGCCCTCACCCTAGGCTTGCGCGACCAGGCCTTAACTGTTCTGGAAGCTCTCGGTAAGGAAGTGACTTACGAGCAGCTCCTTGAGGCATTGGAGGCTCGGTATGGCGACGCTCACCTGGAACACGTGTTTCGTGCGCAGCTCAAGGATCGCGTGCAACGCAGTAATGAAAACCTGCAGCAGTGGGCCCTTGAAGTGGAGAAGCTGGTGCGTAAAGCTTACCAGTCCGTACCTGCGCTTATTGATGGGAACCTGGTGCAGGCATTCATCGACGGCATCCGCGACCTTGAAGTTAGAGCTGCTGTGAGGCTCGGGCACCACGGGACGCTTAAGGACGCCTTGGCCCATGCACTGGAGGTGGAAGCCGTGCGACAGGATCATCGTTCCCATCGCGTCAGGGAGGTTGCAGCGGCTACAGTTCGCGACCGCAATAAAGGGTACAGCCCTAGGTGCTACGGCTGTGGGGAAAGGGGCCACCTTAGATCCAGTTGCCCCAAGCGAACTGCAGAAAGAGAAGACGGCCGATCTCCAGAGGGCAGTGCAGCTAACAGCACCGCCCAGCAGCAGCAGCAGGGAAACGAGTAATAGCCAGGACCGCGGGGCGGGTGCTGGCTGATGTTCAAAGAGCCCCAAGGGTTTCAATCACACAAACCCAAGACGGGAACAGCCTAATCATCAAGGGCGAGGTCAACGGAACGCCGTGTAAGCTGACCATAGACACTGGAGCCACTCGCACGGTTGTCAGTTCCCAACTCATAAGACGGTCCCTTGGGGACTCCGCATACAACCGGGAACACATTAATTTGGTAACAGCCACCGGTCAGCGCATACCCGTCCATGGAGAGAAGAAGATGGGGTTGAAGCTAGGCAACAGAATCTACCTGCATAATGTCATCGTGGCTGATATAATGGACGATTGCATCCTGGGCCTTGACTTTATGAGGAAGAATTGTTGCGAAATTGACGTCAAGCAGGGTGTTTTGAAATGTGGACAAGATGAACTTTTCGTGGAAGGAGCGTTACCAGGGAACGTGTACAGCCTTAAGAAGATTGTTCTTCCGCCGAGATCGGAAACGATTGTGCCGGTTAGTCTTCCTCGGAATCCTGGGCAAACTCATCGTTGTGTACTCGTGGAAAGGGTAGACAATGACCTACCATGGAAAGTGGCACGAACTTTGGTCAGAACCACCGACATCTCAGGGGTACGTGTGCTGAACCTTTGTGATCAGGAACAGGTTATAGAAAAAGGCACACTAGTTGGTACTTGCGAGGAAGTGGATTGGTTGCGTCGATGCCAATATCTATCGACTGGGACCCTCAGCAAGGATGCACAAACGAGAGTGACCACACTTTTAGAAGACTGCTGCAGCGCTCTGTCCCAAAATGAAATGGTCAAGGCGAAGAAAATGTTACTTAAGTATGCCGATGTTTTCTCGTCAAACGATGCTGACATCGGGAGGACTGGCTTAGTTCAACACAAAATAAACACAGGAGAAGAATTGCCCATCCGTCAGCGGCCAAGGAGATTGCCGGTAGCACGTGACAAGGAAGTGGAAACCATGATTGAGGGAATGGTGAAGGATGGTGTTATTGAACCTTCATCTAGTCCATGGTGTTCACCTGTAGTGCTGGTAAGAAAGAAGGACGGCAGCATGAGGTTTTGTGTTGACTATCGTCGTCTGAACGACGTTACGAAAAAGGACAGCTATCCTTTGCCAAGAATTGATGACACGCTGGACATGCTTACTGGAGTAAAGTGGTTTAGCACTCTGGACCTGAAAAGTGGCTACTGGCAAGTTGAAATTGATCCTAAGGACAAGGAGAAAACTGCATTCTCGACAGGAAAGGGTCTGTGGCAATTTAAAGTTATGCCGTTTGGATTATGCAATGCTCCGGCAACGTTTGAAAGGTTAATGGAACTTGTACTTACCGGGCTTATTGGCGATGCTTGCCTAGTCTACTTGGATGACATCATCATCGTAGGCCGTACCTTTGAAGAACATCTTCAAAACCTGGAACGCGTGCTCATGAAGATCCAGAGTGCAAACCTCAAGTTAAGTCCGAAGAAGTGTTCACTATTCAAACGACAAGTTAGCTTTTTGGGATATGTAGTGTCTGAAGAAGGTATCCGCACGGATCCAGAGAAAATCGCCGCTGTCAAGGATTGGCCAATCCCAAAAGACAAGACGCAGGTCAGAGCATTTCTGGGTTTGTGCTCCTATTATCGGCGATTTGTCAAAAACTTTGCAGATATAGCCAAACCCCTGCATAAGCTAACCGAGGAGAAGCGACATTTCTGCTGGGATGGAAGTTGTGACATCGCATTCCAGGAGCTAAAGGACCGTCTGTGCAATACACCTATTTTGGGGTACCCTGATGCGGGCAAGGAATTTATAGTTGACACAGATGCAAGCGACATAGGACTTGGCGGTGTGTTGTCTCAGCGGAATGGCGATCAAGAATTTGTGATAGCGTACTTCAGCAAGTCACTGTCGAAACTTGAAAGGAACTATTGTGTTACGAGACGGGAACTGCTTGCTGTGGTAAAGTCATTGCAGCATTTTAGCAAATATCTTCTGGGGCGGAAATTCCACTTACGAACTGACCATGCTGCACTGAAATGGTTATTGCAGTTCAAAAATCCAGAAGGTCAAGTTGCGAGATGGATTGAACTATTGCAGGAATACGACTTCGTGGTCGAACATCGCAGCGGAAAATCTCATGGCAACGCAGATGCATTGTCAAGAAGACCTTGTCCTGAAGACTGCAAGCATTGTACTAGGCAAGAAAGTAAAGAAGTCGTACCTGTGAGGATGCTCAAGACAGACCTCAGCAACGAGTGGAAGGAAAGCCTACAACGTGCACAGCAGGAAGATTCGGACATCAAGCCGATTCTGGAGTGGATGAGGGCCAGAGCTCCTAAGCCCAGGTGGAGCGACGTCTCAGCAATGAGTTCGATCACAAAAAGCTATTGGGCCCAATGAGACAGCTTGGTGATTCAGGATGGAGTCCTGTGCCGTAAATGGGAAAATGCTCGGGGAGACAGCTGTCATTTGCAAATGGTTGTCCCTAAAGCTCAAGTACCGGATGTTCTACAGCTGTACCATAATAGTTGTTCAGGAGGTCATCTGGGAGTAAAACGGACTCTACTGAAGATACGAGAACGGTTTTACTGGGTCCACTGCCGAGACGATGTCGAGGACTGGTGTCGCAAGTGTACAAGTTGTGCAGCTGTAAAGGGACCTCAGACTCGTAGTAGAGGTGCACTGAAATTGTACAATGTTGGCGCACCATGGGAGAGGATAGCCCTTGACGTAGCGGGGCCGTTTCCGGAAAGTGAAAGTGGTAACAAGTATTTCATGGTTGTGATGGATTACTTTACTAAGTGGCCGGAAGTCTTCGCCATCCCAAATCAAGAAGCTTCGACAGTTGCAGATAAATTAGTTTATGAAGTCTTCTGTCGGTTTGGAGTACCTTTAGAGATTCACAGTGATCAAGGAAGGAATTTTGAGTCCCAAATATTTCAGGAAACTTGTCGAGTTATGGGTACTCATAAAACAAGAACAACTTCTTACCACCCACAATCGGATGGAATGGTGGAACGATTCAATCAGACATTGGAGAGGTACCTAGCAAAAGTTGTGGAAAATCGGCAACGAGATTGGGACAAGCACATACAACCGTTTTTGTTGTCATATCGAAGCGCTGTTCACGAAAGTACATCGGTGACACCAGCTTTCGCAAACTTTGGAAGAGAATTACGGCTGCCTGCAGACCTGATCACCGGAATACCACCTGATGCCCCACGCAGTATAACCGATTATGCGAATCACTTGCGGAACAAAATGAATGACATTTATGAGCACGTCAGACAATCAGGCCAGCAAATGTCTGAAAAGATGAAAACCCGTTATGACCGCAAAATGAACAGTAAAGGGTTCGACGAAGGTTCACTAGTGTGGTTGCACAATCCAGTCCGCAGCAAAGGGAAATCTCCTAAGCTTCAAGCTAAATGGGATGGACCGTACCGGATTGTGACAAAGATCAATGACGTAACCTACCGGATACAGAAAGGTGCAAGAGGTACTCCTAAGATCGTCCATGTGGATCGATTGGCGCGTTATTATGGAGCCGATAATGCTCGGGACGAGCATGTCTTAGGAGGGGGCAGTGTTGCGCGCCACAATTAATGCCTGATGATGGTGACATTAGTTACCACTAGCGCCATCTAGTTTCTAGTAGAAGAACTCATTAGTTCTTCACTAGCGCCATCTATTATCGATTGGCTGAACTTACTAGAACTATCGACATCTGGTCAGTCGGGGCCGGTATGTACTCGAACATTCTAGATGTTTCTACAATAGAAGATTCTGGAATTATCTGCGGCACTATATAAGGCCGGGACTAGCCGCGACCAATCAGACTTGGTTCTGCGATAGAAGCGAATACATCGAAAGCGATCTTCAAGTGCGACTTAAGAGCGATTGTGTTTTATAATTAGTGTGTTTGAGTTGTTATTAGTGTTGTTTAATTAAAGTGTAGTTTTTGGTAATTTTTATCGGCAGTTTTTATTGTCACGAACCCGAAGCTCGTAACAGAAGTATTCGGTTAACATCACAACCAATTCGCGTGACTGGCTGTTGATTGTACGTCCTCTTTTCGACATGTTGAAACAGTTCGTACGATATAACAACAAAAACAAAAATAGAGTCCAAATCACTATCTTTAAATCAATGTCCAAAATAGAAGAGCCAAGGTCGACGTGATAGTAAACAGAAATACTCCAAAAGTAAAGCCCAGTCGAGAAAAAAATATTAAACATAAACGAGCGCACAGTCAACTACACAAGATGGCGAACGAAAGACTGCCCAGTGCGCGCGTGGACGCTAAGTCACGTGCCGCTTGGTCAGAGACAAGCCATTCTATAGAAACCAATGTCGCCAAATCAAAATTTTATTTACGGCTTTGAGCGCCAAGCTCATTCTTTTCAATAAAGATCACTACACAATATTTAATTACTATTAAAATCGAATGAAGCTGGTGAAATTCAGTGATTAATTGGTTACGACACCAGTGTTAAAAAAAAAGACTGAGAACGTAACTGTTTTTGAGAAGTTCCGTAATAATTAGAAATTGCATGCTACTATAAAGTAAGCGAAAAAGAATACTCGCAATATATTCTATCAATTAATTTAACGCGCCAAAAAAATGTATGTATTTTATTAAAACACTTTATGTAAATAATTATTATTTTATTGTTTCTTTCAGTTTCGTTCCAAGTTACATTCTAGGGTCTTTCTCAAATGTCAAAACGGGCCTTTTATTTTTGACAACTTTACTCATCATAATAATCATTAACATCTGCCTCGGTAGTCTAGTGCTCACAAGCGCGACTGCTGAGCGTGAGGTCCCGGGTTCAATTCCCAGGTCGGGCAAAGTGTTATTGGATTTTTCTGGCGGGAATTTTTTAGTAGCAGAGAGTTCTTGAGACTCAGAGAGTTCCTGGAGGTCGGATTTGTGTCCAGTTGATGGCAATAGGCTCGCCCCCTATTACGTAACTGGCGAAATGTAGGTGTACTATAGTCTCTGTGTAACCCTTCGTGGAAAACAGGACTGATTTTATGCAATGTAATAATTAATAGTACAAGTTTTAACTATCCTGCGTTCACAATTTAGTTTCCAAATATGTAAACAAAAATATGTTTGTGGCAAAATAATTTTAAAACACACGCTGAAGGCCAGATTGCTCTGTAACTGAAAACAGTTCATTTGTGCCCTCTGCATGGCAGGTTGCCCCACAAGTTAAGTAATAAGCTTAAAGCATTCTATTCTCTTTTCATTTGGAGACAATAGTGTACAATGTAGTGGAAGTACGTATAATGAACGGTATCGGTCGTGGTGGCCCAGTGGTTAAGGCTTCGCTTCTCTTGCACGAGGTTTTAGGTTCAAATCCGGGCAAGTACCAATGTGACTTTTCAAATCATATGTACTTTCTGAGTCAATCTTGGACATTTATTGACATCAAAAGGAACATCCTGAAAAACCCTGGATTTGTCTATCTATATTATCTATCTATATAAATAAAAATGAATCACCGAAATGTATGTACGCGTATATAGCTTCCGATCGACAGCACCAAATTGGTTTTTTTTTTGTGTTTATTATTGTCAGGACAAGGTTTGTGTAGAAGAAAATTAAATCGAAATTGGGATCGAAAGTTATGCGGGTGGAACCGCGGGGCGCAGCTAGTAGTTAATATAAGTCTGAAAATCGTCAACCCGTTGTAAGTGTGGTGATAATAGTCGTTATTGATGGATTTCGGGCCACAGGCTGCGCGCGGGCGCGTGGGGCGCGGGCGGCGCGGCGCTAGGGCTGCTGGCGGGCGGCCCGGTGGGGCTGGCCGTGGGCGCCAAGGCGGGCGCGCTGGCGGCCGCGGCCGGCTCGCTGCTGGGCTACCTGGGCGCGCGCGTGCTGGGCCGGCGCCGCCTGCACGACGCGGCGCCGCACGACGACAAGGACGGGAAGAGCGACTAGCGCACACCTTTATGATCGCTGGCTGTAACCACACATAATGCGGTACTACTGAAATAACAAATCTATAACGTCTCGCCGCGTGACTGGGTCAAATTGAGTAACCCGCGAAATTCAAATGGTCTTACTTTGTATTTTGCGAGCCACTTTCTCTTTATGTATTGTTTGACTTTCAATATTGTATCTAGTGTTGTCAAAATCTCACTTCCATCGAAAGATTTGGACATCGCTAGCGACATATTAATCACTTGTCAAAATCTGTGTGTGGACGTGAGATTTGGACATCGCTACCGAGTAGAAACAAAGCTTAGGTACAGCCGATATCAGACGCTTCAGTTTTTGTTAATTTTTGCCTTTCAGTCCTTTTACTAGAAATGAAACGTTTGGACCAAAACGAATCAAAAGTGAAAAATTAATAAACCGATCTAACGAGTGAAAGATGCCGAATCACGAAAACGAACAGTTTTCGGGATTCGGCATCTTTCACTTGCCTAACGAATGATCGAAAAATGAAATGAAAGAAGCGGATGGACGTTCATTCTATATGTATTATAAGTTATATATAATGAACGTTCATCTGCTTCTGTCGGAGTCGTGTGAACGTGAAATTAAACAAAAATGAACCTTCACTCGAGTGTAGCGTCTGATATCTGAGGGGCAATTCTCCTAATTTTAAGAACGTTCACAGTCTGATCTCAGTCGCAATCTTTCAAAAAATACTTCTAATTTCCCTACATTTTGACAAGTTTTTGGCATTTGTTTGTCGCCGGGATGAGACTACGACTAGATTTTGAACGTTTTAAATTACGAGAAGTGGCCTTCTGTTTTACTCACAGTCACACGCCGAAACGTTAGATTTGTTATTAGAAAATTGATTCTTAACTTTCTATCAATATGGGTCAATATGGGTCAATATGGATATAGGAAAGTATGGACGCTTTTAGGGATATGGATTTGAACGTGATGTTGTATCTATTCTAGTGTATTGTAAACATAAGACTACGGTAGTGAAGCTCTTTAACTGTACGGTCCGCGAAGTAAGACTATTAACATTAGGCTATTTAATTATTTTTTTTGTTAGCCTAGTTTGTGTCCCACTGTTGGGCAAAGGCCTCTCGTTTTTCCTCCCAAACCTCCGTGTCTTTTGCGATCTCTGGCCATGTTGGCCCTGCAAACGTTACCAGATCGTCACACCACCTTCGCCGTAGTCTACCTCGACGGCGATGTAGACTACGGCGTATCCATACCTGAGAACTTCCTGGTTTCTGAGATATTGAAGGTCAAAACATTTAATGAATCTTAAAACGTTCAATACCAACATAATATATACCTACTCTTTATTATTACGTGAAATACTAACGGGTAAATATCAAAATTAATAGTTTTTTGGCAAAAGTAAAGTAACAGTAATAATCGAGTGTCATCGCTGGCCGTACGAATGCATGCTCGGATGCAGGTGCCTGTTTCATTGTGTGTTCTTGTACAAACGAATCAAATGTATTTATTTATTATAGGATTAATGCAATGATTGTGTAATCACTCTGACATGTAAGGAGTAAGTAGAGTGCTACAAGGATCTGTTGGCGCAAAGTTAAAATCGAATAATTACTTCATCAAATAGCACATAAAAGGCACTTTTGATCGTCAGAATTTAAACAAAATAGAATTGATTCTAGTCACCCCTTCCAAAAGGTAGTTTCGCATGGAGAAGAGTGTTTAAAATATTTTAAAATATTTTGTATACATTATTTATATAATTATATGTGAAGACGATGCACTTACAATAAAATTACTATGCCACAATAGGTAAAAAGAATTAAAAATAAAGCAATAACGGGTAAATTAACTACGTGATAGATATATGTATATGGTGCTCACATATTTACAAATATTGTAGAATTACATGTTTTTCCTAAAATGTTAAGAAGAAGCGCCTGCAACATTTGGGCGTTGTAAACATTTGTGTAATTGTATGTGAAATTGTATTACAAAACAAGATGGCGTTAGTTACAATTTTGGCCACGCGCCAAAAGAACCTTGTAGCACAGGTCCACTGTGAAATAAAGTCATATATTCACTGGCGGACTATTATCTTTAATTGACGTTTTGTCCCCAAGTGATTACCTACATGGCTCGTAAGCTTTATTTTTGTTGTGTGTGTATAATAGTCGCTCATTGGAATCCTCATAAATAAATGTTTTCTTATAGTCATTATTGTTAATGTTGTAATTTATTACAATTTGTGCCTACTTAGTAAGTGGGTGCACAAAGCTGGGTGATAGTTTATTGTAAATACTGTAAAGTGTAAGGAACTAACTGTAAAGCCATGTATGCACCGGAAACAAAGTTGCGCAACATTGTTACAGCAACATGTTTAAGTGTTGCTAAACAATGTTTCTAGCCACGGTGTTGCTGGCAACATGCAAGTGTTCTGTATTCATGGTAAACAAAAGAACATCTCGCAACATCAAATGTTGCGGGATTGTTTCCGATTTGTGTGGGGCTTCAGACCAGACCATCGGCGTAATTGCGTAACACACTTAAAATGACACGACTTTCATTTTGACAGTTCAACAACACTCATTGCGTAATTTACATTGTCGAGCAAACGAAATTTTCAAACATATGAAGCAATGGATTTAGAATTTCCTTCAAAACCCTCGAATTGTGAATGAAAGTGTGTTACGCAATTAGGGTAGGTACTGGTTGCCATCGCCAACAAGTTATAATTCATAAGCTATTGGTGTATTTGTGCGATAACTGATAATAAGCAGTGCGAGAAACTGCTGATTCGGTAAGTAATAATATGCTTAGAAATTTCATCACCTGTTATGTCCTTAAGAGTACTTGACTACAATTCTATCTGAAGGCCCGTTGACACTACGAAAAACGGTAGAAAGCTGATGTTCGGTGTTCCTTAATTCTCTTAACAAGGATACTTTTGATCTACAGTGAGATGGCTGGCAGTAGAACTAAGAATTAAATAACGTAAATATTTTTGTATTGTTGAAATTATTAGAATAATGAAGGGTCTAATACGGCTTTAATAGTATTAAGACTTGTGTCAAGGATTGTTTAGAGTATCTTCGTCAAACTGTCATTCCCATGTTATCGCAACACAGCTAAAAACTTAATCGTCATACCTTTATGTAATTGAACAAAAAAGGGTTTAATAATGTTTATTAAACAAGAGAGATTATTCTAGTATTTTTAAAGTCCATTTCGACGCGCCGTTTGCGACCCGAATGGTGCGATGAGGCTATTCGATAAGTCTATTCTCTACTCTGCATGGTATAGCCTTAAGATACCTGTCCCACCTGGCGACTTTTTTCTTGAGCGTTGAAAAACAAATAACTCATTTTTAGTGGCCAGCTCTACTCGCTTCACAGGTGCCTTAAAATCTGATAAGCTTTGATAGATTATTGCATATTCCTATTTATTTTCATTCAATCAATATGAACGACACAAGCCTTACGATACCTGTCCCACCTGGCGACTTTTTTCTTGAGCGTTGAAAAACAAATAACTCATTTTTAGTGGCCAGCTCTACTCGCTTCACAGGTGCCTTAAAATCTGATAAGCTTTGATAGATTATTGCATATTCCTATTTATTTTCATTCAATCAATATGAACGACACATGACTTTATTGCACTTTTACAAATCTAAGCATACTTTGAATTTGGCGCCCTCTCTGGCGGTAAATACAATGTTACCAGTAAAAATAAAAACTATTTGTAGACTTTTGTCTACGGCCGTGGCGTATTTTTATTCGAATAGATTGCTGCTCGCTTGACAAATAACATACCAAAATAATATTGTAAGTAGTTTTTAGGAATATAAATCTATTTGACAATATATTTTTTGTTACACAAAAAGCATTTTTATTTTCTCCTCACATCTTCGCAGATAGCATTGGTAGACTAGTGTTAACGGACCCGACGAGCAGTACGACGCCCTGATGGTTGTGGGTTTGAACCCAGAGAGGCACTTTCATTTGTGTAATAATTGTTACACTTCTCTATAAGTTAAACATCGTAAGCATAGATAGTACACTATAATGTACTAATCGTGAGGAATCACAAAGCGAAGACATTTGACGTTCACCAAGACACCAACCCGCACAGAACGCGTGATGGTTTATGGCCCACTCCCTCTCGGAGAGGAGGCCTGTGTCCCAACAGTGGGAACGCTACGGGTTGATTACACATGCTTCAGTTCACCTTGATGTCGATTGTCGATCCATTCATACCCGAGAAGTAGATGTAGCGCATCAGTGGCGTAACAATAGGGTGGCAGGAGGGGCCAAATGCCACGGGCCCCTAGCCGGAGGGGGCCCCCGGCCTGAGAAGGTCATGTACACAGGAGGATCCTAACATAAGTTGGTTGAGCTTCTTTACATTGAGGGATGTCCCTATCCCATGAATTTGCCACGGGCCTCAAACGGTATAGTTACGCCACTGAGTGCATGTAGAATAATATCAGGCTGTCTAAACCCAACATCACTTGCTGCAAGTGCAAGTTGCCTGTTCCTTAAAACAAGAGGAGACACACGCGAATGACACCCTTGTACGTACCTACAATGTGAATAAGGCAAGGGGCAGGTTGAAGTGTAGAATCTTCATAATGTTACTTTTAACTAGACTTCCACAAGGATCTTTTCGCGCGTGACCAAAATCATCTTCTTTAGCAATACATTTTCTGTGACAATTTCACAAATCTTTACCAGCAACGCCCCTCTGTCAATGTCATTTAAGTACCAAAAGATTTAAACACCCTCTAGTCGTTTCACTAGGTTAAATGGTATAAGGTATAGGCATGTCACAGACTAATTGTACTTGTCGTATTGACCCCTTTGACCACTGTTTTGAAAGGTTTTGATGGAATTTTAAAGGGCAGTATAGTTTGATGGTCTTTGTTGCTTTTTCTGGACGAATAGAGAAACGACAACATTTTAACCACAGATGAAAAATTATTTAGTAAAAAACAATATGGCTGCTAAAGTAACCATGTTGGTGATAAAAGTGAATCTAGTAAATTGTGGTTTATAGTGAGATTTTTAGTTGGTTTTCTAGTAAATCCTAATTATTAAAGTATATATTTTTATTTAATGTGAGTAGTAGTTTCTGCTCGCTTCGTGAAATTATTGCAAAAGTGTACGCGTCACCGGTGGTGATTTTGTGGTGAAACTTCAGAAATCTGGCGTTCTACAGTAGAGGAAAACGTAGTAAGCAAAGGTGTTAAGCGGTAAGATGTCGTTCCCGCCCCGGCCGCCGCTGGTGCCGTACGGGATCGCGCCGGGCGTCGTCACAATGCAGATGCCCACACACGTAAGTGCCGCAGGATGTAACCTCGCCAGCAGTAGCGCTGATGCGAATGGAAACCACACTAATAGTCGTCGACTCAACACAAGGATGATGTGATAGCAATCATTCATTAGATGTATTTCATTAAAGAACCATCAAGAGTAGAGGGATTGCTGTGCTATTCGCAAAAGTACTGAACAGGAACACCGTAACACTATGTACATTTAATAACATTGAATTTGTATGACTTCTGAAGTTAGACTGAGTGAGTAGATGGATATAATTTACACTATTTTAGGTTTTATTGGTAACTTCATTCAGCTTTAGCAGTGTTGTATTAGTAACATTAATTATTCATCTTAATTTTATAAATCCTTAACAAAAATATAAATACATTTTCCGTAACCCTTTATATATCATATTTTTTTTGCCCATAACCTAATTTATTTGGGGTTGTTGCAACATGTCTTTTTCTTCCATAGTTCTCTGTTAGTCGACATATCGGAATTCAGCCTTTTCATATCATAATGAATAAAACCATCACAACAGCCGTTTGACAGAGTAAGTAGATAAAAAGCGTTAAAAGTAAAACATAACTTCAAAAATTAGAAACAGGTCCCCAAAAATGGAACAAATCAGCCCTTAGCATACAAAGTTCCTACAATCACGATAATCGACTTGTTTTCAGTGACTGATATGACGACATCTTTAAGCACGATTATTTAAAAAATATGGCTTAACATAACATGAAAGTCCATCATTGAAATCATTCATTTAACAAACTACTTATGATTGAATGTAGTCAGTATACTTAGACTACATTCAATCAGTATACTTATAAGAGTGTAAAAGGTTGATTTTGTGTGTTCGTAGCACTTATCATTATGTCATGTAAATGGTATTTGAGTGTTTTTAATAGGTAATGTGTGCACAATGTATAGAAATGGACTAATGCAATTTTGAAGCTCTCTTTATGACTATTATTTAACATTAATAACATAACATAACAGCACGCCTGTATTCCTCATAGGGTTAGGTAGAGGTGTACCTGAAGTACACCCACATTTCGCCAGTTATGTTTAAGTCCCATGTAATAGGGGGCGAGTCTGTTGTCATATGCACAAATTCAGACTCTGACCTGCTAGTGAGAAATTCCAGATGGCAAAACCCAATAAGATTTTGCCCAACCCGGGAATCAAACCCAGGACCTCATTTTCAGCAGTAGCACTTGCTACCACTAGACCAGCAGACTGCCCCAAGACAGTATCACTTTTTCTAACCTATCAAATCCAAAATATTGTAGTCATTCAGTTTGTTTATCAGAGACATTCTTCTCAAAAACCGCTTGACTGTTATTGGTATAACTTTTGGTGGCAAGTATGACACCCTGACAAAGATGATGATGTTTGCCAGTAAATAATGTGTGAATGTAGGCATGCGGTAGGCAGTTATGCACTTTACTTTGTGCAATTGTTTTTATCTCCCCCTATTTAATGCAGATTGCATGTGTATCATTGTCCTGGTACATTCAGCAATAGGTAGATGATGGTTACTGATCTTGCATGGTATGAAGCCACTACCCAACTTGATAGATACTATAGCTCATTTGTGCTGGTTGTATGCTTATGTATGTCGTATGTGTGCAGGTGATGGTGGGCGCGTACAGCGCGAGCGGCGCGGGCGGTGGGCGCGGGGCGCTTCTGCCCGCGCCGCCCGGCAAGGCGGTCATCGCGCGCGGCCCCACGCGCAACAACGGCGCCAAGGAGCCCGAGGGGCCACCCGTCACAGTCTTCATAGGTAACACGCATCAGTCACACACACACAACAACACATCACACACACGTACGCTACATCGTCACTTTAATGATACCAGCCTATTACCACCTTCGTGCGCGAGTCCGACTCGCACTTGGCCGGTTTTTTTATTTATATAGATAGATAAGTCCAGGTTTCCTCACGATGTTTTTCCTTCATGTAAGTAATATCTTGAGATAAACTCAGAAAGTACATAAATATGAATTGAAAAAGCCACACTGGTGCTTGCCCTGATCACAACCTCATCAACATACGTGTTTGAGATTGGACAAGTCTATCGAGGCTGACCGAGTTGTTGGTGAATCACCTTAACACACATTATCAAACTTTATAGAATAATCTTGAACCTTAAGCCTACCATAATTATATCCAACTGGCACTTCTAGAGATTCTGGCAAGAGGACTGTCAACATCTGCCTAGCCTTTTCCCAGCTATGTCAGGGTTGGCTTTCAGTGTAACTGGATGCAGCTGAATATTAGTATTTTGCATGGAGCGACTGCGTGCCCGGAAGAGTGTTAACTGTGGTTTTTGTTAATGCTCTCGTTCAATATGACTTCTCTCGTTGAAACAATCAGCGTGAAAAAGGTGTAACAAAACTTATCACATAGCCGTTATCTTCGCATTCTGTCGGTACATCAAACTAAGTCACATTTAGCAGAAATTATTGCTGGGAAACTCCTTTTAATTTTGGTGTAAAAAATCGCTGTTTACGGCAGCGCCCAATGTTACGCACTCAAAACATTGTGCTTATGTGTGCATGCAACTGTACAGAAGTTAAGTTTAAGTTATGATATAACATTTAAGTAAACTTGATTTCAGCAGAGAAAAATATTGGATCTTTGACTTTCAATATCTCCGTAACTAGAAGGTAGAAGGTGGTCCACTACAAATTAAATCAAAATACCTAATTACAATGACTCGGAGTATAACTGACTCTCGGCACCATTATGCGTCTTTTTAACCCGTTATAACGTCGTGTAGGCAACATCTCTTCGCGCGCGCCGGACGCAATGATCCGCTCGCTGCTAGGCGCGTGCGGGCCCGTGCTAAGCTGGAAGCGCGTGTCCACGTTCGGCTTCAGCGAGTTCGCCAGCCCCGAGGCGGCGCTGCGCTGTGTGCGCCTGCTCAACAGCCGCGCCGTCGCCGATAAGCAGCTGCTTGCCAAGACCGACGGCAAGATGCAGGCGCTCGTCGACACCTACAAGAGTGAGTACACCCGAACACACACACACACACATCATCATTCTCTTGTCTTTATCCCAATTGATTCGTGGTCGGCGCAACATGTCTTTTTCTTCCATACTTTTCTATTAGTCGTCATCTCGATAGTCAACCCCTCTCTAGCCAAGTCACCTCACAAACCTCAGTACAATACTCAATCATTTGCGTACTTTACTTTAAATTTCATGAGATCATTACGGACCTTGTCGGGTACGGCAACATGGGAGAGGGGAAGCTGGAAAACTTATCAGTCTTCTTAACCATAAAGTCTGACGTACTTTTCTAATATGTATGAATCAAAATCAAAAGTCATTTATTAAAATTAGGCTGAGAATCAGCACTTTTCGAACGTCAAAATTACAAATGACAGTCCCCCAAAAACGCCCGCCCTTCACCACTTCCTAGTGAATTTTCAAATAAATATACTTTCTGTACTAATAAGTATTAGATACAAATACACTAGGCTAAATTAACAACCCTCTTTGTAAAGGACATGGTAGATAACTATAACTTGAAGGTAAGGCGAAATATCGCACTAGTGAAATATTGGTATAGCTAATGTTCTTTTGTGGTATGTTCACAAATCTGCAAATCTATATAAAGACTGATACATCAACGCACAGCCTAAATCGCTGGTCCTAGAGACATGAAATTTGGACATAGAATACACCCTGTATTCTTCGTGAAGAGTAGGTATCCACTAAGAAAAGGTTTTTCGAAATTCCACCCCTAAGAGGGTGAAAAAGGGGGGATTTCGTTTGTATGAAAAATCTTATTCCTTGAGTTAATAAACTTGAAACTTGGCACGAATATTTATCTAAGTAAATTATGAAGTTTGCCATTTTTTGTTTTTCTAAATCACCCCCTAAAAGGGGATTGGGGGGTTTCAAAGTTTGTATGGAGTAACTTTAGCGCGCGGGATCGATTTACTCGAAACTCAGTACTTATACCTAGGATCGAAAGTAAAGAATAATATGTATCAGGGTTTTTGGAAAATCAACCCCTGACGGGCTGAAAAGGGGTAGTCAATTTTACAGGGGAGGATTATACAGCGTGGCTTGATTAACTCGAACATTGATATAAATAATCTTTGAGTCAAGTTATGAACACATCCAAACGATTTTTCAAAATTCCCTTCCCTGTGGGGCTGAAAAGTGGGGATATAGTTTATATGAAAAATCTTATTCGTTAGGTTAATAAACTTGAAAATTGGCGAGAATACTCGCCTAAGTAATATAGTTTCTAATTATATTTTTTTCAAAAATACCCCTCAAACGGGATATAGGGGTGTTAAAGTTTGCGTGGAAGAATTTGAACGGGCGGTCCGCTTAACTCGAAACTCAGTGCTTCTACTTAAGACCAAAAATAAAGAATAAAAGTTTACCAGGGTTTTTCGAAAATCTACCCCTAACGGGGAGGAAAGGGGTAGTTAATTTTACAGGGGAGGATTATAATGCGTGGCATAATTAACTCGAAAATTTGTATCAATAATCTTTGAGTCAAGTTATGAATACATCCCAAACGATTTTTCAAAATTCCACCCTTGTGGGGGTGAAAAGCGAGGATACAGTTTATATGAAAAATCTTGTTCATTTAGTTAATAAACATGAAACTTGGCCAGAATACTTGCCTAAGTAAGTAGGTAATAAAGTTTATCATTATATTTTTTTCAAAACTACCTCTCAAAGAGGGATATAGGGGTGTTAAAGTTTGTGTGGAAGAATTTGAATGCGCGGTTCGACTGACTCGAAACTCAGTATTAATACTTTTGACAGAAAATAATTAATAATAAGTATAGTATAGGGTTTTTGAAAATTTACCCCAGTGGCTTGATTAACTCAAAAAAATGGTACAAATCAATTAGAACTTGAAACTTGGCCCAAATTCCTATCTAAATTAATCATTAATTTTCAAAATCTACCCTTTGCAGGGGTAGTAAATAATAAAGTTTATATTATTACATTTTATTTTTTTATTATCATATGTTATTACAAGTTTTGGTAAACTACCCCTCAAAAATGGTTAAGGGGTATCAAAGTTTCTATGGAAATATTTTAATAAAAGGTCGATGTTGAATTAACTTAAAACAAAAGATAAAGAATCATGTGTTTGAGGGTTTTTCAATCCACCCCTGGCGGGGTGGTATGGGTTAATACAGTTTAATGGGAAGAAATTTACTGCGAAAATGGGTATAAATAACGTTTTAGTCAAATAATTGCAACATACAAAACGATTTTTAAAAACAAGCCCTATCTAGGTGAAAAGGGAGGACATAGTTTATATGAACAATCTTATTCCTTTAATTTATAAACATTTCTGAATAAATTATAAGATCTTAATCATTATTCTCAAAAACTAGCTTTTGAAGAGTGGAGGTCTTAAAAAAATCAAAAGAAAGTATGAAATCCACGCGGACTAAGGGTCGGGCGAAGTGCTATATACGAGTATGTATAAAAAAATAGAATAGGACAGAATACTTCTGCCTAGCCTTTTCCCAAATATATTGGGGCCGGCTTCCAGTTCAACCGGATGCTAATTTTTAAATAGATATCGTAATATAACCTATCTATACAAATAAATAAAATTGTAGTGTCTGTTTGTAATATCAAAATAAAATATTTGACTAAATGCGTATGAAAATATATACGCTACTCACTTTTTTTTTTTTTTTAATTTTTCTGTTTGTTCCGGCTAATCTTCGAAACGGCTGGACCGGTTTTGACGGGAGTTTCACTGGCCGAAAAAAAAAAAAATAGCCGATGTTATGGAGTAACGTATATTTAATTATTTAAACTTTTCGAACACGAAAAAGGTACCTACAAAGGCGGACTTAATACCTTAATAGGCTTTACAGGCTACCTTTTGTCTCGCTAGCGTGTTCCCGTGGGATAATTTCCGACATCCACGCGGGCGAAGCCGCGGGCAGAAACTAGTATCTATTAAAAATGGAAAAATCCACAAAAGAATAATAATTCTGAGGTATTATAAATTAAATTCGATTTTCGTGTCTGTCTGTTTGAATGTCGGCGCGCATTATGATGCAGATTTCATCATCATTTAGAGAATGAATTCCGTAAGGTTAATGTGTACACTAACTTCCCCAGCGGAGCAGCGGTCGCGCCTGGGGCAGGAGGAGGGCGCGCCGGGCACGGAGGGCGAGGCGTCGTACCTGGACGCTCGCCAGCGCGCGCTGGACGACGCGGCCGAGCGCCGCCTGGCGCAGATCATGCGCGACTACCAGGACGACATCAACAACTACGAGATGCTGCAGAAAGGTACCAGTACTCGGACCACCACACTTATTTCAATTAAACCATTTAGAGGCACTTTTAAATTGTCAAAGAAGTCGGTCAGTCAGACAGGCGAAGCTAGTTCCCCGTTCCGAAGCTGCATAGAGAAGACTGGGCAAGAAACTCCACAGGCACTCTTTGTTACTGTTGTTACAAAATTAGTTACATCATTAACTTCAATTCAGAATCTTATCGAGTTTTGGAATAATCAAAATGTCATACAAAACATGGTTCAAATTCCATTGGATCCAAAATTTGTTTGGGACTTTTATTAAAATTTAATAAAACAATTTTCAATTGAATTTTGGTGGATCATATTATTATTTCCTTTCCCCGTTTTTAGGAAACCGACATGTCCTAGAACCAAAAATTGGAAGACGTGACATCTACCAACCCGCACTGGGTCCGCGTGGTAAAATACAGCCCACTGCCTCTCGAAGAGAGGAGGCCTGTGTCCCAGCAGTGGGAACGGTCTAGGCTGATTATGATGATATGTGCGAACATTATAGGTTGATTATGCTTTGCTTGCCTTGCAAGAGAAAGGTCAGCCCGGGAAGTCTGTAGAGTTAATTCGTGCTATGTACAGTCAGTCTCGTACCTACGTCGGATCGGCTGCTGGCTATACCGACGAGCTCAGTGTGGCGGTAGGCTTGCACCAGGGATCGGCTTTAAGTCCTTACCTCTTCCTGTTGATTATGGACGCTCTTACGTCGGACATACAAGAACAGGCACCCTGTGCATGCTGTTTGCCGATGATATTGTTCTTTGTTGGTAAAGATGGATCTGAGATCCAGAGCAGATTGGAGAAATGGCAACAGAGGCTGGAGAATGTTGGCTTAAAAATCAGCAGAATCAAAACTGAATATATTATGTTCTGCGATTTCGGTGGTCTCTCCAGTTCTGGAGCCATAGCGCTTGATGGCACACTTCTCCCAGTCTGCTCCGACTTTCGGTATCTAGGTTCACTCGTGCAAAGCGATGGCGAAGTATATCGGACGGTTAAGCACAGAATCAACACTGGATGGATGAAATGGCGACGGGTCACAGGAACAATCTGCGACTCCCGCATTCCCTTTAAACTTAAGGGGAAGATATATAAAACCGTGATTAGACCTGCTGTCTTGTATGGATCAAAATGTTGGGCCACAAAAGGGATGAATGAAAGGCAATTGAATGCTAAGTGAGATGTGTGATGTTACTTACACGAATGGACAGAATAAGAAATGAGTACATAAGAGGAAATCTGAAAGTGGCACCGGTAACTGAGAAGTTGTGCGGAAATCGGTTGTTATGGGCATGTGATATGGAGGAATGAGGAAAAGGTCGTGAGGAGAGTTTTGACTATGAATGTCGATGGCTATAAGAGTAGGGGAAGACCAGAGAAAAGATGGATGCACTGTGTGGATGATGATATGATTAGAAAGGGGGTGACTACTGAGATGACGACTAATAGAGAAGTGTGGAAGAAAAAGGCGTGTTGCGCCAACCGGGAATAAATTGGGATAAGGGAGGGAGAATGATGACAATAAAACTGATTTACATTCGTGACCCGTCCGTAACATAAGGTCCAGTTGAAAACCACTGTCAGGCACTAGTTGTCTGGCATTTATGCGGAATGGGGCCTAGTTGGTTCAGCCGTGAAGCACACAATACAAATAAGTTTTTTTTTGTGCCTGAACCGGGGTCAAACTAATTGTATTTTCTTTCTTTAGATTTGACGCAAGTCAAAGAAGAAATTTGATATTTTTTTCAAGCATTACTTTGTCGCTAACCGACCGTTCCCCCACAGAGGAGGCGATCTCCAAAACGGCCCGCGTGCTGGAAGAGGCCGACATCTCCGAGGAGAAGCGCGACGTCATCCATCGCGAGATCGGCAAGTTCCGTGAGAGCATGAAGGTAAGCCCGCCCCCGCCGCGCCGCCCCTCCCGCCCTCCCGCCCCTCCCTCCGCCCCGCCCCCAGCTCCTCGGGAGCCGATCACGTGGATGTCGTTACATGTCTAACTAATGGTTTTATACTCAACGGTCTCATGAAGCACCGCTTTATTACACGACTCACGCATACGTATTTTTATCTGAGACAGGTCGTCTCACCTGTTCTGTTTTACCGAAGTAAAGGCACACCCAAAATATGTTCGTCACCTTTTCGTCTGCTCACTGCACTATAGAATCTGCTTTACCGACTCAGCAGTGAATATTGTGTCGTCATGTCAATACCGCAAAATGATATTCTGCCATCTTCTTTACATATTTTCAGACCGCATTAAAAATGCGACACAGATAGTTAATAATAAAACTAATTCTACGCAAAATGAACGCAGAGTGCCATCGTGTCGTATCGCGAATGTGTAGTTAGTGGTAATGTGTACCAAGATCAACAAGTAGATTATTTTATAAGTCAGACTGAAAGTTCGAAGTGATACAAACTACTACAGTCTGTTTCAAAAGTATCTAATGAAAGTGTAAACAAACCCTGTGCAGGTTAACTTCTTACAAAATCACTCACTAAAGGGAATGAGTAACATATTTAGCTGTATTTAGAAAGTTTCAACTTTATATCTTATCACTTATTAAAAAAAAAAATGTTTGAATAACATTATTAAATTCTTCTTCTTGGAAAGATTATTACATTGAAATGATTAAATATCGAATTATCAAACTACCTTAATTGTTTAAATGCAAAATAGGTTTAATTATTCAAATAATCAAATCAAAACATTCATATTGTAACCGTTTTCTGATCCAATTGTTTACATTCTTCCGATACGTTTCATCCGATACGTTTGGCACAGACCATGGACAGCTTTATTAGCGGCTGCCTTGGATTTGACTGTCACCTTCTCAAATGATTTCGAAATATTGCAGTAGAGTCATGTCTAGCAGCATCATTATTTAGGTACTCTCTTGCAAGCCCATATTTCTACGAGCAGAGTAAAAGAAAAACACTACGACGCAGATTTTACATCAAAAGTTGTATTGAGGCGTTAGCTACAAGAGTAGGCAAGAAGGTGCAATTACACTTCGTTGAGTTGATTTGGTCGTTCGTCCCAATACACGTATCCAAATAGAGTGAGATATCTGAAATACAGGTTTATTCCTTGTTCAAGTAGAATCCAATTATTATATACTTGAAGGCCCTCATCATTATCATTGGCAGCCTGGTTTCACCCACTGCTGAGGGTAGAGCTCCGCCCTTTTGTGCCATGCTTCCCTGGTCCCAGTTTATGGCCCTATATTGTAAATATTTATGTAAATCAAGTACACAATATCAATGACATGAATTGAAGCAATACTATAGACAACCGAATCCTGATAAAAGACCAAGCGAAATGGTGTCATTAACTCGAAAAATACAATGGCGGATGAAATCATACTTCTACGGCTAATAGGATAATGTTGGAGAGAGGAAGAGGGCTTTAAACACTTAAGGAAAGTGCAGGTGCAGTTAGGTCAAGAAAAGATAGAGATCGCGCTCACGACTCGTGATAGTGCACGTGAGCGCGGAGGCAGGCGGTAGTGCGCGGTGTCGCTCGCGTGTAATAAAGCGGTGCGGTGTGTTGTGGCGGTAGGTGCCGCCGCGCCGCCTCGTCGCCGCGGAGCGAGGTGAGTACCTTCATACTGGCCATTCTGTGGACTACACACACAAACAATACGTACACACCCCTCTGTTCCTGACGTCACATCGGCCCACACAACACATCGCGACCGCAGTCTCCGGTCGCCACTCACTCGCTCGCCGACACCTTTAGCGTGCGCACTCATTGGTCGTCGCATTATGATTGTAATCAGTACCCAAGAAATACAGTATTTTTCATATCATCGAAATCGAGTAGTTATATTAAGCAGTCGAGACCACAAGCAGCACACGGAGCTTGTTACTCAATACCCTCGGACACGTGCCGCAAAGTTTACACATCCCAACACGCGAATTCATACACCTACACACACACCCCTACACCATATATCACGTTCTCAAATACTCACACACTCGTATATACACGAACACGTACCTCAATGCTTACACACCCCACAGATGAACACGCAAACAACACACACAACCTAAGTGTTTGATGTAGAGGGCCAGCGTGCCTCCTTGTTGTACCGACGTCCTTGTTGTTTTCTCGCGTCTCCTTCGCCCCTTTGCGGGCTTTCGTCTCCACCATGTCTGGCCAACAAAACATCGCTATATGGTCGATATTTGCATGCATATCGGGTATATTTGGCATCATCTGCATTAGTATCATCAGATGGACGACACGACGGCCCCTAGGGTTCTCGAGTGTTATGGTATTTAATATAATGTAGCGTGTAAGAGACGGTTAGTCCGCTCGGAGCCGCGCTCGTGACGACACAGTTTTTATTAACCCGAGGGCCAAGAACGTTCATTGCTCTTTCGTTCTGCGCTTCAGAAAACAGCGACTAACACTAAATCAACTTTATTTACACAAGGGTTAAGTTGACATTGGTTTATGTGGAAATTACTGTATTTGAAGCGTTCAGCGAAGAAACGCCGTAAGCGGTAGATTCGTGGGCCGGGCGAGCTCCGAAACGACGCGCCGTCGGTCGCTCGTCCACATTCGTGAGTTGTGGGCGCGCGACCCGCCCCGGCGACGACACACGCGCGTGTTCTAAGCAATAGCCCGACTGTCTCGGTGACAGACGCATGACCCACGCGGGAGACGAGCCCGCCTGGTGGGACCGGCAGTCGCACGCGGCAACCCGTGCGAACAGACACGGATGCGCATCTCAAAAGGCACATGTTATTACTATCAAAGATGAAAAATAATATTGAAGGTCAAAACAAACAAATTACAATAATTCAGGTATATAAAATTGGCAACGATAAGTCAATGCTAAAAAATAACCAATAAAACTATTTTAAACTCGTTTTATGCCTGGAACTCCGGTCAGCGGAAGTAAATCACGAAATATTTGATAGAGAAATCTGCAGACTCATCTTTGACTAGGCAACACCTCGTGCGGTCGGGTGCGCGTCATCTGTTTTGACCCGCGTCCCCTTCACCCGCTAGGAGCATGGGACTGTCCCGCAGTCGGTCGGGCCCGTAGCGCGTGTAGTGTGGGCGTAGTGTGTGGTCGCCGGGCGCGCTAGCTGCGCCGCGCCGAGGGACGTCGCGCGCCGGGGGCGCCGGGAGCTGCGCCGCGCGCCACGCCGCGTAAGTACCGCCGGACGAGAGCGACTGAAGCACGCGCCACTACACGCGGCGTCGCCCGCGCGCGCGGTTCGATACGATACTTTTATTTTGCATAAAATATGGTGCATAAATCGTCTTAAATACAAATGGTTCCACATATTTTTGTTACTTCAGCATGTACTACGAACCATCATTCAAACTTACAACTAAAGCATAGGTATAGTGCAAGAAAATGATTAAAACAAGCTTCCCTGTGACTATATTTTGTGATTTTGAGGTGTTCACTGTGCGGTGTAGTGATTCGCATTTCAAAGGTGTGTTTATTAATTTTGTTCTGAATTCACAAATACATAATTATATAGCCGATGCACGTTTAAATAACTTAAAATTCAAAAACTTACAGGAAAGTTCATTAGAACTAAATAAGTCTCATAAATTAAACAAAACAAAAGACAGTTCTGAAACTAACTTTATTCACTTTTTAGCCGTTTTTGATATGCAAAGTCGATGACAGCTTTTTCAAATAGAGCCTTTTCCGCGAGCCTTATTATCGATATAGTGTTAAACAAACGTCACCACACCGCGCAATGAAACTAGGTGTCAAGGTGTACCGCTCACATTAGTGGGTTATAAACTGTAGTCGTTCTTTACAGATCCAAGTTAAATTAGGTAGCGAAACTTCGCGGACGTGGTGAGTATCGATATCTTAACATTGTAAAACAAAAAGAAAAATGATTTGATGATATTTTTTGGGGTCAACGAACCTAGCTAGTGTTACTTGAAATATTCTCTAAAAATAAGTTTTTTTTGTGTTTACTTCACATAGTAATCGTTATCGACATCTAAAAACAATAAAATAAAACTCATTCCCCCCAAAAAAAAAATCACCGTTTGTTTTTTTTGTTTGATCGTTTTTAAATATCGAATCCCATCCGTCTGTGGAGTTTCGCTAGCTTATTTAATTTGACCCTGTATAAAACTAGGGATTGGGACCGGTAGTGGAAATGTAGGCCCAGGAAACTGGCTAATTGTAGAATAGAATATTGTTTATTGTTGTTGTAGGATGGTATGAAAGGTAAAAAATAAAATTTTAATAAGTTTTTCTACAAAATACCTGTAGAGTCTAGGGTGTATAATATTAAGAACAAGAAGGTATGACATTCTGAGTAGAGTGGTGTTAGCGCGCGGTGGGCGTCGCTGTGCGCGTGCAGTGGCGTGCGCGTGCGAGAGTGTGCGTGTGTGCGTGTGTAGCGACGTGTCAGTGCGAGTGTCAGTAGGTGGCGATTTTCAGGTGCGGCGGAGCGGCCTCGGCGGGGAGCGGCCAGCTTGTCTCTAGCGCGACCCACCACCCTCAATCGTATGAAACTGAACTTGATCGACTTATCTTACGCGCGGGCACGTTCCCGCGACGCGGCACACACTCCGCGATCATCACACTTATACCAAAATGATCGTTCGCGAGACACGCGATCGCCGCGTTCATGTCACTTTTTGTTCGGAAATCTGGAAGGCGCCGTCTGTCGGCGCGACCACGCATTCTGGTTCGCCGAACAAAAAGTGACATGGACGTGACGTGACTACTCGCGCGACGATCGCAGACGCGGCCGTATCGTAACAGTCGAGTGTGTCGCGCGAGCGTGGCCGCGGCGCTGTGTTTATATTAGTTCGTGTGCGAACGGTGCCGAACTCGCAGCGGGCGCGCACTCAGTGAGTTGTTTGGGCGCAGGAGGAGGCTGAGGTGGTGGTGCGGCGCAAGCGCGACGCCAAGGACGAGCCCGAGCGGCCGCGTGAACGCGACGAGCGACGCGAGCGAAGCGATCGAAACGAGCGCACTGAGCGGCCTGCCGAACGAGAGCGGGAACGCGACAAGGACCGAGAGCGAGACCGTGACCGGGAACGCGATCGGGAGCGAGAGAGAGATCGGGATAAGGAGAGGGAGCGAGAAGGCAGAGAAAAGGATCGCCGCCGTCGGAGTACTTCAAGGTAGCAATAGTCAATGATTCTTATTTATTGGATCTCTAGCAGAGGCTACACAATAACATACAAATTTACAAGAATCAGAACAAATATTAGTGTGCACTTAATCAAAATAAATTACAAGAAAATCATACAAAATTATGATTTGGATACTGACTTTTATGTCTTTTTACAAGCTTTTATTTAACTTGCGATGTATGTATGTACTTATGTATGTTCGGGTGGACTCTTGCAACTCAATTTGAAGCAGATATCTTCATCCGATTGAGCTGAAATTTTGCATGCATGTGTAAATCGGATGACAATGCAAAATTATGATTATGACATGGAGCTGAACTGATGATGGAACCGGAAGGTGGCCATAGGAACTCGGTAGTTAAATGACACAACCCCATCGAGTTTGGACTCGTTTGATCCGTCTTGACGAGAACTTTGGTGCTAGATGGTAACCAGGGTCTGATGATGGAGCTGGAAGATGGCCATAGGAACTCGGTAATTAAACGACACAACCCCATCGAGTTTGGGCTCGTATGATTCGCCTTGGCGAGTACTTTGGTGCTAGTAGATTAAGTGCAGTAAACGCATATTTCGGAAAAACACTGCTACGCGCTACGAACTACGCCGTAGTCAATCTCGCATCAAAAATACTAAAAACTTAAAAATTAAATTAAAAGAAAAAAAAGCTTTTTAAAAACAAGCTTTAATTACTTATTAATAGAAAGGACTAAAAAGTTAAAAATAATTTAAACCTGATAAGAAATAAATAAAAGCGTGTTACATTTCGATGGAACATTAAAGAGCATTTAGAACACAATGTAACACGCTTTTAATTATTTCTTATCAGGTTTAAATTATTTTTAACTTTTTAGTCCTTTTTATTAATAAGTAATAAAAGCTTGTTTTTTTTTTTAATTTGATTGATTATAATTTGATTTGTAGCAGCTAGCATATGTTTCATGCATCATGAAGGTCGTTTAGTTGATGCTGCACGCTTCTCTCTTCAGTCACAACTGTGCACACATTGTTCTGACAATGTTTCACGTTTCAGGAGTAAGGACCGACGTGAAGAACGTGACAAGGAGCGGGAACGAGAACGTGAGGAGAGGGAGCGAGATAGAGAACGCGAGCGAGAGCGAGAACGAGAGAGGGAAAGGTGAGTGTTCGCACTTAAACAAATCAAAACAACACGAATCGGTATTTTTTTGCATTTTCATTTAAAATACGATTCATTTTATAGTTTCCAAAGAACTCCTTACGACAGTAAAAATGACGAACTTAAAATATCGTGATTTATCATGACGAATCGCCATGAGCATTCTCATATTTTGTATTTTTTTTGTTCTCTCCATTTTCTATTAACAATCGTATTTTATGGCGAATCAACAAAAGATGAATCGTTTTGACGAATCGTGTGTGAATTGCGTATTGGTATGATTGTTGCAGAGAGCAGCGCGAACGCGAGCGGGAGAGGGAGATACGAGAGCGAGAGAGGGAGCGAGAAAGAGAACGGTAACTATTACTTATTCATTTTTTTTTAATGGTGACCATAATTCATCTGCCCAGCTTTACTCCAACTAAGTTGGGATCGGCTTCCAGTCTGACCGGGTGCAGCTGAATATCAGTGTTTAAATGTAGCAACTGCCTATCTGACCTCCACAACCCAGCTATTGGGGGATTCAGACTTTTTTTAGGTTTGTGACTCGAACAAACCCAAAAAAGTACTTTTTTTAACCGATGAAAAAAAACGGAGGAGGTTCTCAAGTCGTCGGAAAGGGTATACCCCAAAGTTGGTCCCATATAAATTTGGGAAAAAAAATCCAACCCTAAGGGTGGGAAAATAGGGGTGCGGTTTTTAAGTATTTTTATCTTGGACACGGCATCAAGATGAGTGGTGGAGCGAGCTGCGTCTTTTTAGATGAAATACTATCTACTTCGAAGTCGCTTGACGTCGAAATTTATATACTTAGGGTGAGTTGCATCAACTAACTATAGCGATAACCAATGTTTTAACAGCCTTCAAATCTCCGGTTAAGCGAAATTCGGGTTGCATCATTTTGACAATTGTTATAATGACGTCATAAATAACCATAACAAGCAATTATAACGATAATCATTGCTTTGACAGCCGTCAAATCTCCGATTAAGCGAAATTCGGGTTGCATCATTTTAACAATTGTCACAAGTGTCAAAATAACGTCAAAAATAACTATAACATTAATCGCCCAACTTCGGGCGGTTAAGGGCTATAGTTACGGTTTGTGTCATCATTTTTTTAGAGTTTGGCATTGAATTTCTTTTCAGTGTTGTGCCATGCTTGTTTTTATGTTTTGTGCTAGTCTCGTCTGTTCTTTGCACAGCAAAAATGTGTTTTTCTGCAAAGATTTGTATTATAGCACGCAGCGTGCAGCGTGCAGCGTGTTGTATGTAACAGCACTGGATAGGGACAAGTGGAAGGAGGGAGGGGAGGCCTTTGCCCTGCAGTGGGACAGAAATGGCTGTATAAATATAATAAATAACTTCTACGTTGCTAAAATTAACACCTCTGTGCAATCATCATATTTGTTCTATAAGCACAATCAGCCTTTATTGTTTCCACTGCTGTGACACAGGCTTCTTCTTGATGGGAGGGAGTGGGCCGTAACGTAATCCACCACGCGGGCCCAGTGCGGGTTGGTAGATATCACATGTCTTCGATTTTTAGCTCTAGGACATGCCGGTTTCCTCACAATGTTTTTCTTCACCGTTTTGAGAGCAGTGGCGATGAAACAATTTACACAAAGTAAAGTGCCTCTCTGGGTTTGAACCTACGATCTACAAGCTGTATGTAAGTAGCAGTTATTACAACGGAGCCGCCAGTGCTCAGAAATAAATAGTAGGATTAAAGGGTGTTTTGAACGGTCTAAAATCAAACATCACATAGTGTACATCAAAGCATTTTTATTACTGTAAGTACTTATATTAATTTCAACGTCAGACGAGTTAGAAGTAGGTAATATTTTATCTAAAAAAGATGCAGGTCGCTCCACCGATAAAAACTTAAATACCGCACGCTCCACATTACATGTGCACAACAGCCAACAGTACCAACGTCTGCCCACCAAACAGTTATCCAGCAAGAGCAGCTTGCTGTTAGAAATTGATGTTCTAGGTACCTAAATAATGTACCTAAAAAGACATGGAAGATTTGTGTTAGACAATAAACGTATTCTAACTAATATTATTATTGTTCTTTTTGGTGTGCTGGAATCCACTGCAAAATAATGTTCTTTCCCGCAGTCATCAGGCACGGTATACGTTTGTTGTGAAAATCGACATAGAATACAGGGTGGCAGGGACATCGACGCGCAAACTGTAACCATGGATTCAGCACATGAGTTTAGACCCCATAGCTTCGAAATTTTTCGTCGGTTATTAAAAAAAATATTGCTGTTTCATACATTTTGACCGCGTAGGTATTGCACTTCTCAATGATACAGAAGATTTTTTTTTTCATAACCGACGATAAATGTCGATGCTATGGGGTCTAAACTCATGTGCTGAATCCATGGTTACAGTTTGCGCGTCGATGTCCCTGCCACCCTGTATAATATTCCTGTATCCAAATCTCCATAATGTATAAACAGTTTCAATACTTTCTTGCATCGTTTAAGCGCACTTTCGTTCAACTGCATTAGAGATGGTTTGACTTGTGTTCGTGAATCCTTGCGTTCACAAGTTACCGCACATCTGCAGCAGTCTCGGGCAATGTCTTCGCACATTGCGTTGAAATCTTACTGAACAATTAACACAACATCCTTCTGGAGTAAATGCTCTTATGCTATAATGCATCTTCCAATAACGCAATCCTTCAATTACATACAGGATAACAGAAATATCAATTTCAAGCAATTCGAAAGCAATCCATTGTTCAAATCCGGTGATAGTAAAGATCCCAACAATTATAGACCTGTGTCAATTTTGCCAGTTCTCAGTAAGGTGTTTGAAAAGTTGATGCTCAATCAAATGTTACGTCACTTTAATAAAAATTACATCTTTCATGAACACCAGTACGGCTTCACCAAAGGGCGTTGTACCACTGACGCCGGTGTTACCCTAATGAAGAACATTTTTAACGCCTGGGAAGAAGCACAAGATGCTATTGGAATCTTTTGCGATCTCTCTAAGGCGTTCGATTGCGTAAACCATGAAACACTTCTGATGAAACTCGAGCACTATGGGATTAGGAAAACAGCACTTGACTTGTTAAGATCATACCTGAAAGATAGAAAGGTTAAAGTCCAAGTAAATGGCGTAAACTCATTGGGTTCTGAAATGACAATGGGCGTTCCTCAAGGTTCGATATTGGGTCCATTCCTCTTTTTAGTTTATATTAATGATTTACCCCAATTACTTCAAAATCAACCGAAGATGGTGTTATTTGCAGATGACACATAATTTATCTTTAAAATAGACCGACGGTCACAAAATCTTGACGACGTGAATAACTCTATTCTTCAGGTCCAAGATTGGTTTACGGTAAATAATTTAGTACTTAATGAAAAAAAAACAAAATGCATTACATTTAAATTACCTAATGTTAGAAGTAGCGAATGTGACATCGTATTGAATGGCCAAAAATTATAATTTGTTAATCGGACAGTTTTCCTAGGAATCACGCTAGACGAGAAATTACAATGGGGACCTCATATAACATCTATTGCGGGGCGGCTAAGCTCGGCCGCATATGCTGTTAGAAAGATAAGACAATTAACAGACGAAGAAACCGCGCGCTTGGTCTATTTTAGTTACTTCCACAGTATTATGTCATATGACATTTTACTGTGGGGTCGGGCTGCTGACATTGAATCCATTTTTATTTTGCAAGAGAGCTGTCAGAGCCATTTACAATCTACGTCGCCGCGAATCTCTTAGGGAACTATTTAAAAGGGTTAATATTATGACGGTACCTTGCCAATTCATTTATGAAAATATTATGTATGTAAGAAAAAATCAACATCTTTTTAATAAAATAAGTGTTAGACATAATTTTAATACTAGAAATAAAGATAAATTAGATCAACCTTTTTTCAGATTATCTAAAGTTCATACATCTTTTATGGGGTACTGTGTTAAATGCTACAACAAAATACCTTGTGAAATATTGCAATTAAATGAAAGAAAATTTAAAACTTATATTAAAATTACACTTTGTAAGCAAGGATATTACAAATTAGAGGATTATATCCAAGATAAGAATGCTTGGAAACATGCTGGTCTTGCTCCATAGGACAATCTCTAGAGTCTAGACAAAATCAAACTGGTTGCTAATGTAATTGTATAATTTATTCTTTTTTTTTTTTTTTCTTTGACATTGATTTACATTCTGTAATTACTTGGGGTCACACCCGGACTTATTACTCCTTATTTATTTATGAAAATCGTCTACGTTTGGAATGTTTGTGAATATGTGAGCACCATGTATCTATCACATAGTTGATCTATATGTCATGGTTAGATTTATCCATTTTAATTCTTTTACCTATTGTGGTATAGTAAGTTTATTTTTGGGTGCATCGTCTTCACATATAATTATATAAATAATGTATGCAATATATTGTAAAACATTTTAAAAGAGTAACGGTGGAGTTTCTTGCCCATTCTTCTCCATACGAAAACTACCTTTTGGAAGGGGCGACTAGAATCAATTTTATTTTAATTTTATTTTTGACGTTCAAAAGTGCCTTTTATGTGCCTATTTGAAATAAATGATTTGACTTTGACTTTGCAACGGAAAAATAAAATGAATGTTATTGTCACTTGACACGTGTTGTCTTTCTGACAGTGTCAGACAGTGATGCGGCTCGATTTTATTTAACTCTTTACTCGAGTAAATATAAGTCCTTTTTCTCTCAAGGTGCCACTCGATGTAGTCGCGATTAGATAAACATCACCAACACAGCCACACTAGTTAACTGTCATTCTTGGACAATAAACCAGGGAATAGATATATTTCGTGTAGTAAACCGTCAAAATACTGTGATGTACAGAGTCACAGAGTTTAAATAAGAGAAAATACATGTTCTGTGGGTTAGTGCTGTCAGTTGATAAAGTGTAATATTTTGTCATTAAAATCGTCATTGATTATCAGATCAACCTGATAATCAGTGGAATTTGAGTAGGACACAACGCTCTTTAGAAAGTCAAACTAAGACAATCCTAGCCGAATGTCACACCGATGTACCAATATAGAACGGTTAGGTACTGTATTTTGGATCTTGCTATGATTCTTTACTTGAAATTTTTTTGTGTGCGTTTCAAGCGTACGAAGCATCATCGAATTGAGTATTCGAATTACATAATCGAGACAATCGAGTCCATTTATGACTGAGTAACATCACTAGAGCCAACAAAAGAAAGCGACAAGACACGATGACAAAAAGCTTGAAGTGTTGCCCTTGTCAAAAAATCACCCAACTTTAACGAAAAGAGTTCCTGGAAGGATTTGGGGGAGGCCTTTGCCCAGCAGTGGGACAGCATAGGCTAACAAAAAAAAAATACATTTATTATAAATATAGATAGTAGTATTACTATTATTTATTTTATTACTTTATAAAAACAGTTTTGGTTACCACCTCAGAGCGTGACTTATATTTTATGTTTTCATATTTGAAAACACGTTGCGTTTAATGAATAATCCCACCGAAAAAATAAGTTTCATCTTGGTTATTTTTGAAAGTGTGGTGGTTCCTGTCAAAAAAATTACCCACGAACATTTTGGGGAAATAAGACGTCTTATCACTTGTCACCCTTTTAACTTTAAACTTTTTACATTTTACATGATGCTGCAACAACAGATAGTTAGATTTTATGGTCATACTTATTGTTAAAATTAAAATTAACTTTGATGTAACTATAACGGAGCTTTTGATGCAACTCACCCTTATAGTAATAAAAATGCTTTGTTACACTATGTGATTTTTGATTTCGTGAATCGTTCAAAACACCCGATATAACTACTATTTATTACTGCAGTGCACTATTCTACCACATTATAATACAGACTAGGCTACCTACTCACTAAACAATAGCATTTTTAGTGATTTTTAGGTTATGATCGTATTTCTCAGTATTCTCGTTAGACGAAGTATAATTATTACTACTACTGTAATCTAGAGATCATAAGGAACAAATCAACATGCGGTTCATTAGTAGACACCACACTTTTCGGTGGGCATATTCGCCGAACAAAAAAAAACTATCGCCTTTGATTACAATAAAAAAGTTTATAGTGAGTCAATCTTACAAGATAGACATATGCTGTCGCGGACTTTTTTTTAGAACTTTCAAAGAGGAACAATTCCATCATACATGATTTTTGCGTAACTTAAACCGTTTTCGCAGCGCACGCAACGGAAGCTCTCAAAAAGGTATAATTTTTCCCGTTTTTGCAACATAACATTATCCACGGATGCTCCGCTCCTATTGGTCGCAGCGTGATGTTATATAGCCTAAATCCTTTCTCGATAAATGGACTATCCAACACAAAAATATTTTTTCAATTCGAACCAGCAGTTCCTGAGATTAGCGCGTTAAACCAAACAAACTAACAAAAAACTCATCAGCTGATAAATCGAGACGGTTATCGATCCGCGGAAAGTCTTAACACCGCAATTGAGAAAAATGATGTATTTGCACATCGCTATCTATGGGTGATCACAAAGCATGTGCCGCGATGATAATGAAAATTGTATTCGTGAATGTTTTAGCGGCATTTTGCGTTTTTAGTAATTTTATATTATCTCCGAAACTATATGACCAATTGACATACTGTAAAGGGCAAATCTTATCTACTTGATATTCTTGTGATCATAAAATAATTTATTTTGATAAGGATTCATATTTATTAAAAGATAAAATATAAAAGATAGAAATATGGTGTCGCGGACTTTTTTGTAGAACTATTTAAGGCGGACCAGATTGCTTTTAGTACATTCATTGTTTACATACATACATTGTTTTTAGTTATATACAAGTGTTTAGGCAGCGCATGCAAATAATTCTGTTTTAAGAGGTATTTATTTCCGACTTGCTAGACAAAAGTTGTGATAGCTGAGCTAAAATGCATGATGTATAATTTATAGCCTATAGCACTCACACATAATGTAGCTTTCTACCAGTGAAAACATTTTTAGAATTGGATCATTACTCCGGAGATTACCTCCTACATACAAACAAACAAATTTTACCTCTTTATAATATTAGTATAGATAAATTAATGAGATCGGCTACTATCTACCTTACGGTGTGCAAATGATTACATAGATTAAAATATTAATAGAAACAAAAATAATGCCAACAAAACAAAACAGAAATTACAGTGAATTCAATTAATAATGTACCACCAATCTTTCCAATTTTTATTTACCTAAAACGTAATTACAAAAATAAGCAAGTTATTTATATACTATCAGTTCGGAAAAAGGATTTCACATTAATCTCCCTCTCGCATTTTTTCTACCTCCCACAGTTTTTTTTCGGTTAGTGGAAATATACTAACGAATCTTTTGAAAAAACACTCCTCAAATGAAATAAAAACCGAGTTGTTACAACAGTAATAACAATATTTAGGTCATAGCAGCGAGTGTCGCGTAGTAACAACTTACTAGTGTTTGTGTTATTGCGCGACTTTTATAATAACCTGCTATATCAATAGTTTCTGTAGCGGTTTACGAGCGGCGATAAGACGCAGTGCTCGCCATGCTGGCCTTACATCCGTACATCCGCACGCGCCACGAGATCAGACGCGAGTACGTACATGTAAAGCCGGCACCCGGATACCGGATATCCGTTTCACCTTCAATCGTTAGAGATACTCTATATTTATGTTTCATGCTGGGTTATACTCGGAACGCAATGTGAATTGATGTTGAATAAATAAATTGAAGTGAAATTGAAAAGAAAATGGGAAAATGGTTCTTCAAAAATCAAACAAACGATCCACGACCGAACGTTCGATCGATCGAACTACTTTCCAACAAACGATCTGTTTGCGGGGATGAATGAACGAAGAGTTTATTGGCATGTCAGAAGTATTGTGAGATTCATGAGTGTTGTTTCAACTTTATATTTTTTTAATTTTGTCTTTTATGCGTTTGTGTCTCGTAAGTGTTGTAATTGGTTTTTAACCGTTTTAATTTAAGTAACGAAATAAAATAGCTGTTGTGTGCTGTGGGATCATGCTTTAAAACTATGTAGTGTAACAATATGAGTGAAGTGAGATGATATCGAAGAATGTTCAAAGTTTTAGTTTTACGAATAATTTATCGCGACACTACTCGATCTGTGCTGTGTGAGATAGTAAGTGTGTTCTGACATGACTGGTGTTACTTTTAAGGGGGCGCTAAGGTAGCCCGCGAAATTTTTATTTTCTTGCGTTTTTTTGCAATTTGTAGGTCAGTATCTGGTTGTATGTTGATCAAAATTCGTGGGCTACACTGGCGATTTCGCCTTAATGACATGAACCGTGCGGTGCTGGGCTATAGTTTAGGCACACGAAGAATTAGAACTACTTCGTCTTTGTAGAGCCGACATTATACGTGTGCGTCAGTATCCGTCTATATTCCATATGCCGTATCAACGAGCGCGTGCATTACAAGTGTGGATGGCATGGACTTTAAAAAGACCTTTTTTTTGAGTTTGTTTCTACTTATCTGGGAAACATCGACCTCTTAAAGAAACTAACATGAAAAACTGTTATTCATATTATTCATAACCGACTTACTAAATATATATAATTTTCTCCATCAATGATCATTAACAGAATAATCAATTTTATTTAATTTCTATTATACCTAGTTGAAAATCGGATTTTTTTTTAACAGTGAACGTGAGCGCGAGCGAGAACGCGAACGAGAACGTTCCCGCGAGCGGGAACGGGAACGCGAGCGGTCGCGCGGAAGGTCGCGTAGCGAGGCAGACGCGAGGCGTGACAAGGAAGTGGAGGACGAGGCGCGCGAGAAGAAGCGCCTCGAGAAAAAGGCAAGAGAAAAGGAGGCCGCTTACCAGGAGAGGTGCGTATACCATACCAGTTCACAGTTATACGAAATAGGGATGATGACTATTTTTTATTATTATTCTTTTCTATTAGAGTTAACATAAACTTCAGAAATAGTGTTAACGCTCAAAAAATAACTAGTTAGAGTTATTAAATACAAAATTATCTGCAAGACAGAGACAGTGCTAACAATAATGCCGTCAAATAGTGCCGTCTTTGTCGCTGTCAGATAATTTCAGCGGATGTTTAGATGGTTTTTTGTTTTGAATTTTCACAAAAAAAAAATGATAATGGCAACAAATCAAAGTATCTATGAGTCTACGATAGTACTAATATTAGTTACCAAGTTGACCAAGTTGTTCTTTACCAAGTTTTGGAACCACTAAAAAAAGTACTCGCTGTCAGCCGAATTAAAATCTAAACGTTTGACATTCCTACAGGTTACGGAACTGGGAGAGTCGTGAGCGGCGCAAGCAGAAGGAATACGAGAAGGAGCGAGAGAGAGAGAGGTGGATATTTGTTTAATCTATACACAAATCTACCACAAATATCTCAAAAATATCACAAATATCAATATCTTTCAACCTGACTAGGGGTAGTTTCTCGAACGAACATTGAAAATTAATGTGACTAATTGTCAAGCGTGCGTAAACTACTGCGATTGTTGAATGATTGATCAACATCTAATCGGTGTATGGGGAGTTTGTTGCGCAACTTCTTCGCTGCTAAAGCACTAGGAAGTAGTGATGGCGGGCGTCCCGGGGGACTGTCTTATGCATTTTGACGTTTAAGGAGTATTAAGCCTTATTTCAATATAACGTGTAACACAATGATCGCAAGACCTCAGACTCCCCAATTAGAAAAATAAACGATATGACTTAAATATCTGTAATTTAATTTTGTTAAACCATAGATCTTAGATCTGCAGGCCAGCTCTCGTAATTTAAAACGATCAAAATCTAGTCGCAGTCTCATCTCGGCGACAAACAAATGTCAAAAACATGTCAAAATGTAGGGAAATTGGACGTATTTTTGACAAATTGAGACTGAGATCAGACTGTGAACGTTCTTAAATTTACCAGAATTGCCCCTCTGTTTTGTTTATTCAAATTTAGAAACTTGCTTATCTTTTTTATGTGCACGTGTGTAAATAAACCTATTTTCCTATTCTTCTTAGGTGTCGCGAGGAAGAGAGAGAGCGAGAGGCCAAGCGGCTCAAGGAGTTCTTAGAAGACTATGATGATGAAAGGGACGACCACAAGTACTACAAGTGAGTAACGGTTCTAATATCACTCTGAAGTAATGCAAATCGATGCGGATTTGATTGAGTTCATATTTTACACTTATTATTATATTATTATACACTTTTGTTGATTTATTTGAGTTAGGCGCAGCGCATGTCTTTTCTTCCATACTTGTCCATTAGTCGTCATCTGGGTAGTCATCCCCTTTCTAGTCATATCATTTTTCACAGAGTCCATTCATGCAAATCTATGAGGATTTGATTGATTAAATATTGGTTTTAAGTATAGATATTTTTTCCACATCACTTCAAAAATTCAAGCACCAAGTCTATAAAAAGTAACCAACAAAATTTATTGTTTTTTTTTTCCTTTCTTCGTTTTGTATTTTTCCCTTGTCATATTTTCTGAAACTACCCACTAGTGCTGTAAGCGCTATTTCTGCACAATTGTTGCAATTTTATTGATGTTACAATTTTGTTTTTGCATGCTGTGTCTATCGTATCATATTGTACACTATGCTTGTATATATATTGCTTGTATTTTCAGGATAAACAGTGTAACAATTGTAGATAGGCCAATAAATAAATAATGTAGTAAATTCATATAGTATTTTTTAGAAAGCAAACCTTTCATCGCTGAATACCAAAACAAAAAGCAAAGTAAAAAAGTACGATATTCGCTAAATACCTACTTTTCTAATAAGCTTGTTGCCGACTGTACTTGTGTCACCAATTTATATTTATTTATCAAAAGTCAAGTTAATAACTTATTCTTAAATTAAAATAATATGACCTTGTACTTACATTAAAAGTATAAAATTGTTGATTTTTGCTATCCTCTCTACTGGGCGACCTGTAACGGCTACAATATACTTTCTGCCTGAAAAAGATAAATAATGAAAAGTTGATTATAATTTTTACGTGAATGCTTCGATAACTAGTGATCGGAGCCTCCTTTCAAGCAACCGTGTTAATACGCTCCTCTCTTCAGTATCTTAAATAACACTTGAATTGTTTAGTTTTTACTCGATGTAAGGTTCCCGTTCGCAGATAACCCTTACAGTAGGTAGTTCCCAGTGAGTGTATGTATCTCGTGCGACAGGGGCAAGGAGCTGCAGCGGCGCCTGGGCCTGCGCGTGCGCGAGGCGTCGGGCGACGCGCGCGAGCGGGCGCGCGAGCAGAGCGAGCTGGCAACGTTGCGCAGGCACGTGTGGGGCGCGCGCGCGCCCGACGACCCCGCGGCGCTGGCCGCCTACGAGCGCGCGCGCGCCGCGCACGACGCGCAGTACGCGCCGCGCCTGCTCATCGACGTCAGCCTGCAGCTGGAGCAGCAGCGCGAGCGCGAGCGGCAGCGCGCCGAGCAGCGCGAGGAGGCGCGCCGCGAGGTACGCGCCGCTCTTTTATGTCTTCAAACTAGCTGACCAGACAGACGTTGTCCTATACAAATCAGTAATAGTCAATAAATTTCAACGAACGCAGGAACGATGTAAAATTTGTGCTGCCGCCATCTTAGATTTTCATTCTGACCTCACTATCAGCCTTAGCACCATCGCAAACCATGAAAACGATACCCATGACGAAAAATTTTCAAAATTTCGCAGCCGCCATCTTGGATTTTTATTTTAACTTCACTATCGGCTTCAGCACCCTCGATAACCATGAAAACGATACCAATGATGAAACATTTGATAATTTTTGGAGCCGCCATCTTGGATTTTAATTTTGACCTCACTATCGGCTTCAGCACCCTCGAAAACCATGAAACAATAACCATGACGAAACATTTGATAATTTTTGTAGCCACCATCTTGGATTTTCATTTTACCCTCACTGTTGGCTTCAACAACCTCTAAAACCATGACAACTATCTCTCTCTTTGAATCTTTCTATTATATGTAATAAGAAGTCGCATGGAGTGTCTGTTTGTAATATCAAAATAACAGCTTTTTACTAATCACGTCTTATGAAAGTATATACGCTACTTATAACAAAAACAAAATGGTTTTCGAGGTTGGTGAAGTCGATAGTGAAGTCAAAATAAAAATCCAAGATGGCGCATAACGCTTTTTCGTTATGTGACGATTTCTCCAAGTTTACTCCTACCCGCAAGCTCTGTTAAACTTCGTTCCAAAATATGATGACCAGTTTTTTAAATTTTGAAAGCAGATTCGTAAATAATCGATTTTGAAAGAAATCGACGGCCACTATTTTACAATTTTGAAATTATTTGGAATACGGGCAGGTACGGAAGAGTTTCGATATGTAATGAACGGTCCATTGAATATCGAGACCCAACCACGATCCCGATCGATGGACCCGTGCGGCTGCTATTATTTACCTACGAGCCGAGTTGACGTACTGTGTGTTAATAGTAACATGTGTTCTCTGCTATGGTGTTGCAGGCGCGCGAGCGAGCGGCGCGCGAACGCGAGCGCTACCTGCGTCTGGCGGCGTCGCGCCAGCTGCCCACCGAGGCCGAACCCATCGACAGCGACAGCGACCCCGCCGCCTCCCCGCCCGCCACGCCGGCCTCCCCGCCGCGCCGCCACCGCCGCGCCTCCCCGCCCTCCTCGGACGCCGGCACCACGCCGCCGCGCCCGCCCTCCCCGCCGCACCCGCCCGACCCGCGCCACGTGAGTACACACACACACGCACACAGCGACACGACCCCGCCGCCTCCCCGCCCGCCACGCCGGCCTCCCCGCCGCGCCGCCACCGCCGCGCCTCCCCGCCCTCCTCGGACGCCGGCACCACGCCGCCGCGCCCGCCCTCCCCGCCGCACCCGCCCGACCCGCGCCACGTGAGTACACACACACACGCACACAGCGACACGACCCCGCCGCCTCCCCGCCCGCCACGCCGGCCTCCCCGCCGCGCCGCCACCGCCGCGCCTCCCCGCCCTCCTCGGACGCCGGCACCACGCCGCCGCGCCCGCCCTCCCCGCCGCACCCGCCCGACCCGCGCCACGTGAGTACACACACACACGCACACAGCGACACGACCCCGCCGCCTCCCCGCCCGCCACGCCGGCCTCCCCGCCGCGCCGCCACCGCCGCGCCTCCCCGCCCTCCTCGGACGCCGGCACCACGCCGCCGCGCCCGCCCTCCCCGCCGCACCCGCCCGACCCGCGCCACGTGAGTACACACACACACGCACACAGCGACACGACCCCGCCGCCTCCCCGCCCGCCACGCCGGCCTCCCCGCCGCGCCGCCACCGCCGCGCCTCCCCGCCCTCCTCGGACGCCGGCACCACGCCGCCGCGCCCGCCCTCCCCGCCGCACCCGCCCGACCCGCGCCACGTGAGTACACACACACACGCACACAGCGACACGACCCCGCCGCCTCCCCGCCCGCCACGCCGGCCTCCCCGCCGCGCCGCCACCGCCGCGCCTCCCCGCCCTCCTCGGACGCCGGCACCACGCCGCCGCGCCCGCCCTCCCCGCCGCACCCGCCCGACCCGCGCCACGTGAGTACACACACACACGCACACAGCGACACGACCCCGCCGCCTCCCCGCCCGCCACGCCGGCCTCCTGTGAGTAATCACACACACTGACACAACATTTGTACAAACACCCACTCGCACTCACCAACACCCACTCGCACGCACCGACACCCACTCGCACGCACCGACACCCGAGTACAGATTTAGACAGACAGATTCTTCAATAAGACATGCGCCGCATTCCTCGTAGCTGACATCAATGCAACCTCGCACCTATCATAACCCTGGTACACTGAATGTTACGACGTAGCATTGTACGACATAGCATTGGGCTGCACGCTACGATATAGCATTGTGGTGCACGCTACGACGTAGCGTTGTGCTACACGCTACAACGTAGTGTTGTGCTTCAGGCTACAACGTAGCGTTGTGCAGTACGCTACTGTTCTGCACGCTAGACGGGGTCGTGTCGCAACGTAGCGTTGTGCTGGACGCTTCCTACGACGTAGCGTTGTGCTGCACGCTACGACGTTGCGTTGTGCTGCAGGCTACGACGTAGCCTTGTGCTACACGCTACGACGTAGCCTTGTGTTACACTCTACGACGGCGACGTAGCATTGATTTTGCATCACAGTGTTATTCTCGTTGCAATTAGGTTGCTGTTAAAGGTAAAACAACTATGAAAGGACTCTAGCTCGCAAATTGGCAAATTTGTTTTCCTAGATTTAAATTTTGACAAAATATATGTAGTACAAGCGAGCTTTAATGCAATTCGTGCAGCTAATAGTCACTGGCTTCACTGAACGGGACAAGTACGAAGTTAGTCGTGGATAATCCGAAATTACCGTGTACACTCTGTGTTCGGTCTAAGCAACCGAACACTTCTAACGTAGCAGTTTACAACAATTGTCCTTGCATCTAAGTGACAATTTTATGTATACTTTAACGTCAGTGCATTTCCATACGTTAAACGGACCGGGTGAATTCAAAATATTTAACATTAACATTTTACTTCAAGACATTTTACATTAGCCTTAATGAACTTTTAATAAACATTTTAAATCCAAATACAAACAGTGCTTTAATATTTACGACCTTGCACTCCGCACATATTGGTCCTTCGAGCCGAATAAGAAAGCCTATTTAAAACGAAGAAAATGTATTTAAAATCCGCCCTCTGCTCAATTTTATTTTTCAGTAGTATTATTGAAACACTTAGGTTTTTATGTTGTAAAGGCGATGTTAGATATTTTTGATTATAAGGAAAAGTTGCATTCTTTTGACTTTAACTGTCGATGCTGCATTTTATATTTTGGCATCGCTTGTCTCGTCAGATAGTTTTGGTGTTTCTTCGATGTCACGTACAAGAAAAACATTTAACGAGTGCGCAATTTTTTACAAAACTTAACGAGTTTTAATAAACACAATTTTTTTATGTTGATAATTGTCTTCATATTTGTCTTTGATTGGCTGCTAAATAACCGGGTATGCTCTTCCTCGCATATATTTTTCGAGCTGCTCGTAAATTTTCACCACCGATACGAGTACACTTGCACCATCTGTCGTAAAACTCGCGGCTAGTGAAGTGTGACGTCATGGCCCGGCTGGCCCGCCGATATTTTTTACATTCAAAACTTGTGTTCATAAATAGACCTTAAGACTATGTTACACTTCACTTAGCACTACCTTGACTTTGTGCTGTCCTTCCACAAATGGTCACATATGTTTCCACGAATGAATCATGAAATCAGATATTGTTGCCAAGCTGTCCATTTTTTTTTTAGAGTGTTACCTGTTACACTTTACTACTTTAAGATTGTCACTTACGCGTCATAAAATGTCAAAGAATATTTTTGATTTGGGGTCAATATAATTGTCAAACAAATATAAAAATAAAAAAAACCGCATGCCTACGAAGTTCAAAAATAGCTCAATTTTCAAGCAGTCTGATGCATTTGGTTAGCTTAAATTTAAATAACTGCCACCAACTGCATCAGAATTCAGAATGCTTGCAAATTGAGCCTGATTTGAATTTTTTGTTGCAGTCAGGATTTTTGTTTCTTACACCGTGTACCGTAAAACGGGGTGAATCGGGATGCATGGGTGAATCGGGCCGAAAATTTAAAATGGATTTCAACGTTGAAATAATATAGTTTGTTGCCAGAAAAGACTGTAATGTGTTTACTGTTTCTTAATTAAAGATTAAGTGTCCTTGTTTGCAGCAAACTATATTATTTTAAAGTACAAATCCATTTTAAAGTTTCGGCCCGATTTACCCCTGCATTCCTATTCACCCCGTTTTACCGTTATTGTGTTTATATTTGTGTCGTGCGCCACACATGTTCGTTGCTCACAAATATGCTACTGTTGCAGAGCGTGACGTCGACAGGCAGCTCGCCCATCACCATCAGCTTCAAGAACCACCACAAGCTCAGCCCCAACAACTGCACCGACACGCCCAACGGTGAGTCACCAGCACGCGCCGCCACCAGCCGCACCTCATTCAATAACCAAAGCGTCAGAGTTGCCCTTTTTCAAATTTTCTTACGTTTTTTACAATTTGCAGATCAGTATCAGGCTTTAAGTTGATCTAAATATGATTCGCGGCCATATAAAATATTTATTTATATAATTATAATCATACAAATCATTAATACAACGCTCTAATTTCATATTACCCTTTTGAATGACTATTTCATGAAATCATGACATTTGAGGCCAATTCCAAATTAATGAGGTGTATTGCTGAATCTAATGATTATAATTTTGCACAGATTCATTGTTACGGTCGCGAATCATATTTTAATCTACGTACAACCTGACACTGTCCTGCAAATTGCAAAAAACGTAAGTAAATTTTAATTTCAACTTAACCGACAGCTTTTCATTGACCCCTCACACACAACCCATCGATCAATATTTGTATTCTCTCTTAAGGGTGCTACACATATGTTCGGGTACACATTCGATTCGACAGTATTTGTTGAGCTAAGCCAACGTATTCGTGTTTCATTCGGCACGTGCGAGAAAATCTACCCTAGATGAATCAGGTTCGGGTCGTCTCGGCGAAATCGAGCTAAGCTGGTTTTTCTCGAACACATTTTCGATTTTGCCGCCCGTCTGTGCCGAATCATGCCAAGCCGAACAAATGTGTAGCACCCCTTATTAACATGCATTCTAAAGCTTTACTAATAAATACTGTTTTATTGTTGTTTACTCGCCGATGTGTATTGCCATCTCTCTGGAAACTCGTAAGTGACGAATGGAGCCATTGTAACACTATGTTCACATTGTTATAATAATATGATTTATGAGTCACCTCTTACTTGTACCTTAATGTTTGTGCTGCGTTGCGATAGCCTGGAGGCCGCCGCCGACCTACATGGGACGAGGTAACACTTCACTAATAAATACTAACACCGTTTACACGGCGATCATCACTACGATATTTTACAGTAACAACAAATGTAGTATGAAACTGCCATGTGGTCCTAAAAATATATAGTTAGATATCGTACTGATGACCGCCGCATGTTCGGCCTCTAAATGATTGTTTATTTAGACCCACTTATTTGCACCACAAATCACTAACTGCTTTTAATTCGAAAGGAATTTAAAACATCGTTCTATTTCTGTCAATCTTTTGAAGACGACAGACAGAATGATGTTTTAAATATGTTTACCGTTAAATGCATTAAGTAATTGATCGTACAAGTGAGCCTAAATGTTCATCGTTTATGAAGATTTGTGTGCTGCAAAAAAGGAACTAAAGTCTGTTCCAAAAGAATGATATGAAAATGTAAACAATCACAATCAGGAAACGTACCTGAGGATGCCAATGTGTAGCCCACTTACAAATTGAATGCTTTGGTTCTATTATTTGAATATTTAAACCAGAAATTCTAATTTAAAACCACCTTAAATATAATTTTCATTTGACAAATGAGGTTAATTGTAAGTATAACCTCAACTTTCGCAGATTAATTTTCAATTACAATTTAATAAAGTTATTCAACCAATAATTTAAACTGGTGAGATATAAAGCTCTTCTAAATGCCAAAGAATGGTTACAAACTCTGCTGATACTTTTGGAACAGACATTAGGAACTTAATAAGGATTGCTACATAACCTTAATTTTTTTCGAGGCAAAAGCGAAAATTGCTGTGAAGTGTGATATCATAGATATAAAAAAAAAAAATCATTCATTTATTTACTGACAACGTACGGCCTAACCAGCTGGGTCTAGAAGCATGAAATTTTGCTCAAGAGTTCCTTGTACAACGAAAGTGAGCACCAAGGTAGTATATTTCAAAATTCATCCCGTATGGAGGATAAAAGTTTGTATTTCCTGCCGATGGAAATTCCCATCGGGCGCATGGCTCATTGTTGCGCAAAAGTGAAAGGGTGTTTAAATAGTGTGTGTTGTGTTCCGCAGCGGACGCGTGTCGCGTGCGGCGCGTGCACGCGGCCTTCGCGGGCGACGACGACGACCTGCCGCCCGCGCACCCGCCGCACTCCCACCCCACAGACCACGCGCGCCGTGAGTACTCACTACACACTACTAGAGAATTAGATCCATCCAAAGGTTGTCTTTAAAAGATTGCTTTTTGTCACCCTATGTAAAATTACTACGAGTCTTAACCACTCTGCTCGACTAGATTTTGACATATGACATATCAGCTGACTCGTGAACTGAACCTGAACCTACTCTCTTGCTGAAAATATGCAAAAGGGACAAATAAAGATATCATTCTCTCTGCATTCTTAATTTTACCATTTTTCATACATAAACTATATAAAAATCACGATCAAATATTGATAAAAATTACTAAAAATTGTAATCTGACGTGATACTTGTTAGTGCTGACCATGTACCCAATTTTCTTATTTCGATTAAAAAATGGTGTTCAGCCTAATCGATAATGGGAATAAAAAAAAAATGTAGGCATTATGAAAAACTGGTATATTTTTCATGAATAATTTTATTTAAAAAATTAATAATTTTGTTTATAAGTAGGTACAAACGTACAGTGTGGATAGGGGTTTAACTTTTTATAGTTCCGTACGTATGAATGAAAAATCGGAACCCTTATAGGCAGACTTATAGACAGAACTGTCTGTAGATCACAGTCAATTTGCTTCGAATCTATTGGACCGTTTTAGTACACATATGAATTTTTGTGACTGAAACACGGACGTGTACCGTCAATTGTGTAATTGTGATTTTTTAATTTGGGGTCACTTTTGGAGGCAAATGAGAAAATTTAAAAAAGTTTTGCAAACATTGCCGTGTGGCATATCAAATGAAAAAAAAAAGCTTGTTGTAAATTTGTGATGGTGTCAAAAAGTAAAAGTTACTTAACATAAAATAAACCATTCCACTTATCTTTAAAACCATTGAGCCAAAAACCTAAGTATAAGAGGTCTATGGTCTTAAACAACATGGTAAATCTATATAGGGAGTAACCTAAATTTTCAGTTGGAATGTATGGGGGAACATGTTTTTGATTTACATTTAAGTTTTTCCTTGGGATAAATTTATTAGTACAAAACATGGTAAATAACATGTTCGGTATGTTATTTGAGAGAGAGCTGTCTTTTTCTGATTTCGACTGTAAATGATCTGAGGGGCAATTCTCGTAATTTTGAGACCGTTCACAGTCTGAACTCAGTCTCAATCTGTCAAAAACACCTCTAATTTCCCTACGTTTTGACATTTGTTTGTCGCTGAGATGAGACTGCGACTAGATTTTGAACGTTTTAAATTACGAGAATTGGTCTTTTGATAATATTAGGGGTTAAAGTATGAAATTGCCGATTTGTACAGAAAAATTGAAATTCGTTTTTTTTTTTAATTTAACATATTTATTTAATCAAAATAGTTACCATTATTATCTATACATTGCTGCCATCTAATAGGAAGGTCATTTATGCCTTTGCGATAGAACTCGTGATCTAGATTCGACAAACTGTGTGAAAGCATTTTGTACTGTCTCCTGAGAAGAAAACTTTTTATCACATAGAAAATTGTCCAAATCACGAAAAAATGGTAGTCTGTTGGAGCAAGGTCTGGCGAATACGGAGGGTGACGAATGGTTTCTAATTGCAGTTCTTGTAGAGTTAAAACGGTTTCTCGTGCTGTATGAGGTCTCGCGTTATCATGGAACAATAATGGTGAAGATCGATTCATGAGTCGGGGCTGTTTCACTGCTAGTTTTGCTATCATTGTTCGGAGTTCGGCACAGTAGACATCTGCCGTTATTGCTTGACCAGATCGGAGAAAGCTATAGTGAATAACACCATGCTGAGACCACCAAACAGTTACCATTACCTTTTTATTGGCAAGCTTTGCTTTAGGACACTGTTGTGGCGTTTGACCTGGAGTCAGCCATTGCATTTTTCGCTTACGGCTATCGCAAAGAATCCACTTTTCATCACATGTCACAATTCGATCCAATATTCCTTCATTTCTGTATCGATTCAACAATGCAACACAAGTTTCAACACGCGTTTCTTTCTGCTGATCAGTCAAATCATGAGGCAGCCATTTCTCATATTTTTTTATTTTATTGATTTGACGCAAATGAGTCCATATTGTTGGTAAGGTAACGTTAAACCATGCCGCTAATTTCTGGGTAGTTTGGCTCGGATCGGCTTCCACCATCTCTTTCAATTCATTGTTATTCACCTGTGTGGGGGTCTTCCACGTGGTTCGTTCTTCAAATCAAAGTTTCCATCACGAAAGCGTTTAAACCAAAATCGCACGGTGCGTTCATTAGCAGTTCCCTCTCCAAACGCAACATTGATATTGCGAGCTGTTTCTGCCGCGTCAGTTCCGCGTCGGAACTTGTATTAAAAAATAACTCGAATTTTCGAAGTATCTTTCTTGTCTAAGCTGAATAAAAAAAACAACTGAAAGTCGATAATCAAATGTTGCACATTTTTTAAAAGAAGAACTTCTTATGTACCATGTGAAAAAAGTTTCACTCAAAAATCTCGAAACCATGAAGGTTCTATGTCAATTCGAAGTACCTATTACAATAAAACGGCAATTTCATACTTTAACCCCTATTACATAGATTCTTTTAAACGGCAGAGGTTAGTTTACAAATCGAAGATTTGTTTTTTGGGTTAAGTACTGATACCGAAAATCAAAATTCAAGTTAGAGGTTATTATAATTTGACATTTAAATGGTTGTATTTTCATGGTTTTTGGAGGATTGTGCTGATACCGAATAAGACGAACATTCTGGATTTTAAGATGGAAGCTATTCCAAATAATAATAATATTGTAAATCAATTCTCATAGCCATCAGTTTCATTTCGATTGTACTCGATACATATAAATCCGTAAAAAAAACGGAACCCAAAACAATGGTGAAGGCAAATTACGATAAACATAATTAGGGGCGGCATTCCCCATATATGTAGGTAATAGGTAATATGGGCTGGTGTCCGCAACTCCACGTCAATGCCCGTATTTTCCCATACATGTAACCAAGGGATGAAAAAAAATCTATACACATAAGCCTGTGGGCTATGAGATGTTTCTTATTGACTTTGGTTTTTAAGTTAATCGTTTTTGGGATATTTTCGTTGATAACCGCAGAATTAATTTTGTTTTTCATAGTTTTTTCGAAAAATATTTGGCCAGTATTTTTTAAATTTCATAGAAACTATCACAAAAAAAAAATAACAAAAACTACCATGCTCATACAACTAACAAAAAATGAATATTGAAATGTAAATTGTTTCTGGAATACCCAATTTATAGAATTAATTTATCATCCATTCCCAGTCAACATATTGCTAAGCCTACCTAAAAAATGTATACTGGGCATTCTGTAGCAAACTATTAGAAACTATCAAATACACAATAGGCAGCCAAACAATCAATAAACAAAGATCACTAAATTGCCTTAAATTGAAACGGCGCGGCGCCGACTCAAAATAATTTGGTATACTTACATTAGTTTAAGAACTTAGTTATTAAGGTTAAATAGAAAAGGTTTATTATTTTTCGCTTTTCAGTTTTTTCGGCGATTTCATTTTTTTGTTAAAAAGTTTTTATTTTATAATTTTTTTTGGCTATAATCTACTAATTGTTTGCCAAAGGCCAGGTATATGTGGCACTGAGTAGAGTAATAATACACAAGTCAGCATTCAAATCTGTGAGTGAACAATAAATCACCCCTATTTTCCCACTTGTAGGGTTTCAATTTTTATTCCAAATTTATATGGGACCAACTTTGGGGTTTGCTCTTTGCCCTTTTCAATAAAAAAAGAATTATCAAAATCGGACTACTCTGTAAAAAGTTATGCGTGGGCCGTTTTTTTTGGTCGGTTAAAAATCGTTCAATACATTAAAATAATTGAACAGCGAGCACATTCAGAATATAAATTCAAACATATGTAGAAACAATTCGGCGCGAAATTCAATAAATGAGGTCATAGTTCCTGGGTAGCGGGATCGTCCGAAAGGGTTACCGCTGCCCTGGTACATAAAGGGCTAAGGAAGGAACACGGGTGGGTTTTAGTCAGTAAGAGTCTGACACTCCCTTCTGCTCCACCCAGAGCGGGAGGAGTCATTTGATGATTTCCCATCCACAAAAAAAAAAAAGTCATAGTTCCTGTCTGTTATTGACTCTGTTTCAATATTATGTAATGTCCAAAAAACGAGTAAAATTACATTTAAAAAGCATACATCATTATTATAAACAATGCATTGTATTTAATGCTTAAAATAATTTTATTTCAATTTCCAAGTATCCATTTCTGATATTCGTTATAATAATTACAGTCATTAGAAAAAAAAAAAGTTTGGCATAATCGCTTTCGCACATCATTACAATAAAAAAAAAAACAATAATAGTCGGCGATTTTGAATACAAATTGAGTAGTGGTAATGAATAATACGTTTTTTTGGACCTGTGTTTGAGTATTACGTTAAGATCTGGGTATTTTCGTGTTGTTTGTAATATTTGCAATAATATCTGTCACATTTTAAAACGTATCTAATTGCGTGTGTGTGATATTTGTGAAAAGTAAAAATGTAAACACGATTGGCGCGAAACTTCGACTGTCAATATCAAAAAACTTCATTACCACTACTTATTTAACTTGAACAATAGATGAATCAGTTAAACAATTAAATGATGTATTGTTCACTGTCCCTGGAGTGGAGTGAAATCCTAAATTTAGATATTTTTAGCCTCGACCACGACTGTCATCACAATGGCGATTATCGCATTTACAGACTTTGATTTTATATAGGTAAATTAATAAACTTGCGCGCTAAATATGAAAGATTTAATGACGTTAACATATTATGAGTTTTTTATCCGACTGTCTTAATTAATGCACATTCATAAGATTTGATGGGTAGCATAATAAATATTTACATAATCATTAAAGGTGTCGACATACGTCATTCCAAGGTCCAATGGGACCCGGTACCGAGCCTGCGGAGGTTCGTGTGTTCGGGTTCGATCGGAGACGCGTCCGAAGTATTAGCTAGCATTTACCATCTTCAAAAAAAATAAAAAAAAGTGTTGGTGTACTGTGAACCTCTGTCCAATCCTTCTGGGACTACAGGCATGATATAGTGTCATTGTTTAAAAACAACACACCGTTTTTCTCACTGAAACTAGCACTGAATTTGTTTTTTTTTGTCTGTTGTCATTGCTAGCGTTGCATTGTTATCATATTGTAACTCAATTTTAAATTATCTATGATCTTGGTGTGACCAATTTACTGTGCCCTGCCCTAACATCTAGCAATAGACAATATTGTTAAACTTTTTTTTTTTTCAATTTGTTCTTATTGTGGAATACGAGGCTTTTGTGTACTTCGATTATTTTATGTTAAATCTATAATGTGTGTCTTATTTGTGCAGAATATATCATTTTTCTTCCTTTTATCTCGGCACTACGTAAACAATATGCTTCTATTTAATAAATGATGCTTCGTTGTAGCTAAAGAGAAGAAAGACAAAGGTAAGAAGGGCGGCGGAGGCGGCGGCGGGGCGGGCGCGGGCGGGGAGGGCGACAAGGAGAGCCGCAGCGCGGAGGAGAAGAGGAAGCATATCAAGAGCCTCATCGACAAGATCCCCACGCAGAAGGAGCAGTTGTTCCAGTACAAGCTCGACACGGCACAGGTGTGTACACTCAACTCTCTACTGTAGCGTCATGTTACGTAGGCTAAACTGACTTTTTGTGACAATATACAATTGTAAAAAGATCCATCACGAAGGCGCCATCTACGCAGTCCATGCGCCAAACTAAGTTTTTGTAAAAACAAATGTTCGGTATTTGATTTTGTTTTATCCAATATACTACTAAAATGCATTCGCTCGTCCTTCATTCGTACAAATTTACAAAAACAATGTTACAATATTATAAGAACAGCTTCTGCACACAGAAATAATTATGTACATACCAGTGATTGATGAAATTTCATCCAAATACTCTGGGTTTCAATTAACTCTTCCTCTTCCAAAGCAAAGCTAAGGACAAGTAAACATTTTTTTGTCGTAAGCATCTTGTTCCTGCTATTGTTTTGCTTCATTCAGCATAGTATGTATAGTAAAGTCACTTAAGCCAACAAAGAGGGCTAACCTCGGAATGAGAATGCTCTCCGTGCTCTATTTAAATAAAACCGGTAAAGCACATAAAATCATCTGCTAAACTTCAAAACAATGGATTTTGATGTGGTTTTCTCCATGATTAAGTAAATGAATTCAGGAAGTTTTATGTGTATAACGTATGGTACCTTCGTAGTCAGCGACGTCATGTTCTTGTGTCTACAGATCGATAACGTTTTGATGGAAAAGAAGATCAGGCCTTGGATCAACAAGAAGATCATCGAGTACATCGGCGAGCCCGAGCCCACGCTGGTGGACTTCATATGCAGCAAGGTGGTGGCCGGCTCCGCGCCGCAGGGCATCCTCGACGACGTGCAGATGGTGAGTGAGACGTGTGACTACACCCCGCCGTGTCCTCTTGGCGGCGATCGGCGGCGGCGACCTCTCGCGTCCGGCCCTCATACAGGCCATGGTCCGGAGCGAGAGTGAATGGGAGGCCGTCACCTCCTTCTGCGAAGCAGTTATGCTCGCGAAGGAGGAGGCGGAGCGTGCGAGGGAGAGGCAATCGCTGCACCCTCGCGCGCCTAGCCGCCGCAGGAGACGCCCTGGACGGGAGTCAACAGCCGACTCCCGGCCACCGTAGGCGCGGGCTTGCGGGCGGCGAGCTATGGGCAGCTCGCCGCCCGGTAAGGACCAGGCCCGGGTCGACGGCGCGTTGTGTTCCACGCGCGCCTCAAAGAGCTGTCAGCACGAACTGACGGGGTCCGCCAGGGCCGATGCCGCCGGGGCTGCGGGTTGTTCGAAAGAGATACCGTGGCCCCTGGCACAGGCAACTGAAGGAACACGGGTGGGTTTTAGTCAGTAAAAGTCTGACACTCCCTTCTGCTCCGCCCAGAGCGGGAGGAGTCATTTGATGATTTCCCACCCAGAAAAAAAAAAAAAAAAAGACGTGTGACTACACGTGTAAACGAGTGACTTCATATGCAGGAAGGTGGTGAGCATAGGCTATTTAGTTCAGGAAGTCAAAGCAGGTGGCCACACCTGCTTTGACTTCCTGAACTAAATAGTTAGTCGCTATAACATTTGGTTGGTAATTGGTGGATACAATAAAAGGTTTTGTCAAACGGCTGGATGAAATGATCGCAGAAACCGTTATCTTTGTTTTTTAAAAGTAAAAGTTGCCGAAAGTGTCAATTTTGGTTGAAAATAACTGAAAACCGAAATCTGTTTTACTTTCAGTCGCTACTTTCTCAACTTACTTTAGTACTAGTTTTACTTTCTTATTACTTGAGGTTTATTAAATTATTTTATAGCACAGTGTGACTTAAGTAACGCTTTTCTGTGACTTAAGTAGTCCATTTTTACACTGAAAAGCGTGACCTATGTGCGTGTTTAAGTCACACGTACCCTAATGTACTTGATAGGTAATGTACGTGTATTTGATTGGCGGTCTTAATTGGAGGTTCAAAATAACGTTTGCAATGGAATTTGAATTTTGTCTTGTAAGACATTGAGTTTGTTCCCCAAACTTGTTCATTATTATCTTATATTCTGAATTCAACTGCTGAGCAATGGACAACATTGTCGAACCTTTAACTTTTATATGTTGTAGACGAGGTTTTAGGCTACTTTGTATTAGTGTGTATTTTATGTCAGTTTTTGTATTTTTTATGCGTCTTATTTGTGCAGAATACAATTGTTTTCTTTCTAAATGTAATGGACTGTCTTCCTCAGGTACTGGACGAGGAGGCGGAGGTGTTCGTGGTGAAGATGTGGCGCCTGCTCATTTACGAACTGGAAGCCAAGCGAGCCGGCTTGCACAAGTGACTCCAGCGATAATGTACCTCCTAGTCTAGACATTTAATAAATAAAAACAATATTATATCAATACATTTTCATTTTTATTTATTTTCTTTATTATTTTATGTGGAAAGTCAAAAGTCTGATAGTTACATAGGAAATGTAACACACCAATGTGTAGATGTTAATGGTATGTGCCAATCTTCCGGGCTACAAGTTCAGTTAGGTGTACCTCAAGGCTCTGGGTCCATTCTTATTCTTAATGCATATCTGACGTTGTACTGTTTGCTGATGATACCTCTCTTATATTTAAAGTTAAAAGGACAAGATTTTGACGACGTAAGCAGTGCACTCTCAATCTAGTTCTCAATGCCAAGAAAACGAAATTTATAAAGTTCGCCTTACCGAATTTTAACAATCTAGGACCCAACATCGTCTTAGATAAAGAGGTGCTTGAATCTCGGCAATTTTTCTGGGCATAGCAGTAGATGCCAAACTTTAGTGGGGATTACATATATCAAGCCTAGTGGGAAGGCTCAGTTTGGCCGCCTACGCTGTCAGGAAAGTAAGACAATACACTGACGGTGATAGCTCGGTTAGTCTATTTTAGTTATTTTCATAGCGTTATGTCCTACAGCATTGTGCTGTCGGGCAAAGACGCTGATATTCAGAAAATATTGATTTTTCAAAAACGAGCTGTTCGAGCAAGTTACCAGCTACGTGTTAAAGTTTCTATGAGAGTATTTTTTTAAAGATATTGGTATTCTATCGGTGGCAGCACAATTCATCTTCGCCAATGTTATAATTTAGGCAAAATATACACGAAAAACATTGGTATTCATAATATGGACACTAGAAATACTAAGAAATAAGGACAAACTACGTGCTCCCTTTTCTTTGCTAGATATTTTAATGCGTTTAAAGCTAAAGTAAAATCCAACCTTTGTTCAAAGGCATGTTATTCTATTAACGACTACTTAAACGATTGTGTTGGAGTGTCGTGTGTTTGTTGTTTGTGTATTTAGTTTAGGTATTAAGTTCTATTTACTATTTTTACTGCTTGTGTATAGTTTTTGATGGTTTTATTGGTACCTGCCAACAAAAACATCAAAACTATTGGCGTGCGTGGCGGGCAGACCAGAGTTACTTTCGCCTTTATAATATTAGTATGGACACAGTGATCATTTCAGAGGCTTATACTGATCGGTGTGAGGACTGATGCACATAGTAGGATTTGCAGGTACCTACTTGCTTGGTACACACAAGTTCAAAGAGACCATGTAGATACTGAATGTAAGTTGATAAAAACAATTGGTCGCTCATCTATAGTAGGACAGCGTCACGAATGCGTTACAGCGTGTCTATTACACGAGAGCGTGACAAACTCGCTAACGAGATGATTCTCCGCGCACCGCCATATATAGTACGCGCGCACGACCCACGTGTACACTGCGCGCCACGCCGCTGCCACGCCGTCGACATCCCGTCGCCACGCCACCGACACGCACACCACACGCCACAATGAAGAGCGGCGCTCTACTGGGACTCATCGCGGTGAGCTCTTCACTGTCCTGTCGCTGCTCGTAATCAAACTCAAACTCCGAGCAATTATCTCAATTACGTGAACCATTTACAGGCACTTTTGAATTGTCAAGTAGTCGGTCAGTCAGAAAGATGAAGCTAGTTGCCCATTCCAAAGCGTAGGTTGTTCCTATGGAGAAGAACGGGGAAGTAACTCCATGGACACTTTTAAATAAAAATATAGTACTCCTAGTATCTAACTCGACACAACGTCATAAGTTTACAGAAGTACGTACAGAGCAGTAGAAAGTGTTTCTGGACAATGCATTATGAGTCGTAGTGGGCATAATAGTAACCAGTAACGTGTGCTCCGTAGTGTCAACTGGTACTGGCGGAGCCCGTCCGAGAGTTTCGTCGTTTCGGCGAAAACGTGAGTAAAAGTATCTTTCAAAGACCAAAAAAACTTTATCCATGTTACCCACTACCCACCCACTCATGTTCTGGTTGTTATTCTGAAAAAGCTGCAAATATCATGAGCTACCTATGTGCCAGGTACCTACTTTTATACCTACCAGGTAGTCTGCATAGTCGTTACATTCTGTCAACTTACAAAAGTCTCATCTCAGAGAGGGTATCTCGTTTTCAGCCACATTCCCTCTCGAATATAGAGCTGCTGGTCCCCCTGATGATGAGCGATGCGAGCGAAGAGAGCGATGAGAGCGACACGAGCGCAGCGAGCGAACGATACGAGCGTGCGCGCGTCGACAAAGATACGCCTTTTAGCAACATACCTTCGAGCGCATTCGTCCTGGATGAGAGTCCCCCCGCCGCGTCTCAGAAACACAAACGCGGACACAAACACAGCCGCAAGCATGACCTTGCGTACCGGCCCCGTTCCATCTACCTAGAGAGCATAGAGAGCGCTGAGAGCGACGAGCAGGACGAGCGCAGTGAGCAGGTCGAGCTTGGTGTAGAAATCGCGCGCGCGTGCTCCCGATTGATGCGTTCGCCGGCGGGACATCAGAACGAATTGTTGTTACTGCTGTGCTCGGAGCTGCAAGACGCGGCTCCCGCGCCCCCCGCGTCCCCCGCGCCCAGCCCCGGCTGCGCGTGCTGCCAACAGGACACCGCGCCGCTGTGGTTGGAGCCGCTGGTGCGCGTGCGTCGCGCCCTGTTGCCTATCGGCGAAAACTCCAACTGGTGAGTACACACACTACCACCACCACAGAGTATATTTATTTTGTAAGTACTGTGGTTATAAGTAACACTTTCACACATCATACGTCCAATATTTTTTGAAGTTTTATGAGGTCGGTGTGTCCAGTGACCCGACTAACTCTGCCTCAGAGATCAAGCAAGGTCTCTTTTAAAGTCCAGATATTCCAATGGTTAGTCAGATCATGTGAGGACCATGCATATTTGAATCGACATGTTTTGATATTGACAACCGTCGTGTAGCTTACTCGAACTTTAAACTGACTCAAACTTAAACTCAAACTCAAATCATTTAATTCAACTAAACCAATTACAGGCACTTTTGAATTGTCAAAGGGTCAGTCAGAAAGATGAAGCTAGTTGCCCATTCCAAAGCGTAGGTACCTATGGAGAAGAACGGGCAAGAAACTCCACGGACACTCTTTTAAATCATAAAATTGTTACAAAATATTTGATTACATCATTCTTCTTGAAATTAACCATGTGAGAACGATGTAGAAAGACGTGCACGTTAAAAGTGTCCGTTATAGAAAACATAAAAACAATTCAGAAATTAAAAATTAAAATAAGCCGTGGCAGCTAAGAGATGACCAGTCCCTACTGACGGCGCCCGTTCACGAACATGACGTATGGATCAGCACCATTCAGCTCAACCATTTTGGAGGGAATTAATGATCCAACACACACGTCACCACCAGCGAGAAATTAGAGTGAGCATGACATACTCACAGCCGCCAGGGCACATTCAAGTCAATGAAAGACGTACCCAGTAAATGGTAGCTTTATAGAAAGTACATAGTGCTCAAACGTGTGCTATGCAATTATACAATACTAAGCAATTGAATTTATACAATGCAAAGATAGTTTTTTTACAATGTTCAGCAGCTCCAACAATGTTTCCGAATGCTAATTAGTTTGTGCGCCTCTGTGGAGCAGGACCAGCATTGAGCCAAGCATTTTTGTCAGCGATGTAATCCCCTAACTTATAATATGCTTGGCTACATAGTGTGCGTTTAATACAAGATTTAAATTTCGTTTCATTCAGTTGGAGTATGTGGGGAGGAATTTTATTGTAACATTTTAAACAGAACCCCATGAAGGATGAGTCTACTTTAGCCAGTCTGAAACCTGTTTGAACTAATTGGTCCCTATTTCTAGTCCTATAGTTGTGTCTTTCACCTCTTTATTGAAAAGATTTAAATTTTTTCTTACGTACGTGATGTTTTCACAAATGTATTGACAAGGTACCGTCATGATGTTAATATTACGGGTTAAAGTATGAAATTGCCGATTTGTACTGAAAAATTGAAATTCGTTTTTTTTTTAATTTAACATATTTATTTAATCAAAATAATTACCATTATTATCTATACATTGCTGCCATCTAATAGGAAGGTCATTTATGCCTTTGCGATAGAACTCTCGTGATCTAGATTCGACAAACTGTGTGAAAGCATTTTGTACTGCCTCCTGAGAAGAAAACTTTTTATCACGTAGAAAATTGTCCAAATCACGAAAACAATGGTAGTCCGTTGGAGCAAGGTCTGGCGAATACGGAGGGTGACGAATGGTTTCTAATCGCAGTTCCTGTAGAGTTAAAACGGTTTCTCGTGCTGTATGAGGTCTCGCGTTATCATGGAGCAATAATGGTGAAGATCGATTCATGAGTCGGGGCTGTTTCACTGCTAGTTTTGCTATCATTGTTCGGAGTTCGGCACAGTAGACATCTGCCGTTATTGCTTGACCAGATCGGAGAAAGCTATAGTGAACGACCATGCTGAGACCACCAAACAGTTACCATTACCTTTTTATTGGTAAGCTTTGCTTTTCCATCACGAAAGCGTTTAAACCAAAATCGCACGGTGCGTTCGTTAGCAGTCCCGTCTCCAAACGCAACATTGATATTGCGAGCTGTTTCTGCCGGGTTAGTTCCGCGTCGGAACTCGTATTCAAAATGAACTCGAATTTTCGAAGTATCCATCTTTCTTGTCTACGCTGAATAAAAAAAACAACTGAAAGTCGATAATCGGATGTTGCACATTTTTTAAAAGAAGAACTTCATAGGTACCATGTGAAGAAAGTGTCACTCAAAAATATCAAACCATGAAGGTTCTATGTCCATTCGAAGTATCACAATTACAATGAAACGGCAATTTCATACTTTAACCCCTATTATCTTTAAACAGTTCCCTTAAAGAATCGCGCCTGCGGAGGCCATATATTGCTCTGATGGCTCTTTTGTGCAGAATAAAAATGGACTCGATATCTGCAGCCCGTCCCCATAGTAAAATACCGTAAGACATGATACTATGAAAGTAACTGAAATATACTATCCTCGCGGTATCTACATTAGTAAATTGACGGATTTTTCTTACAGCATAAAGCTGCTGAACTTAGCCGTCCTGCAAGAGATGTTAAATGAGGACCCCATTGCAGCCTTGAGTCGAACGTGATCCCCAGGAAAACAGTTTTATCGACGAATTCTAGTTTCTCTTTGTTCAATACTATGTCACAATCACTACTTTTAACATTTGGTAAAGCAAATCTTATGCATTTAGTTTTTTTCCCATTTCATACTAAATTATTAGCAGTGAACCAATTTTGTACCTGCAGTAGGGCGTTATTTACGTCGGTCAAGATTTGATGCACGTCTATTTATCTTAAAAATTAAGAAAGTATCGTCAGCAAATAACACCATTTGTGGTTGGTTCTTTAATTTGGACTGTTTTGTAATGAGACCGAGAGCTCAAAGACCCGACGAACTACAATAAATCGAAAATGTTGAAATAAAAAGTTGTCAAACTGCCAGACTACCATTTACAGCATGCAGTGGGTGTAGTTGAAGTCGAAAGTCCACTGCTACTTAGGATGTGCACGGAGTGGTTTGTCACGTTAGCTGCACGGTTCATTTGTTTGCCAGCCCCACATCCTTCCGAAGCGCGGCATGTGTATGTGTGTGTGTTGCAGGGTGCAGAGCTACATGAGGTCACCGCGCAAGTGAGTGCCCACTCTCGTAGTTAGTTATAGAGCTTGTCCGATCGCCGCTGGTATCTTTATTTCTAGGGTGTATTACAGGTCTTTATAGATCTCTACTTCTGTTGCAGAAAGCCGCGTCACATGCCAAACTGGGACCAGGAATAGTTTCGACTTGTGAGCTTCAGGAAGGCTAAAAATAAATACTTATAATTATCATAAATTAACATGTAATGGATTTGACAGATTATAAACTCAAAACTACATTAAAATTATTTTGTTTTAATAAAAGGGTAGTTTTAGTATAAGGAGAACACCGCTGAAACTATTTACTGACTATTTAGACAACCGGTATGAAAGGTGTTAGAGTAGATACTATTGCGAGCGATGAGCAGAAAAATACAAGTTTTGGTGTTCCTCAGGGGAGTATTCTGGGACCCCCCAGAATACTCCCCGTATTCTGGGGGGTCCCAGAATACTCCCCTGAGGAACACCAAAACTTTTTTTCTTTTCTTTCTTCTTTCGAATAGGGTGGGTACCCTATTCGAAAGAAGAAAGAAAAGAAAGAAAATGCATTTATTTGCGGCAAACATGACGCATGAAAAAAGGACATAAACACACAAAAAAAAAACAAGTTGGGGGTAAACATGCGTCGCATTCACGCAAAACGGCCATCGCTCAGCCTAATGCTAAGACCCTATACGAGACAGAGCCCAAGCGCTGGCAATTCCTGATTCATATTAACTACTTGTGTAATCTTAATATTAAAGACATTGGCATAGGCATTGTATCTTATGCCCATGACAAGGCGTTAATATTTACCGGTAAAACCAGTGGCGAAATGTTCGAAATCACTTAAGTGTGTAGGTTTTAATACTGTGACTAATTGGCTTCAAAGCAATGTACAGTCAACAAAAGAGATAAGTATGCAGGGTCGTCGGGTATAGTTGAAGTTTACTAAGAAACCGATGGATGTTTTCCAATGGTTAGTTTAGTTTTCTATTGATTAAATAAAATTTTATCCGTAAACATCAATCCGTTTCTTACGAAACTTCAACTATATCTGACGACCCAGCATACTTTTCTCTTTTTATTGACTGTACTAACATTACGTGCTGACAAGACAAAATATACTCACTTCTCCATCCGCAAGCCTCAACGTAACATTGCTAAAGTTGTCAAGAAACAAAAGGCCCGTTTTGACATTGACAGTTCTAGTAGTTAATAAAGATCAAATTCGCAAAAAACGGATTCGTTTGTATGAAACTGACAGGTGTCAAAAATGCATTCTCAAATGTCAAAACGGGCCTTTAATATTTGTCAACTTTAATGCTCCTCATCTATACGCCCATTAATGTGGAAACCGTACTGTCAACTTGTGTAATTGTCCTTTTAACCTCAAAACGAGCAACTTAAAATACCTCGGTAATAATGGACGACACACAATTTTTTTGAAAACATATTGAAAGTCACTGACAGCCGAGGACGGACTTCTTGCAACAGTTGCAGCAGCGTGGCAGCACGAGCTCGGGCGCGCGCGTCTGGTGGAACTGTCGGCCGCGCACGTTCCGCGGCTTGTACTCGGGGATCACTTCCTTGCCCAGCTTGTCGTACGTGGGGCCCTCCAAGTTCATCAGACTGCGTTGGCACAGACGGCCCTGCACACACACAGGTAAACATCAACCTACAGTCTATTCCAAAAGTATCAGATAAAAGTGTAAATAAACCTCCGATTTGGAACACATTCGGCCTGTATTTAGAGGTTTAAACTTTACAAAGCACCCCTTTATTTAATAACTATTGTTTGAATGTCATTATCAAATTGTAATGAAAAAATCATCGAATTGAAGTTACAGAATTAAACACAATTTCATCTTTAAGGTGATTCGAAATTAGAATTTTAGACACGGGTACATTTTCTGATCCATTTGTTAACATTTTGACCGAGAACCTTGAAGAGAGCTTTGCCTATAGCTTTCTCATTCGACCTCCGAAATTAACGTGTATGCAGGAATCTGCAAACCCAGTAAGGACATCATTTTGTAGCCACGTTCATGTGGATCCATGTATAAGACTATGTTGTTGATGCACCAGCGACCCGAATTACACCTACTTTACTAATATCATTGCACTGGCATACTGCATAGGTAGGCGTCGACAGGAGCAATGTGCATAATTCATTTGCCAATTAGGCGACTCACCTGCTGAATTATATAAACACGAGTTTGTGGAGCTGCATAACTTTATTGCGGCAAAGGAACGCGACGCTCATAGGCTAGGCAGTGAGCAATGCGCGGACACTGCCTCGTCCGGGGAAGTAATATACTACCTACTGCCTCGTCCGGGGAAGTACTACCTACTGCCTCGTCCGGGGAAGTACTACCTACTGCCTCGTCCGGGGAAGTACTACCTACTGCCTCGTCCGGGGAAGTACTACCTACTGCCTCGTCCGGGGAAGTACTACCTAGCTGCGTTGTATTCCGGCTTGAAGGGTATGGGTGCCGATGCAATAACAGGCACATGATACATTTCAGAGTTTCAGCTGTCTCTGGGATGGTATAGCACCTGCGATGCCTCTGGTATTACAGATGTGCGTAGGCGGTGGTAACCACTAAATGTTCAGGGAACTCTTGTTTGTGATTGAGTAACATAAAATAAGTACGTTTAAGGTTGTAGGTACGTTCAAGTCCGGGTAGTAATGCGACTTTTAAAAGTAATATGTACTTTCTGAGTTTATCTCAGACATCGGTGAAGGAAAAACATCGTGAGCAATCCTGGACTTATAGTTAATATGAAATCACCAATTAGTCTTGAGCAAGCGTGGTGATCAATGTTCGTGTATTATCCGCTGGTAGGTTCGTATTATGTTAAGTACCTTTAAGCGGATGCGTGAGATCTGCGGGTTGCGCGCAGCCGCCATGTCGAGCTGGTCTGGCGACGGCGATTGGTCCTTCCTCTGTCGCAGTACCGGGGCCTCTGGCTCCGTGTCCTCGGGCGGCAAGGTGTCGCGGCGCTGGGGGCTGAAGTGCGTGCTTGGCTCCAGGGTGGGGGGAGGTAAGCTTCGGGCGAGGGGCGGAGGCGGAGGAGGCGTCGGCGGCGCGGGCGGTCGCGGGGTTGGTGCAGGCGGGGGAAACGTCGGTTTGGTCTCCGGCAGAGTGTTAATCGTCGTCTCTTCTTCAATCTGCTCCGCATCTCGCGTTCGAAGCTTGTCCTTTTTCAAAAGCTGCTTGAGCTTGTTCGCGCGCTCTATCTTGTAATGCTTGGAGTGCGTGTAGCTTCTGAACGCGTTGTCGTCTTGGATTGGTTGGTTCATGTCACCCTTCCCCCGCCGCGTGTCGCCGTAGTACAGGCGCGGCGGCTGCGGACGAGGCCCCGGTGGTAACATGCGTTTGCGGTAAGGTGACCGGGGCGCGGAGGGCTGGGGCTGTGGGGGGTGTGCGGGGGGTGCAGGGTATGCCAGCTGGTTTTGTTGCTCGAGCAGCGCGTAGTCGTCATTATTCCGTCGCAGGTCATCTCTGATTATGTTCACGAACTTCAGTCTTTTGTCGGCGATGTTCAAGTTCTCTTTGACTGAAAACAGCATACCTTTTAGTTAGATGCTCACATAATCTGGGGGTTACCCTTACAACCGGATAATATTAGACGGTAAAGGAAAAAGTCATGTGTAGTGTCAAAAGAATCATGTGCGATGTAACTATCAAATGCACCTTGAATGGCTCTGCACACCAAGTGCCCTGCTCCACCTTGCTTACGGGTTGTAACAATTTTTGATTTTCAAGAGTGTCAATGGAGAGTCTCTATACTCAATCATTTATTGAATTCCACAAAGTGTACTTCAGTAGTAACTTAAAATTTAATGAGTTCCATAATGAACTCATTAAACCCTGTTGGATAAAATGCCCTTTCCCGCCCGTTCTTCTCCAGCGTCCGTAGGAACCTACTACCGGCGTCAACTTTCTGTCTGACCGACTCCTTGACAGTTGAAAAGTGCTTGTAAATGGTTGCATTGAAATACATCCTTAGAGTTTATGTGGTGTTACTGACCTGTGTTGCTCCGCTGTGTGATGACCGTGGTGCCCGTGGTGAGCTCCTGTCCCAGCAGGTCTCTCCACCGACAAAGAGTGACCAGCGCCAGTAGGATCCTCATCGTATGCTACATGCGGCGGTTCACTCTTTATCGCTCCACGCGGCAAATAAAATACGCTGATAGGAAATTTTATTGTGCTCTATAAACTTAACAATAAAACACTACAATGTAATACCTAACTGCATATTCGTGATGAATCTTGCATGTTCAGTCAGAACCCTCATGGAATTCCTGTTTTAAAAGCAGGACTATTGACGTCACGTCACGATGTTTCCTATTGCCTTGTGGTGGCTACAATTCAATGGGTTGTTGTTTGTAGAAAAGGAACAATTCTAGAATATTATATTAAGATATAATACAATTATTCTGTACGTGTGTTTGTCACCTAACTCCTCCTAAACGGCTGAACCGATTTAGATGAAATGTGTGTATATTTCAATGGGTTCCTGGAAGGTTTGAAAACACAGTTGGACCCGGTAGGTGGCGCTGCTGTCGGTATATGATGACTCAACCGTAGATTCGTTAGAAGTAACTATGGAATCTCAAAATAAAAAATGTTAAATTTAAAATATCATATTTAATGTGGCACTGCTTTTCCGGGCAGGACGACGTCGGCCGGGTCCGCTAGTAATATATAGAATAGTCTAGAAATAAAGAAAAAGGAAAATGTTTTAATTTTTAAAACATTTTGTCCCATGGGGTAGGCAGAAATTACAGAACAAAATAAAATATTCGATTTAAAACTAAAAACAATTCTATATTAGGTACTATTAAGAAGTTGACTGAGTCCCAAGTAGGTGCAGGTTCAAGCTAACCGATAACCCTACATATAATAGAATAATCGTAGATTTTTTAACCTCTACAATTGTATGCGTATGATATCTACAAGGAGCAGCTTAATATACTGTGACATTCCCGTATAGGTGAGGTGTGTGATGTGTTGTGTGTTTTGCCTGATGAGATGTGTTGTGTTGCGGGGTGTGTGATGTGTGGTAATCTATGCGGGTTTGTGGCGGCGATGATAGTGCGGGGCGTGCATGTACTGGCGGCGCGCGCGCGGCAGGCGGAAGGCGGGCAGCGGCGCGTGGTCGAGGCTCATGAGGGCCACCCCTGCCGGCCCGTGCTCCTCCAGGATGCGACGCTCGTCCTGCCGCCGGCCCGAGCGAGACTTCAGCTGGAACACATCATAGTCACACACTAGTACAGCACCTCAAATATATTCCTTTCACAGTTATTTTACCTCTGACAACAGCAACCCAATAGCAACTTACTTTATAACAAAAATAAGCTAAACAATGTGATTTCGATAAACTTGTCAGTAGCAGCAGCAAGTTTGCCAGAACCCTGTCAATGTCGGTCAGGCGCCAAAAGGTCCTTGTAGCACTCCATTTAATTTTGATAAAATTATGCTTACCGTCAGTAGCTTGTATGTGACGTTGTTGGCTGACACGGTGACGACGAAGTTGCGAAGCGCGCGCGACGTACGGGGGAGCTCCCCCTCGGTGGGGGCCGGGTGGCGTGCGGGTTTGCCGGGGCTGGTCCGTGTGCCGGCGGGGTTGTTGAGGCCGGGGCTGGGCTGTGGAAACGGAAGCTGGTCATCGGCCGTCTGGTCCTCATCAGGCACGTCAGGGGACGCGTCGTTGTTGCGGCGTCGCAACTGGCCGTCGTCCATGTAATACAGCAGGTCCTTCTTCGAGATGTTGTGGTTCAGTACGTTGCGGTGCTGTGGCGGTGCGCTGACGAGCGGTGGCGGTGCACTGCGGTGCGGTGGTGGTGCGTTGCGGTGCGGTGCCGATGCGTTGCGGCCGCGGTGCAGCGGTGTGTTGTGGTTGTGATAATTTAGCGAGTTGTGCACGCGGTGTGGTGGTGGTGCGTTTCTTTCGTCAGGGGCGTAGTACTGCAGGCGGTTGGCGTGAGTGGTTCTGAGCGTTACGAACTCGTTGTATATCTTCGCTTGCTTCTTGTTTTCTGAAAAGTCCGATCCTTCATCATTCTGCGTCCCAGAGGCGTCCTGCTGATCGAAGGCCTCTTGTTCATCAGTGGCATATTCCTGGTCAAGAGACTCCTGCGCGTTGCTCACCAATTCATCTTGTGCTCGCATGTCATTACCCGCGTCATTTTGTCCATACTGCTCCTTGTAGTTGCCGCGGAGGTCACTGAAAGGCCTGCGTTCCATCAGCGCGGGGTAGGGGGGGGTCGTACGCATCGCGCCTCTTGTTGTAGTAGGAGGGGTTGTACTCCTGGGCTTGTTCCGGTTGGATGTCGCGCCAGTCCGGTGTGTATTTGCGCACGGTGAGCTCATCGGTAAACGGGACGGCAACCGCTGGCGCGTCGTGGAGCGGGGGCGCGGCGCGATGTTTCTGTTCGATGGACTGCGCCTGCTCCTGCTCGTCATACTGCCCGAGCTGCTCTTGCTGCTCATTGTGTTCGCGTTGTTCGTTTTGTTCACGCTTCTCGTGTTGTTTATGGTGCTTATGTGGTCCATGCTGCTCGTATCGGTCATGGGGGTCATATCGACCACGCTGCTCGTGCTCCCCAGGCTGCTGATATTGACCACGCTGCTCGTGTTCGCTAGGTTGCTCGTATTGACCACGGTGCTCGTATTCGCCAGCCTGCTCATGTTGGGTACGTTGCTCATGTTGACCACGGTGCTCGTATTCGCCAGGCTGTTCATGACGGTGACCTTGCTCATGTTGGCCACGCTGCTCAAATTGACGACGTTGCTTGGATTGGTCTTGTTGAGCACTTTCTGCGCTGAACACGTTGCTGTACGCCTGCGCGAGTTCCGAAGCTCGTGGCAAGTGGTCTGCTCCACCTTTCTGATAATAAAACAGAACAACTTTTTAAACATCACCTAAATAAATAGTGTACGTAAGTACCTACTGCTTCTTGTCTCAACTAGAGAATAGAATATAATAGAATATTCTTTATTATGTATACCATAAATATTATAGATTAGTAGACATTTTACAAGGGGTGACACAATGGGCGGTCTTATCGCTAAATGCGGTCTTTTAAAGACAACCTATGGATGGATTAAAGGAGAAAGGAGAGAATATACTACAGGTAGCCTGTGGTTTACCATTTATATATAATACAACAATACATACATATACTTATCTACATAAATAAATATATACAATAATAATCATAAAACAAGTGCAAAGAACATAAAAATCTTAGAGCTAAATGCTAGAACGACAGAGGGATTATGACGTAGGTGTGTAAATAGTTAGCAGGATTGCTTATTATTAACGTATGGTAGCCACATGAACGTCTGTGGATAACCAAAAATTAAATCAAGTGTCTACATGTTTTGTGGAGCGCGGTATCCAAAGCGAAGGTTAATAACGTCATCGAATTTTTTACGATGCTTTGTGAAAGATTTGAGATTTTATCATGGGTGTCGTTTTAATAGTTTTTGAGGGTGCTGAAGCCGATAGTGAGGTCAACCTGAAAATGCAAGGAGGCGGACGCGAAATTTTAAAAAAAAACGTCGCAAACCGAAAAACTCGAACTCGAAAACCGTAAAAACGACAAAGATTTTCTTGGATCGCCGATAGAGAGGTCAAATAGAAAATCGCGGCCATTTAAAAAAAAAAAAACAATCATCGTTTCATCACACGTTTTTATTGTTATTAATCATTTGTATTCATTTGTATCCTTAGAATAGAATGGAAAACTCTTTATTATTTACCCCTTATAAATTACAGATATACATATATGTAGACGTTTTACATAGGGTGACGGGGTGTTTTACATAAGGTGACGGGGTGTTTTACTGTTTTGCATTTCATTTAGTTTTCCGTTAAATGATTTTCGTGTAAGGTATTTAAATTTATTTTAATATTTTCGTCCTTGTCAAACTTATTGTACCTAGATTATAAGTGAATGGTGTGGTCTTCTATAATTGGAAGGGCACACTAGTGTTTGTTTGAGGTTCACAAAAAGAGGAGCGTTCATTATATTAGTGTTATATAACATTTTTAGGAAAGCAAAACGGATTTAATTGAGGTTCGATTAAGTACATGCCACAGCGTACCATGTCCCCGCCGCTCCTCACGGTGATGTTCGGCTGCCTCTCGTCGTCCGAGTGCTGGTAGTCGTAGTTGTCGCGCATGAGCTGGCGGCGCAGCAAGCGCACCTGCGCGGCCGACATGCGGCGCGACGCCGCCGGCACGGGCGGCACCAGCAGCGGCGGCGACGTTGACGCTGCGGATACTCAACAACGAGGAATTACAAAAACACCCTAAATTAACTAAAACTATTAAAAAAAACTAAAATATATGGCGTCGATAAACTCCTCCGCATCCTGTTATTTTTATTAATTAATGGGAAATGTTAACTGATCCTCTAAAAACTTATTTGCCTTCTGATGATGAACGCTATTTTTAATAAAGCTCTTTTTAACTTTCTAACCTTGTCAAGGTTGGTCGTAGTAACTATGCTAGGGTGCTACATCTAAGTCGGTCGCAGTTATTTGGGTATTAAGTATTCTTAGGAACTCAGAATGTAAATTATTTGGGGTTCTATTAAAGACATCCCTAATATTAAGCCTTCTGCCCGAGCACGGCCAATTTCAACGGAGAATTAGCGTACTTCCTGCGTAGTGGGCTCACTCAAGTAGGTACGCTGTATTTGTGCATAATTGTGGGCGCAAACACAAGTGCACATTGCGATTTAACTTATGAATTAATTTTACAATTAGATTTTATGTATGTCATTTATTTTAACAACGTGGGTTCTCATAGTCCGATGGGACGGTAAAAGGAATCTGACACAACCGGGGAGAGATCAGAGGGACAATTCTCGTAATTTTATGAACGTTGATCTGTCTCAATCTGTCAAAAATACCTTTCATTTCTAATTTTCGGAAATCGGCATGCCCCACACGCATTTTAAAACGCGGCCTGTGTGAGACCGCACTGTAACTGCCCTTTTACATAAACATACAAACGCGGCCACTTATACGATACCATAACGTGATTCTGTTCTTTGAAAGTGGTGTAGGTATTCTGAAATACTGTCAAACTTAAATAACTAAAAAAACAATTGTTTTAATAATTTTTTAAATTCTTTGATATTTTTTTTGGTTATTTTTTTTTTCCAATTTCAACAGTAGAAAGTTCTTTTTGATTTCATTATTTTTTTAAACGACAAGTTTGTTTATTTTTGTTACGGGCGACACTGGCTCTTGCAAAACAGTTTTAACTAGCGTAGAGTTCCATGAACTATTGTACTAACATCTTCTTAATTTCAATCAACGATAAAATAAAATAAACTTTCAATCCATTCAAAGGTTGTCTGTAGGTGATCAAATTGTACGTATGACAGCCCATTGTTGACTGTACCTACACTAATCATTGCGGATTCAGTCTATGTATGCCACAAACAAATAAAGAAATACTTACAGTTATCGCTGTCTCCCCGACATCTAGTAAGTGTGAACACGAGCAGCACTAAACATAGCATGTTATACAACATACAACCGACCACGAACACGGTAGGATATCAGTCAACTTGCACACAAGTACGCACGGATAACATAATCGTATGTGCAGTATAGAAATCGGCCGGCCGAAGCAATTCGTTACTTGAATAATACTAGCTTGCGACGTCAAATAAAAATAAACACTGCACGTGTGTGTGTGAGCGGCAAATAATTTACAACATAAAAAAATAAGTGACGATGTACTATAGTTTATAACTTCCGTTGATGTGGTGTTATTCTTAATATTTGAATGGTATCGAGAATTTGTGATAATTTACTTTACAACTAGGTAGTATTCACTCGCGAGACTGTACATGTATTGGTTTAACTTCAAAAATGTATGGGAACTTGTAATCATAGTATATATTTCAATAATGGCAGATTTTTCAATCGACCGATAATTTTTATTCGTGGAATAAAATTGACGTCTGTTAGTTTTTGTATGGAAGAACTGTCAAAAAATCAAAATTATTCCTCCGATAAAGTTATCCAGATAACTTTATCGTTGGAAAAATCAGCCTAAGAAAATAATCCACTGACAGTTTGTTCTCATACAATTAAAATCAGCTCGCTTTCTCATTGATTAATAAGTATTGTTTCCTATATGCCTGATGTAGGTATCTGGTGTGTTGTGTATCTTCTAGCCTGTGCTAAATAAATGTATTTTCTTTCAATCCTTGTATTTTTTTAAATATATAAAAAAATATAAAAACAACTTTTTTTTTTCTACACAAGGTAATGCACTATATCTACAATTTCCTGCCACATAGAAACTTAAAAGAAGCTAACAATAATCTGTGAGTGATAGCAAACAACGACAAACAATCAGCGGTGGGCCACTTGTGGGGTGTGGCTAGGGTTACCATCCGTCCTGATTTGTGCGGACATGTCCGGCTTGTTGGCCTCCTATCCAATTTTCGAGATAAGAGTAGTAATATTATTTAAATAAGTCCTGAGAAAAAAAGAAAGAAAGATTTCAAAGCAAAATTTCCGGACCTTTTGCAATTGTCTGGCTTCTTGTCAGGACTTTTCAAATTTCGAAATGGTAACCCTAGTTGCGGCGCTTCGCCACAGCCTAGCAGAAGATGGTACTGTGTACACAGAGACACCGCGGTATGCCAAGCAAGGTACATTATGGTACGCAATAAGGAATTGAGAATTGAAGGTAACCGGTTGCTGTGTATACTGTGGTAGGCTCGGGCCTTCCCCAGACAAGACCACTTCCTACAAATGAACTCGATGATTTCTCAGAAATGCGACAGGTATCGTAATACGTATAAACTAAATCGGTAGGAGATCACACCGGAGATGTATTCGTTAAATGTAACATCACGCCTTTTTCATAAAAGGGATAGCCAGAGGTACCTGTATAATAAAATAATATCCACATTTCGTAAAGTCCCTTGTACAGTCACTAGCAAAAGTGAAAAGCGATTTACTCCTTTATTTTTTAATGCAATTTTATGTTGTTACGAACATAGCATTTTCGAACCCATAGGTTTATGTAATGTGTCGTATTTCAACGTTGCATTCGTTATTTCACGAAAAAATCGCAATTGAAAGTTGCCAAGTGTTGAGATATTGGTGCTCGTGACTGTACATTCAGAGAAATTATTGTTAAGCCTGTAAAATTGATACCCTATGTCAAAAGAATGTTCTGATTTGAATATACGGACAAATTGAGTTGGTAGTCAATTTGCTTAATAACTAATTTCCCTGAGTTTACGATTACGCTTATCACTGGTCAGTCTCCCTGAGTTGTCAGTTTATTTAATTCGCCAGTCTTACAAATGAGAAATTCCTAATTAAAGAACCCAATGCAACCTAATCCAGGACCTCATGCGCAGCAGACACACTTGCGACCACTCAATAGACCAACGTGGCAGTCAACAGTCAATCATCATCGTTGTCATCAATAGTTTACTGTTCAGTCACCAGCACCACACTGACGCAAGATTCAAAAATTAAATAAAAAAATTAAAAACCCCGACAACGTGAAACCCTATAAAAAGAAAAAAATAACCTTGAAATTATGACCCTACGTAAGTACGTATGAAATTTTTTGATTACCTAAATGTTGTCCCGTTGGGGGACTGCTCTAATTATTAGCCAAACATTCTGTTAAAGTTTAAAATAGTAGCGTTCCCCCGAGTCCTTGTTATTTCATTCTTTTATTTTCTTGCGTTTTAAGATTCAGGTAATTTGGTATTTAATCAGGTTTTTTGTAATTCGCCATTTTGTGGTAGTATCAGTAGCCATCTTGGATTTGAAATTTGTCATAGTGTAGTGAGTATTCTACTAGTCAAGCCCTTTCATTTGATATCCATATAGAGGGACTTGTGAAAAAAAAATGTAATTCGCCATTTTGTGGTGGCGGCCATCTTGGATTTGAAATTTATCATAGTGAATAGTATTCTACTAGTCAAGCCCTTTCCTTTGATACCCATATTGAGGGAGTTGTGAAAAAATATGTAATCCGCCATTTTGTGGCGGCGGCCATCTTGGACCGAATTTAATCAAACATAGCTAAGAACACTCCCGACAAATTCACCTTTCAAACAAAAGAAACAAAATTAAAATCGGTTCATCCGTTCGGGAGCTACGATGCCACAGACAGGCATACACACACACACCGTCCCCACACACACACACACAGACACATCAAACTTATAACACCCCGTCGTTTTTGCGTCGGGTGTTAAAAAGCAATTTTCTTCTAAAGTACTAGTAGTAGAATTTATATAATACTAGCTGACCCGGCAAACGTTGTTTTGCGTTATAAATTATTTCTAGCTGCCCGGCGCTACTTCGTTCGCGTGGTGTCCTACCGCCTACCCTACTCCTACCCTACTCCTACACTACTCCTACCCTACTCCTACCCTACTCCTACCCTACTCCTACACTACTCCTACCCTACTCCTACCCTACTTCTACCCTACTCCTAACCTACTCCTACCCTACTCCTACCCTACTTCTACCCTACTCTCACTACTGCTACCCTACTTCTACCCTACTCCTACCCTACTCCTACTCTACTCCTACCCTACTCCTACACTACTCCTACCCTACTCCTACCCTACTTCTACCCTACTCCTAACCTACTCCTACCCTACTCCTACCCTACTTCTACCCTACTCCTACTCTACTGCTACCCTACTTCTACCCTACTCCTAACCTACTCCTTCCCTACTCCTACCCTACTCCTACCCTACTCCTACCCTACTACTACCCTACTCCTACCCTACTTCTACCCTACTCCTACTCTACTGCTACCCTACTTCTACCCTACTCCTACCCTACTCCTACCCTACTCCTACCCTACTCCTACCCTACTCCTAACCTACTAATCCTAGATAATCCGAGTAATGTGGATATATGTATGTTGTCGATTCAAAATCCTTAATTTAATACGTGCTTCAATTCGAGTGGACCCGAGTCTACCGTACCGAAGAGACGACCGTCAAATGTTTGACAGGAAAGTATGTAGAACAGTTAAGAAAATGAAATTGTTGTTTTTACTATCTTCCTCGCAATTTTTCCATATTTTCTCACCGTTTAAACCTTCCTTGGAGCACGACAAACATTTCAAAACCAAAATCAGCTAAATCGGCCCAGCCGTTCTCGAGTTTTAGCGAGACAAAAGAACAGCATTTGATTTTTATATATATAAATGATGTTATGAACATAATAGTATCGAAACCATACTTTTATTAAATTGGTCTTTTCTCAAAGTTTCAAATTTTAATTCACGAGAAAAACGCTTTTTATTAACCTGAAAGGCGGCAGAAATGTGCCTATAGTACTCCCACATTACGCCAGTTATGTTTAAGTCCCTTGTAGGTAATAGCGGGCGAGCTTATTGTCATCAACCGGGCACAAGTCCAGACTCTGGACTGCTACTGAGCTGTTGCCTGACCTGGGAATCGAACCTAGGATCTCATGCTCAACAGTAGTAGTAAGTAATTAAGTAAAAAAATACTTAAAATGTTACTGTAAAACTGATAATGAGGTATCAACATAAAAGATGCGAATTATTCAGGATTTTGTTTTCTTATAATAATTATCATCACAAATTCACAACACTACCACCACTCATAATAAAATAATATTTGTAGCGGAGCGCCGTAACACTCGTAGCGCACGGCTACGTAGCGCCGCTACACCGTAGCGTTGATTTGATTTGATTAAAAACACAGCATACCGCCGGCCGTCGGCGTCTCTTTAATGAATTCTAAACTATAATGCTGTATAATTACGTTATGTTTTTGTTCGAACAGAGTTTTGTGATGTAATAGTAGATACTAAATTCAAGTACAGAAAATCAAAAACACACGATATAATGAAACCTGCGAAACTATCAATCAAGTAGTTTGAAAGTCGCTCGGCAGGCAGTATCAGCCCCCCCCATTATCATTATCATTTCATAGCACCCACATAAGTGACCAATAAGTAGTGAGGTACAACGCCTACGGTGGCCGGGAGTGGTCACGCGGCTCCCGACGCCCGGAGCGTCTCCCTCGGCGGCTGAGGCGTGAGGATCTTTCCCTCGCCCATCCCGCCACCTCCTTCGCTAGCATGACTGCTTCGCAGAAGGAGGTGACCGCCTCCCACTCCCTCTCGCCCCGGACCATGGCTTGCACCAGGGCCGGGCGCGAGAGGTCACCGCCGCTGCCGATCGCCTCTACGAGGACACGGCGGTGCTCTGCCCAAGCGGGGCAGACCTCCACCGTATGCTCCACCGTGTCCTCTGGGCGATCCTCGCAGTAGTGACACCCGCGCGTCTCCTCCCGCCTGATGATGTGCAGGAACCTCCCGAAACATCCGTGTCCGGAGAGGACCTGCGTCAGGCGGTAGGTGAGAGCGCCGTGACGCCTCTCTAGCCACTCCTCAAAGAGGGGTCTTATCGCCGCTATCGTGGCGTGCCCTGCGCTGGGTTGCGATAGTCGCGCCTTCCATTCCACCATGAGACCGCGCCGGAGGTCCGTCCGCTCCGCAGCGATTTGCCGCGGGTGCAGAGTTTCCCCCCGACGTAGTGCCTCCGCGCGCCAGTCATACAGGCGCGCGAGGACTATCGCCTCCAGATCCCATGGTGGCAGTCCGGCAAGGAGGCTTGCTGCCTCGCCCGAGATCGTGCGGTACCCCCGGATTAGCCTTACGGCTACCACCTTTTGGGGCGCGTTCAGGTAGTGTGCGGCTCGAAGTCGCAGTGAACGCGCCCATACCGGGGCCCCGTATAGGGCCATGGACCGCACGACCCCCGCGTAAAGCCTCCGGCAGGAGGCGTTTGGCCCCCTCAGGTTGGGCAGGAGCCGCTTTAAGGCGGCCCCGGTCCGTTCCAGTTTGGGGGCCAAACGTCGGAAATGCTCGACGAAGTTCCACCGGCTGTCGAGGACGAGACCCAGGTATCTCATCGTCTTCTCGACGCCGATGTGAACCCCTCCTACCATTAGTTGGGATCCCGAAGGTGGCCCGTACCGGGGCCCATGAAAAGACATGGCCTCGGACTTGTGCAATGCCACCTCGAGACCCAACTGCCGGATCCTTTCCACGACTATCGCAACCCCGCGTGTCATCGCGTCGGCCGCCGCCTGATGCGACCTCCCCTGCGCCAGGACCAGCGTGTCGTCAGCGTAGCAAACTACGCTGACGCCATCAGGGAGGTCGGCCCGCAGCACCCAGTCGTAACCGATGTCCCACAGGAGCGGCCCCAGAACCGATCCCTGTGGGACACCGCACGACATCTCTCGCCGGTTCCAATTCCCGTCGCGACCGGGGTAGATGACGGCTCTGTCCGTCAAATACGCCCCGACTATTCGACGGAGGTAAGTCGGCACCCGGTGATACCGGAGTGCCTCCCCTATGCAGCTCCAGGGCAGGGTGTTGAACGCGTTGGCGATGTCGAGTGACACCGCCACGACCACCCCACCCCGGGACACCGCGTCCCCCGTCGTGAGGGCTCTCACGCGCATGATGGCGTCCACCGTCGAGCGCCCCTTGCGGAAGCCAAACTGGCACTCCGCAAGATCCGGCCCCGTCCTCACCAGGTGCCCGACGAGGCGGCCCGCAATCACTCTCTCAAAGAGCTTGCCGACCTCGTCGAGCAGCACTATGGGCCGGTATGCGGACGGAGAGTCCGCAGGGCGCCCTGGCTTCTGAATGAGGACCAGCTTCCCCGTCTTCCAACGGAGTGGAAACTGGCCTCTTTCCATGCATGCGCTTAAGAGCGCCTCCAGTCGAGGCCCGAGAGCCCTCGAGGCCAGGACCCAGGCTTTACCCGGCAAGCCGTCGGGTCCCGGGGCGGTATTTTTGGCCTTCAGCCTGCCTACCGCCGCTCTCAGATCTACCCCGGTCACTTCAGGGGTGTCGTCGTCGTCGTCCGTGTGGTCCGCTTCGGGCACCGCAAGTGGCGGAGCCATAGGCGGGGGAGTATGCTCCCCCCGTGAAGGGAACAGAGCGCTCACCACTTCCTCCACCAGCTGGGGTCGGAGACTCTGCGTCGGCGGGGGGGCCCAGGTGCGGAGTTTATTCCGCACCATTCTGTAAGGGCGCCCCCATGGATCTCGGTTCAGAGTCTCCAACATCTCCTCGCGGGCCGTATCCTTGGCCCGCTTGACAGCCTCTTGGAGGGTGGTCTTCGCCGCTCTGTACCCCTCGTACAGCTCCACCTCCGTGGCTTCCGCATCCGGAGGGCGGATGCGGAGCCTGCGGTGCCTGGTGTACCGATGTCGCGCGTCGACGCACGCCTTGCGTAGCGCCCCAACCTCCTGCGACCACCGGTACACCTGACGTCGGGCGCGTCCTGGCCGGACTCGGGGCATTGCCACGTCACAGATCTCGGACATGGCCTCCCGGAACCACTCCGCCTCATCGTCAATGTCAGCAGGCCTGTCCGGTGAAAACACCCAGGCCTGCACGATCGAGGCTTCCAGGAGAAGCTCCCGGTCCAGCTGCTTCAGCGCCCACCGTGGACCACTCGGGGCCTGTTGGACCAGCGCGCTAGAGGTCTGGGTGGAGACATCAAACCGGATATACCGATGATCGGAGTATGTCTCCACCTCCTCCATGACGCGCCAGTCAATGACACGTTGTGACAGAGCGGGGCTGGCGAACGAGATGTCCACTACCGACTCGCCCCGCATCCGCACACACGTAGGAACAGAACCCCGATTTAGGACGACCAGGCCTGTTTCCAGAGCCCAGTCCTCCACCATCCTGCCCCGCACATCCGTGCAACGGGAACCCCAGGCCAAATTCTTGGCGTTGAAGTCCCCGAGCACTAGCACGGAGAAGGCGTGGTTTCTGGCGACGACGACACTCAACTCTGTTAAAGAGTTCTGGAACTCGGCGAGAGTTCGGCTCGGAGAGAAGTATACTCCCACTACTACAATCTCTCCGAACCGTGCTGCTACGCACCCCTGTCCCCTCGTGACACCTTCGAGGGACGGGGTACCGGCGGCAGCCGACGAAATTATGGCCACTGAGCCGTTCAGGTCCTCCACCCAGTCATCCCTGGGCGGGACAAAGTACGGCTCAGCGACCACGGCGATGTTAATCGACCACTGCGCCATGCTCTGGAGCAACAGGTCCTGAGCGCAGGCGCAGTGGTTGATGTTCGCCTGGAGAAGGCGTAGTGGAGGAGTTATTACTCCTCCATTTCAGCCCCCTCCCGGGCCCCCTCGGCAGTGGTGGCGGCGGCGGCGGCGGCGGCGGCGGCGGCGGCGGTGGTGGCGGCGGCGGCGGCGGCGGTGGCGGTGGCGGCGACAGTGGCGGCGACGGTGGTGGTGGTGGCGACGACGGCGGAGGGCCTGCCTTGCCTCCTGGCTTCGGCGGGTGGAGCGCAGGACTTGCTCCCCGCCCGGTGATCGGCCGGCTTGCCAGCAGCCGCACATGCGACGCAGTGCGGCGCGGCGTTGCACGAGCCGGCCGTATGTCCGGGCTTGCCGCAGCGGAAGCACAGAGTGCTGCGGTCCTCTAAGGTGCACTGGACGCTCACGTGGTGCCCCACGAGGCATCGATAGCACCTGAGAGGTCTGGGCTCCAGCAGCTTGACCTGCGCTGACACCCAGCCCACCAGGAGCCTTCCGCCCTCCACTATCTTCCTCGCCGCCGTCACGGGACAGCTAACCGTTATGGTTCGCATACCCGTGAAGTCAGGACGTAGGGTGCCCGCCTTCACCTGGTCGGCCAGACACCCGCCCGTCCTGACGACGGCGGCTACCACCTCTGCCCCCGTCACCGAGTCATCCAGGCCCACAATGCGCATATCCGCGCACTTGACGGGCCTGGAGACTCGAGCCTCGTCCGCATTGAGGGACGCCCTTAGCTTTTCAGCCAGGGCGTCAGCGGTGGGGCCACTCGTCGCACCGGGGATCTCCAGCATGCGGGCACCAGTGGCGGTCACCCTATGCCGGAGGCCTCCGGTGATCCCCAGCTCCTGGAGATCCACCGTCGCTCTCGCTTTGGTGAGCACGTCGCCGTAGGTCACCCCCCTCTTGACCGCGTCCGGCTGTAGTGTAATGACTACAGCCGCGGTCTTGGGGGAGCGAAGCCTAGCCGCAACGGCTCGCTTCTTGCGGCGCCTCCTCTGTGCCTTTTTTCTGGCAGCCTTGGCCGCCTTCCTTTTCTCCCCGACCACCTGCCACTAGGCGTCGGTCGTGGGAGATTTGTTTTGGGGAGGCGTAGGCTCTGGGGCCTTCCCCTCCCCAGCCGTTCTGCCCTTTTTGTGGGCCGGCGCCGCGGGTTTGGCGGCAGGCGCCGATTTTGCCGGCGCCGAGGCTCCACCAGCCGACGTCGGTTTCGCCGGCGCCGGGGCTCCTCTAGCCGATGCCGGTTTGGCCGGCGCCTGGGTCCGGCCAGACGGCCCGGGTTTAGGGGCGGCAGCGGCCGCGTATGAGGCCGCCTTAGGCCCTGGGGCCGTCCTACCCGCCAAGGAGGGGCGCAGAACAATACCCTCCAGGACGGCGAACCGCGCCTGGAAGGTCGCCAGCTCCTGCCGAACCAGGTTCAGGACCTGGTTCTCCACCGGCACGGGCTGGCTTGGTGGTGTTTTGTTCTGCGCTGTGCCGGCCGCTCGCAGCCCGGCCAGGTTCGCTCGGAGCTCCTCGTTCTCCTTTCGGAGAAGCTCCATGGCAGCCGTGAGGCGGGCCACCTCCGCCCGCATCTCGGACATTCCGTCCGGCGGAGGCCCGAAGTGGATGGCCTCCGCTGCCGCCATGATGGAGGCCTTTGCCGAGACTATGGCCCTGTTTTTTGAAGTCTGTAACTTCTTCAGGGCCACGTCCCGGATCGCGGCCTCCACGACCGCCGCAAACCTGTTTTTGCGGTCCGCATCAGGGCCGCCTACCTCAGCCGCCTCGTCGCTTGAGGTCTCTGATGCGACCGCGCGACCAGACCCCCCCCTGCTTTGCGGGCTCCTCCGCTTTTTCAGCGGCCTCCCGAGCAGTGAGCCCCCTCCCTATGCCTCGCTCTCGGGCTCCTCCCCGCCTGCTGGTGGGGATTTTTCTGGCCGAAGCCAGCTCCCCGTCAGAGGACGACCCCTGGCCGTCCACTGACCTTGGCCGCTTGCTATGGGCCTTTCTTTTAGCAGCGGCCGTCTTCTGGTCACGGCGAGGGCTCACTGAGCCTCCCGTGCTCGCTCCTCCCGATGCAGCATCGGACTCCGACACCGCATCACTCCTCACGTCTTCGGTTGGGTTTTTGGGTGTTTTTAAAAAATTTTCCATATTGTTTCCACGAGTATAAAACTTTGTTTACCTGCTCAGCCATTTAGGTACCTCAATACCGATTTTAGACGGGTACCGGTACTACACCTAACAGGTACCGGTACCAAATTCAGATACCCACCTCAAATCTCGTATTTGTACGAGGAACCTCGTACGAGTACGGTTGGAAAATTGGCTATTAACTAATCCTTTTTAAGTTTTTACTGACTGTATCTGTTTTCTAACTCGAAATATTTATTTGGTACCAGTACAATACCGATACTGATTAAAATATATCTGTATCTTAGTGCAAATACTAAGTCTGGTACCGGTAGTAATAGTACAGGTACTACGTCTGGTAACGGTATAACACCAAGGCCAATGGTACCAGTACCCAAAAATACCGGTATTTCAAGCCCTGGCCTCAACTGACGGCGCCCGTTCACGAACATGCCGCGTTGATCAGCACCATTCAGCTCAACCAATTTGAAGCGAATCGAATGATCTAAGACACGCTGTAGGACAATACTTCTGTGGTAGTTCACACTGTGGTTCGCGTGGCCGCGGCGGTGTATGTGAGTGTGTGTGTGAGAGAATGCACGGGGGGCTACTAATGAGCGGACGGTTGGGTTCGGGGTTCGCGGCCAAATATTATATTATTGTACATTAAAATAAAATTTGCTACAACTTTATGTTTGTTCTCTGGGGAGCGTGAGTGTTACTAATTACTGCGAAGGACAATGTTTACTTAAATGTACAGATGTATGTACATAGCACACAGTTATACCGACTGAGCTTGTAGACAACCCCTATGTAATTTTGTTTCTGATTAATGAATGTCAAATGGGTCATCGTTAAGTTTCTTGAGACCAGAGAGGCTATTCCCGTATGCTTAGGAACGTTCGCTTCTGAATCTCAGTCGAAACTGAATACCTCAAATTTTCATAAATTTTTGTCAATATTTTTGGCATTGGTTTCCGCTGAGATGAGATCGCGACTAGATTTTGAAACTTATATAATTACTGGAATTGGCCTTCAGATTTCAGGGGCTATTCCCGTATTTTTATTAACGTTCGCATTAAAATCGCAGTCTCGATCTGTCAATAATAGCTCTAATTACCATCTGCCCGCGACTTCGTCCGCGTAAAAACTTTGTTCCCCGTCCCATCCCGTCGCATCGCATCCCTTGCCCGCGCCATTACTGCGTTTTCGCTTAGCGTTCTTTCCGACTAGCGTGATGTTAAATAGCCTTCCTCAAGAATTCAACTATCAAATTTTTCAAAACCAACTGGTAGTTCCAGAGATTAGCGCGTACTAACAAACAAACTCTTCAGCTTTATATTTAGTATAGATTTACTCTGTGAAATAACTTGAATTTGCCTACATGTTTGACAGGTTTTGACATTGATTGTCGCCGAGATGAGAATGCGACACGATTTTTAAGAATAAAAATTGGCCTTTAGAAGCCGACTACCACTTAGCAAGGCGGATGATAATGATTTGTCCGTATCAAGCAGCCCAGTGTCGTCAGTTTTGCCTGGTTAGTGGCAATAGTCTCGCTCCCTACAAGGGACTTAAACATAACTGGCGAAATGTGGGAGTACCATTCATACACACCTTTACCTACCCCTTACCAGAATACAGATGCCAATACCGAGCAACTTGTGGAGCCCACTAGTAGTCAAATAACTGAGCGGCGAGTGCGGGACGTCGAATGTATATCAACACTTGTGTCGATACGAGAGCGAGTGACATCAGTTGATCAGTATGCAGCCGTCGCTCGATGTGAGCACAACACCGCGTGCTCATGGCGTACATTCAGCTACTCATCCGTGTTTATACCTTGACTTTGCTAACGCCCTTCTTTAGTAGCAGTAAGAGCGATTTTCGTAGTTCAAGTGGTGCTCGTCTGACATGCGGTTGACAATACAGGACATTCACACAACTTGATGAAAACATTCCCCCATCCGTCATAAATGGGAATTGTGAAGTATTTTCTCAAAGAAAGTAGTAACTATTGACCATCTCCGATGTTGGACAAAACAGTTGATTTCTTTTCGTTTGCCTAAGGAAATTGTAGAAAGTTATGCGGGTTTATGACAACATTAAAAAAAAATATGGAGTCAACGCGTCGAACCGACGAAAAAAAATTGTGATATATATGTTCTATGTTGTTCTATGTTACGGGTTTGTTTCCGCACTTAGTCCTTCAGGTGGACATATTGTGCGTGGGCCATGGCGGCCGTCGGTGGTTATTCCAACCAGCCCACCTCCCTCCAGAAGCTTATTAGTCTCCTGGTCTGTTGAGAACATCTGTGTAAGATCTGGGTGTCCCGAGGGTTTCTGATCTAATCTGGGTGACGCCTGTGCACTCAAAGAGCACATGCGCGACTGTTTCATCAGCCTCCATGCAAGCTCTGCACACGGGCTGTCTGTATGCCTATCGTGTGGAAGTATTTGTTTAGTGAGCAGTGTCCCGTGATGGTCCCGGTCACCAGGCGCAGGCCTTTCCCGTCCAGGCGTAGTAATCTTTTAGTTAGCTTGCCATCGAATAATCGCATGGTTTTCTTGGACTGCCTGCAGCCCGGTGACGAGGACCACAAGTTCTCTGCTTGTGTGTGGGTGTGCTTCTGTAGCCACCTGTGTAGTTGATTGAAGGGGATGGGCACGACTGGTTCCGGTCCGTAGACTGGCGTGCTGGATGCCCTTCTGGCCAGCTCGTCAGCCGCGTCGTTCCCTAGTGACCCACTGTGTCCTTTGATCCATTGTAGTGTCACTGTGTCGCGGTTCGATATGTTTTATTATGTCATCGACCCATTTTTCTTCCGGCCTACCTCTTTCCCTGTTGTCTGTTGCTCCTTGCCAGGTAGTTACTCTCTGTGTCCATTTTTCCTTGTCCATACGTGCAATATGACCCGCCCATTTCGATTTTTGTTTTTGAGAATATTCCAAAGCATCTATTATTTTTGTTGTTTTCCTTATTTCTGTGTTTCTTTTTGTATGTTTTTTTTGTATGTTTAGTATCCTGTTCAAGCGCCTTGTGACATTCTAGTATTAGGTTTGATGTGATGCATCCCTTCTTTAGGGATTGGAGGACTGAGGCGCTGTCAGACATGAGTGTCCGTAACTCTCCTGGCTGCTATGGCATGGGCCGCTTGTATTATACCCACACACTCCGCTTGGTAGACCGTGATGAGTATTCCTAGCGGGCTGGATATGTTTATATTGAGGTCGTGTGAGAAAACTCAGACTCCAGTTCCGCAGTCGGTCTTTAAAAATTGTGATATAAAACTGTTTCATATAAACTTTTAACAAACTACTGTTAGTATTATGTTTTAAAAATGTTAAAAATGTAGTAAAATGATATCTTACTTTAAACATGAAAGAAAAATTAAAATCTCTGCAGATTTAAGAACGCAGGAAAAATACACGTTAACCTGAAGTACGATGAACAAACAGCACTGAATTAAAATTCGCTTTTATTTCAAACATTATACTTATTTAAAAAGCTCTCTCTTATATTTCTTTTCATTTGCGCACACAGTTGGTGGCCGGCTCGCTCGAGTCGAGCATAGGTTGAGCATGTGTTGAGTGTGCTGAACTTAAACTCAACTTATTCTTACAACTGTGTAACTATTGACTTTCAGTGTTGCCACACGTTAGTAGCTGCAAGTGGTTGCGGTGGAGGCCAGTGTTGCCACGAGTGATGTTTGTATTCGAAACTAAATCAACTAAATTATTTTTAAATTTTTTAATACGCATTAAGTATTTGAGGAAGAATTAGAATTAGGTTACCAAATTTTCTGAAGTATCCAGTGAGATAAAATCTAATTAATGTTTTATTTTCATAATACGTTTTTATCAGTTAGTGTCGTCACCCCCTGACCGATGGGATCAACTGCCACGCTCACATTAGTGGGACACATCGCACCGCGGTGCAGTGGCCGCTCTTCACTATTTCTTTGAACAACACTCGCACGACCCTTCAGCTGAACATTTTGCTGAGCGCGTTCACATTGTTAACCTTTTGAAGGACGCCGTGCCGTTTTGGCCAGTTTTTTAGCGTAGTATGTATACCGTTGTAATCCTTTTACTTGATTACAGAATAGCAAGAAGTCCAACCTCTTACATGGTAACTATAACATCGTGCCTATAATCCCCAAAGATATTGAAATTATAATATCCCCGATTTGAAGAAGAAGAAGAAAGCTTTTACCCTCTTCGTCGAGATTAGCATAAACACAATCTAGTAACATGTACGGTGTTGCCTTTGCGCACTGAAAGTAAAAAGCCCTATACCCAAAACTAAAAAAAATAAGCATTTATTATGAACATTGTTAGGTGTGGGTGTAGACATAACTCCTTTGTTCGATACCCTGTTCTATTGCTCATTCACAGTTCAGTGCTCTGCCGGAGAGCACATCATTTTTAAATAATTATTCTCAGTATTGTTAAAGCTTTTTAAACTTTAACAATACTGAGAATAATTATTCAATAATTAAAATTAAACATGATAACGAATATATCACAAAAAAATTAAAGAAATGGGGGAAGAAACTTCAACGTGAGATAAGATCGACGTCGAATACCAGAGGTTAGTCAAGTGTCATATTACGTAAAATCGTTATAATAATGTGCATAATCACATCAAACGTTTTAACGTTGTCTTAGTGGTTGCGGTTAACTTTTGGGGTTAACACTTCGGACTCATATCATAAACGTTATAAGTAACTTCTTTTGCTTTTATGATGATATTATGGCAACGGTAGAAGAAAAGATGCATATGTATTTTTTTAATAAAAATTCTTGACGATTTTAAAAAATACCTTAGATTTGAATTTGACACTGTTTTGAAGAGCAGTGGTTGGTGGCCAAGTGGTAACGGCTACCACTTACGAGTTGTAGGTCGTAGGTTCGAACCCAGACAGGCGGCTTTACTTTGTGTAAATTACGAGTATTTCATCACCACTGCTCTCAAAACGGTGAAGGAAAACATCGTGAGGAAACCGGCATGTCCTAGAACCAAGAATTCGAAGCCATGTGACATCTGCCAACCCGCACTGGGCCCGCGTGGTGATTTACGGCCCACTGCCTCTCACCGAGAGGAGGTCTGTGTCCCAGCAGTGGGAACATTATAGGCTGATTATGTTATGTTTTGTATGAATTTAGTGTGTTACCGTTCGGCCTTAACACGGCAAATTTTGTATTCACTAAGATAATGAAACTGGTTGTCGGGCTGCTCCGATCCTGCGGATATGTGTCTAGTTTATATTTAGATGATGTATTGCTTATTGGCAATTCTTACGATGATTGTTTAAAAAACATAGCGGTAACTCGGAAACTATTGTCAGGTTTAGGGTTGAAAAAGATAAAGATAAAAACAACCTATCGCCTACGACATTATGTAAATACCTTGTTTACATAATTGATACCAAAAAAAATTCAAATCAGTTCACCTACAGAAAAGTCTATTAAAATTAAAAATAAATTACTTACCTTTCGTAAAATTTCACGATGTAAAATAAGACATTTTGCAAGTTTAGTGCGTTTATTGTGTTCTACATGCCCTGCCGTCGAATACAGATGGCTATACAGGCTGATTTTTTAAAGACAAGCCAAATTTAAGGATGTGGTACAGACCATCAAACTGAACAACTTTCTCCATGGGACCAACATCGTAATCGCGAATAAAAATTCAGCCGTCCCATACATTTAGGTCGAGTAGGTATTGAAGTTTTCTATGGGACAGTTGATATAATTTTCGCGATTACGCTATTTAAAAAAATAATAATAATAAATAAATAAATAAATAAATAATAGCCGACGCGGAATCATGTAGAATTCATCCAGATGTTGACTGGGAATTGAGCGACTCAGTTTTTTACAAGATAACAAACAAGTTTGGTTTTCCTGACGTAGACATTTTTGCAAGTCGTGTTAACAAAAAATGTAACTATATATCCTGGTTCAGAGATCCTGACGCTATGGCCATAAATGCATTTACCTTATCATGGTCACAAATATCCTTTTACGCATTCCCTCCTTTTTCAATGGTCCTAAAAACGCTACGAAAAATTGTTAAAGACAAAGCTACTGGCATTGTAGTGGTCCCGTTATGGCCCACCCAACCTTGGTACCCTCTATTCAGGAAACTTCTTGTATCATCTGTTTTGTATTTTGATCCAAATAATCATACAGTCTTATCACCTTCCAGCAACATCAATGCACACCCTCGGTTTACCCTGGCAGCCGGTCTCTTGTCCGGGACTCGTTGCGGAGAAGAAATGTCCATCACTTGCAATGCTGGCTCCTCTCTCCGTTACACCGATAAAATAATACGATACCTTTCTCAAGAACTGGTACAATTTTTATTTATCTAAGAATATCGACATTTTCGGGGCATCAATCAATGATGTGATTCTATTTCTGACCACATTATTTGATTCAGGTGCTCGATATGGGACTTTAAACAGTTGTCGATCGGCTTTGGCCTTAATTCTAACTGAAAAAGTCAGCGCTAGTGAAGTTGTCAAACGCTTCTTTATAGGTGTCTTTAGACTTCGACCACCCTTAGCCAAGTATAACACAACTTGGGGTACGTCTAAAGTTTTAAACATCTTGTCCTCTTGGTAGCCTAACGATAACTTGGGTTTAGATAAACTTTCACGTAAATTAGTCACTTTATTGTCCTCGGTAACTGCACACCGCATGCAAACTATAGCAAAAATTTTTACAAATAACATTCAAATTTATGCTGATAAGATCACTATTAAAATACCTGATATTATAAAAAAAAACATCAAGGATAGGAACCGTGCAACTAAGTCTTATTCTACAATTTTTCCGCGAAAAACCTGATATCTGAGCAGTTCTGACCCTTTTAGCTTATCTAGATTTGACTATATCACTTCGTGGTAATGTAAATAGCCTATTTATCGGTGTAAGAAAACCGCAAAGACTAGTTTCGCCACAAACATTGACTCGGTGGGTTAGGACTACACTAGGAGAGTGTGGTATTAGATATATCTATTTTTACAGCTCACAGCACCCGACATGCTGCCACATCTAAAGCCCACAAATTAGGAATTCACTTAGTAACAATTAGAAAAACCGCCGGTTCGTCTCAGGTTTTTATGAAATTCTATAATAGAAATGTACAAATTACCGAGGAAGATGATTTATTTGCAAGATCATTATTAAACAATCGTAATAACAATTAAGTCATTATTATTAAGTTTCATGATAATTATAGTAGGTATTTATGTATATTACAGATCACTTTAACCTAAATACGTCCACTGTTGGACACAGGGTTTTATGTTGGTTAAGTTCATTTTAACTGGGCTTATTAGATTCTATTGTAAGCAGAAGTATTAATTTTGATGAATCACAGTCTTAAACGAATGTATATTACTTTATTTTAAATAATCATCATTTATGATTTAAACTTATACCTACCTACCTAATGCTTAAAATTGGTTGCCTTGTTACACAAAAGTGTTTCATTGATATTTCAGTAGCTCTCAAATTCTACATTGTGTTTATGCTAATCTCGAGGACGAAGCCGAGTTTAATTTATGATTAAAAGAACTTACCTGTACGTGAAGTTCGATCATAATTATACGATGGCTTCGTCCGAAGAGATTATAGGGCCAAGGCAATATAGGGCCATCAACCGGGCCAAATGTTTAATCTACTGAGAAATCACTGAAATCACTGTGCTGCATGGAACCCAGGACCCCCTGCTCAACAGCCACGCTTGCGATCACTAGAGCAACAAGACAGTCACACACACTCACAAGCCAGATAACGGCGGAAAGATTTGAGAAACGGTACACGAGATCTCGTATGACGTTCGTCAATGAAACCTAAATCCTCGCCGCTCGTTTACGCTCGGTGGGCTGTTTTAACGACTGCCCGCGCAAACCGCTTTACGTCGACTCAACTTATTTTCCATAAAAGAAACATTTGGTTGTAATTACAGCCACATATTGCACCTCTAGCTCAATATTTTCATACTTCCTCATAATATTTTAAATTTATTTCTGCCCAATTTTCAGGAAAATTAAATGTTAGAATATGAAAAGTTGCTAACATATTTTTAGTAAACTCGATTCGGTATCGCGATCTACTAGTAATGGTGTTTTAATGGTGATCGCTCACGCCGGTCGACGCGACAACAGACATGTTGTTTTAGTAACCGTGTTTTGGTTAAAACTGCGTCCTAGCCCGGGAAGAAAATAAAATAATCTTAAGTACTGATGAAATACAGTTATGATCTCCACTACGTACAGTACTTATTGTCTATTAAACAAATTATTTATTTCTCACTTGCATCTGACGAATCACTAAATAATCTGTCTCTGTCAAATGATGGACAGAAACGTTAAGAGAACGATGCCTTAAGCACATAACATATTTACATCACGACTATATTCCCCGAAGGATCTGGGACACTTGCACGAGAGACAGTTACTTAGGTTCGGTTAACCCGGCGCCAAAGACGCTGCGTCATAGTGACCCGAGGCGACTTAAATCTGTCATTATGATTTTTTTACGCCGATCGTGCTATTTTAGCGTTTGTGTAGCTGGAGATACGACCTCCTTCTAACCGAACCGCAGGTATGCTAAGTGCAACGCTGCATACACAGCGAGATATACGTGCATCAACTTAAACCGGTTAAATATGACCCAGCGTTATCGCTGGCGTAGTATTTTTGTGACATACTTTTATTAGGTCATTTAGTGTTTGTTGTCAATTCACCTTGTTTATTTTTAAGTTTTAGTTAAATATGGCACTGATAGACCACCCTGAGAGAATATTTGCGGTGTTAGAAGAGTCGGGGTCTAACGAAGTAGGGTCAAATGCGGCTTCGACAGTTGCGCGAAAGAATCGCAGGTTTTGCGAGTGCCCCTAAGTGAGAAGACATGTAATACTTGTAATGCATGCCAGATTGACATGTGCACAGATCATTTGATTCCGTACTGCAATAATAGCAGTAGTTCTATGTATCTGAATGAGGAAGTAGAAGACTGGTTTGTTACTATTATTATGATAAGAAGTCTGTTTGTTCTCGATTTTGTTATGTACGATTATTAATTTATATTATTATTTCGAATAATTTAATAAAAATTGAAAAAATATTAATGTTATGTTTTTAGAGTTGATTTTGCATGCGCTATTAAGAAAGCTAGTAAAAGTTTGAATTATAAAATATTTGGATTTATTTCTTTTTTAATAATTATTAAAATTGAGACAACTTCTTAAATTTCATAACAATTACTCCATAAAATCTGGGTCATGATATACCGGTGTCATCGTCGGCGTAATTGTGTAACGCCCTCAAAATATCGTAAGTTGCACAAAACTATCACTTACACACAATAATCGCAGTCTCTTACAGTTTGTACCACACACTGACACACCGCTAATTCCTAGAACACAACCACTAGCAATTACTATAGGTTTTTTACTGTCGAGACCATTCAGTTGGCATTCCTATCTATACCTATAGCCGATTTGATTTCAATTTAGTATCAAGTACGTGGAAATATGGAAATTCCTACGATTTTGATTTCACATGTCATCATTAGTCGATATATTTCGTTTCAATTTAATTGTCTCATTTTCTTATTGCTTGTTCAAGGGTTGATTCTTATAAAAATATAGGTCCTTTTTTATTATTTAATAAAAGAGTTTTAGTATTATTAGTAGTAGTATATATAGTACATATTATTGTTTTGTTTTCACATACTTAGCCGATACTTTGAGGTTCGGTTGATGAGGTCATCAACCGAGCCTACAGTGTAGTATGAAGCTTTGTATGTAGGGCAAACATACGATAAATCAACATTCAGAAGATTAAAAATTACTGCTAATTTATGTTGCCAGTCAATTTGCTAAACAATACGTTTCCCTGACTGCCCAAAGACAGGTCGCTGCAACAACCCGCCATCGATGCCATCACATCATCTAAATATAGGCTCGTTTCAACACGAAAAGCGTTAGAGGTGAACTTCGCCTATTTAAAGCCGGGACCACACTGGAAACCATTCCTCTGTACAACTTTGCAATGATAAGCAGCTGTCTACATTATATGGGAATCCTGTGTTCTGCTCAAAAATACTCGCGTTCAACAGAATAGTAAACTACGATCGACGAGGCATCAATATCGCGACATGGGAAACGTTTTAGCGTGACGCGCGACAGTCGCGCTAGTCGCGATAGACGCGCGATGCCGCGGCGCGACATTGACGAGCGAGCTCTTTGGGAGTTTGCGTGCATTAAGCATTGAATACGAGTTGACAGTGAGGCAGAGTGCTGAGATATTACTCGTATTTCTGGATAGAGAGAGTGCATAACATCGATCAAGGTACCCAAGAGGATAGGCAGAACGCGCGAGCTACGACTTTGACACAGTTTTTTGCTATTTGACTTTGATGTGTCCTTTTATTGTGTGTCATATACATACTACTTCCTAATTATTTATTCCAAGCTTTGAAATATTTCTTCTCCAAATATTGTGGTGCCACGAAAATGAATCGGCACACCGCACGGCTAAATTTGAGGATGCTTATCGAATATTACCAAATATCACTTACAATACTTAAAATAAAAAGCAGATTTGAAAAACACTTAGTAGAATGAGAAAAGTGAACTTGCCTAGTATATAGACGTACAGTGCTGCAACCCTTTGTGGCGGTAACGACAGCTACTCAACGGAATTAGTCTGAGCGTCCGTCGTCACCCGCCCGCGACCACCGCCGTCACCCGCCAGCGCCCGTCACCGTAGACGACACTAGTTTCAACTTGCCTTGCCTTTCTCACATAGAGATACTCGAACGAGACCAATAAAATTGAACACTGATTTTCCAAAAATATGGATTGAAATAATAAGGTGGTGTGCATAGAGCATTATCACACAACATTATATTATTTGTGAACGAACTTTACTTTGGACTACTCCCACTTGACCAAATACTAATTATGTCAAAAATGTTTTCATGAAAAAACAGGTAACAGTTCCTAAGACAGTTTCCTTTTGGATTCGGACTTTCCCATACTATCCCACTTAAACAAAACGCTCTGGGTTACTGAAATCATATTTACTGACTTGAATAGCATCGTGTGCGAAGTTTGCATGCTAACATTAGTAAGTAATCTCAGTTAGGGACTAACCACACAACGATTTTGTATGGACAAAAGTTGAACAGAGCTGATTAAGTGTGGCTATTATAGTCCCTTAGTAGTGGTGTGTCCATGTGAGACGGGCCTTATACGCAGAGAATATTATCGGTGACTGCTGCGACTCATTACGATAAAAACGCAAAATGCTTCGAGAAAAAAGGTAGTATTTTATGTATTTATTTATTATATAAAGCCTATGCTTTATTCATCGTATCTCACTTTAACAATGGACTTTAACAATGAATAAAATACATTTATGGGACTATTCCCATAAATGTATTTTATTCATTGTTAAAGTCCAAATCAAATTTTTACTGTAGGTAATCGTTTTTCATATTTTTTTTCCAAAGATCCTATAAATTTTCCACGAATGGATAATTATACAAAGTATAATTTCTATACAGGGTGGCAGGGACATCAACTTGCAAACTGTATTCATGAATTCAGCACATGAGAACAAAAAAAAAATGCTGTTCCATACATTTTGACCGCGTAGGTATTGCACTTTTCTATGAAACAGAAGATTTTTTTTTTGATAACCGACGAAAAGTTTCGACGCTATGGGGTCTAAACTCATGTGCTGAATTCATGTTTACAGTTTGCGCGTCGATGTCCCCGCCACCCTGTATACATATAACATATAAATATTGCCAGGAAAAATAAAAGTGCAAGCGCTATGTAACTATAGTGATATTAGTAATGTTGCTGACTTGTGGCTATGTGGTGATCACTATATTTCGTCCACTGTGATTCGTATGCGAAGCTAGTGTATTCAATTTTCGTAGTCAAACACGTTTCTTTCCCAACAGTTTCTTACTGTGATGAACATCGAACCTCGAGCTTCAAAGTCATGTTCGTTCCATACGATAAATAAATAAATAAAAAATCACATCAAAATGAAAACACAGTCACACAGTTTGTAGCACATTACACAAATCACTGACACTTAACAACTTGCCACCAACAGCGACTTATATTTTTTTAATCTTTATAAGTCGCCTCCGTTCCCCCGCTCTCCTCCAGGTTCCCCTCGCATTCCCCCGGGTGCGACTAATTCAAACGACGGGTATTTATTTCTAGTTAATTATTTGAGTGCACCCCCATTCCCTCCCCCTAGACTACCCCAAACCCCGGGAAGAGGAAATCATTGTTATTTACGTATCTCATCAAAGAAAATATTTTGTGGCAATTTGTTGGAATGTTTTACCAATCTTGTCATTATTACTTTGTAAAGACACTTTAGAACAGGGCTGCTCCGCGTTTATTTTTAGTTGGTCGCTATCGTTATGACTGTTCTAATAATAATTATATTCGTTATACAAGGTGTCGTTTAGCATCCTCGTCAAATTCAAGGACGTAACTATGCTACTGATTCTCGGCACAAATCAATAATAAAATAAGTAGGTTTTTTTTTTCAAATTTTCGGAAATCAGCTTGTGTGGGACACGCATTTTAAAACGCGGGCCGTGTGAGACCGCACTGTAACTGCCCTTTTACACAAACATAAAACACTGCCTATACCGCATACGCAACGGGGCGATTCTGTTCTTTGAAAGTGGTGTATTCTGAAATACTGTCAAACTTAGATAACTAAAAAAAAACAAGTATGTATTCATTATTTACCAGGGATCGTAATTTTATTTGATTTTTTATGTCTTTCATAACAGCCCCTTGAAATTTGACGAGGATGCAAAACAACCGCTTGTATATTTTGTTCCTATCACCTGCCCTGCTGTAAACACGTAGTCAAGGAAATGGATACTTTAGCAGATTGAGTGCGACTGTGGAGACGCATCCCAGACGATGCCTCACGTCTTGTCGTGCTCTCTGTGCAAAAACACCTGCACTATGAAGGATCTTTGCAAGGCCAACGCTAACGCTGTCGAAACGGCCGAATTCTGGTCGGTCCTTTTATAAAATTAATTAAATGAAATGATCGATACGACGTAGAAGAAGAAGCAGATTGACGCACAACGTAAACTAGATGTGTTATAGCCAACTCACACGACTGATAAATAATGTCGTGAGTTGTAATTTGAATAAATTTAAAATTTATTGCCATTGAATTCTGAGGCTTTTGGTCATGACCAAACGCCTCCTGCCGGAGGCTCTATGCGGGGGTCGTGCGGGCCATGGCCCTTTACGGGGCACCGATATGGGCGCGATCTTTGAGGCGGCGACCAGCCCGCCGGTTAATCGCGTCCCAAAGGGTCATGGCTGTCCGGCTCATTCGAGGATACCGCACGGTCTCCGCTGAGGCGGCGAGCCTCCTTGCCGGATTGCCGCCATGGGATCTGGAGGCCAAAGTCCTCGCCCACATATGGGAGTGGCGAGAGGAGGCAAAACGCCGGGGCGTTGCTCCGCTGCCGCGAGAAATCACGGCACAGCGGACAGAGCTCCGGCGGGATCTCATGGCGGCATGGAGAGTGCGATTGTCGCAACCCAGCGCTGGGCACGCCACAATTGCGGCGATAAGTCCCCTCTTTGAGGAGTGGCTAGAGAGGCGCCACGGCGCCCTCACCTTCCGCCTGACGCAGGTCCTCACCGGACACGGTTGTTTCGGGAGGTTCCTGTTCAGGATAAAGCGGGAGGAAACGCCAGGGTGTCACCACTGTGGGGATCGCCCGGAGGACACGGTGGAGCATACGGTGGAGGTCTGCCCGGCTTGGGCGGGACCCCGCCGTGTCCTCTTGGCAGCGATCGGCGGCGGCGACCTCTCGCGTCCGGCCCTCATACAGGCCATGGTCCGGAGCGAGAGTGAATGGGAGGCCGTCACGTCCTTCTGCGAAGCAGTTATGCTCGCGAAGGAGGAGGCGGAGCGTGCGAGGGAGAGGCAATCGCTGCACCCTCGCGCTCCTAGCCGCCGCAGGAGACGCCCTGGACGGGAGTCAACAGCCGACTCCCGGCCACCGTAGGCGCGGGCTTGCGGGCGGCGAGCTATGGGCAGCTCGCCGCCCGGTAAGGACCAGGCCCGGGTCGACGGCGCGTTGTGTTCCACGCGCGCCTCAAAGAGCTGTCAGCACGAACTGACGGGGTCCGTTAGGGCCGATGCCGCCGGGGCTGCGGGTTGTTCGAAAGAGATACCGTGGCCCCTGGCACAGGCAACTGAAGGAACACGGGTGGGTTTTAGTCAGTAAAAGTCTGACACTCCCTTCTGCTCCGCCCAGAGCGGGAGGAGTCATTTGATGACTTCCCACACAGAAAAAAAAAAAAAAAAAAAAAAAAGGCTTTTGGTCATACACACGTAACCATGTCAGCCCCATCAATATTATAAAAAGACTGCTACAGAGAGTGTTAGCTAACACAGTTGTAGCTAATAGCTTTAATGCTACATAGATTCGCTATGAGATAGATAGTTAATTGGCTAAACAATCCGTTTCCTTGACTGTATACAGAGTTGCGATTAGGTTAAAATACAACATTATAACAGTACAGCGGTTATTACAAGTTTATAAAATAAAAAAAAAATAAAAAAAATGTTTATTTTATTATTTTAACAGACTTATAACCAGTCTGTTAAAATAATACAATACAACAATACAATAAACAATTTTACTAAAAATAGAAATCAGTATTTTTCAAACAAAATAAATACCTAGCGTGAAAGTTGATACGAAATAAACCACCCTTGATAATAAGGCACTAGACACGCGCGGGGCGATGGTATCAACAATTCAACATAAAATGTATGGTATTGTTACCAAATACTCACAAATTAAGTTTAATTTTGTTAAATACACATGCGCTGCGTTTCGCGCGTTGTCCCGGGTCTGGCTGTTTGTGTATGTAAGTTTAAATGTTTGTAGACGCACCCACGATACAGGAGACATTCCTAGTGTGGGGCAACGTTTTTTTTAAACAAAAAAAAAATACTAAAACGAAAAATATTAATTATTTTAATTGTGTATGTGTTGAAGGTATTAAGGTCTATATTCGTTTGTTTGGTGAAGGGAAACACTGTAACACGTCTTTACTCAAATGACATTTATTTTGCACTAAAAAACTTACATTATTTCGATAGTTAAATGAGTGGACTGTATGAACGTTGTTGTGTATGTGTGCAGTATGTCGGTGTGTGAAAGGTGACATTCATTAGTATGATATCTCTTAATCTATTTAGACATACCACCCACCAAAGGACGTAGTACTTTAACAAATCAAATATGCAGTTGTGTATAAGCTACCAACTCAAAAATAACAAAATCAGTATCATAAATTGCTCATTAAAAAACTTGAAGTGTACTTTGTGAGTACCTATTTATGCCTATGTGTATTGCAAATGCTAGAACTTAAATGCTATATTTATGTAGATAATGACATATATTTCTGGTATCACTTTTACTATTTATCACTTGTACATAATAGAACTCTAAAGAATTAAACTAGTAAGTATCGAAATCTTAACCTATAGGTATACAGAGACGCAACCGCCCACCGTGATACTAGATCGTAACTCAATGAATAATTACATAAGAAATTTTTATCTAGTTAACAATGCAAACTTAATATTCCAAATATTTGAAATGATAAACTAATAGGTGGGGGTGACAAAATGCTAAACAAAAAAAAGAACTAAAATTAAGATACATAAACATTTGTAGTGTATAAAAACGTGACATCATAGCTGAAAACAATATAGCAGATAAACAATAAACTTACTTAGGTAAAATACATAATTTACTAATGGGACGTTTTAATTCGCCATTTTTACATTTAATAGATACAACTCGTGCAATATTGTCTGGCCCTAAGTATTTATTGGTTATTTTTCCTAAAATCCATTTAGCAGGTGGGATATTATCATCTCTTAAAATTACTACATCACCAATGTCAGGCTCAGATTTGTTGGTGTTCCATTTATATAGTTGATTAAGGTTAACTAAATACTCTCTATACCATCGCTTCCAAAAGTTATTAACTATTTTCTGTGTCAATCTCCATCTATCCAGACCTACAACATTATGATTTGAATTATCTTCATCGGGAATACTTATCAATGGCTCACCAATAAGAAAATGACCTGGTGTTAAAGCTTGAGGTTCGTTAGGATCGTCACTCATTACTGTAATTGGTCGGGAATTGAGGCAAGCCTCGATCTGTGCTAAAACAGTAGACAACTCCTCATAAGTAAGCGTGGTATTTCCGATTACCTTATATAAATGTGTTTTAACACTACGTTCTCCGGCCTCCCACAGACCTCCGAAATTAGGTGCGTGTGGAGGTATGAAATGCCACGTTGTATGCTCCAAACTTAATAATTCTTCAATTTCACGTGGCACAGTTGACTTAACTCGATTAAACATCTCACGAAGCTGTTTGTTGGCACCAACAAAGTTAGTGCCATTGTCACTAAATAAGTCCTGACAGTGACCTCGTCGTGCTGTGAAACGTTTGAACGCTGCAATGAACGCCTTTGATGATAGATTAGTTACCACTTCCAAATGGATGGCTCGAGTAACCATGCAAATAAATAAACAAATATATCCCTTGTACGATTTTGTTCCTCTACCAGGAGACAATCTCACACTAATAGGCCCTAAGTAATCACAACCAGATGATTTAAAAGGTCGGGTTGGTTTCAACCTATGTTCTGGAATTTGACCCATCAGTTGATTGCTTTTAGACTTAGAATGTCTCAAGCACTTAACACACGCTCTGTAGTGACTTTTCACGATCTCCTTTGCTCGCAATATCCAATATTTAGTTTTTAAATAGCACAACATAACTTGTGGTCCACCGTGAAAGGTTTTGATATGAGCATCACTAATTATGAGCTTGGTAAGATGGCTCTTAGCAGGCATAAGTATGGGATGCTTTGTATCATATGTGACTTCTGACTCACTAATGCGACCTCCAACTCTTAGTATCCCATTTTCATCAAAAATGGGATAAAGGGTGCGAAGCCTACTTTTTTTGGGGACGAACTTCACCATCTTTAACTGCTTGATTTCTTCACTAAAATGCTCTTCTTGAACCTGTTTGATACATATAACTAAACTCATATTTATTTCTGCCGGTGTAATAACGTTTGAATATAATTTTTGTTTCTCCTTTGGTAATCTTAAATTCTGTAAAACTCTTCTCCAATATGATATGGCATTTAAGGTTTTAGACAGTGAAGAAAACATAGTCCAAAAAAATTCATTTTTTAATACAGGTATAACAGTTAAAGATGTGTGTCGTTCTTCTTCATGAGTATCCTCAATAATATTAATAGAATTATCTAGCTCTTTAGTTGGTTGTGACAACCAAGTGGGTCCTGACCACCATAAGGAATGTTCAGGCACATCTTGTGTAGTTATGCCTCTGGAAGCACAATCAGCTGGATTCGATTCAGTTGCTACATGCCTCCATTGTTCGTAGTCTAAAATTTGGAGAATTTCAGACACACGATTGCTCACAAAAGTAGTCCAGCGGCTAGACCCTCCTCTCAGCCAGGCCAGAACTATTGTAGAATCGGACCACGCATACAAGTTTTCCTTTGGAATGTTCATCGTTTGTGACACCTCAAATATTAACCTTGCAGCTAAAACTGCACCGCACAACTCCAATCTTGGGATAGATATCTCCTTCTCAATAGGGGCAACTTTGCTTTTCGCTGATACCAAACTGACACAGATTTCATTGTCAATATTAATAACACGAATGTATACAGCAGCACCATACGCTAACTTAGAAGCATCAGCAAATGCATGCAACTCGACCTTTGACCCTGGACTGAAATGATACCATCGTGGTATATTTAATTTTTGTAAATGTACTAAACTTGTTCTAAATTGTAACCATTCACTTGTTAAATCTGCAGTGAGTACATCATCCCAATCGAGCTTTGACTTCCATAACTTTTGAATAAATATTTTTGCCGTGATTATCACGGGGGCAATCCATCCTAACGGATCATACAACCGGGCCACGTCCGATAATACTTGCCGTTTAGTAATAGGTTCCTTTAAGTCGGGTAAATCAAGTGTGTACTGAAAACAATCTATGTTTCTATGCCATTTCAAGCCAAGTACCTTCATGACAGTAGTTGTTTTTAATTTTAATGAATCGTTGCTACTGTTGTTGTCCTCTCCTATATGTGTCAATAAGTCTTGATTGTTACTACTCCATTTTTGTAGTTCAAACCCACCGCAGTTCATCAACTGATTCATCTCACTATATATATGTATGGCTTCTGGTAGTGTGTCACAGCCGGTTAAAAGGTCATCCATATAATAGTCCCTCTTAGATATTGTTGACGCTGCCGGAAATTTTGTATGTTCTTCATCAGCTAACTTTTGAAGGGTTTTTACTGCTAAATATGGAGCGCACGCAGTACCAAAGGTCACTCACACAATAATTTAAAATGTCTTAATGGCTCGTCTATTTGTGGTCTCCATATAATTCTTTGGAAGTCTGTATCCTCAGAACTAACTTTCACCATTCTGAACATCTTGATAATATCTGCAACTATGCAGATCCTGTGGCTCCTCCATCGCATAAGAATGTGTCTCAAATCCTGTTGTAACTTGGGACCCACCATGAGATTATCATTAAGTGAAAAGTTGTTAACACCTTTACATGAACCATCGAAAACTACTCGGACTTTGGTCGTTTCCTTATCCTCTCTAATTACAGCGTGGTGCGGAAGATAAATAGCCTTGGGATTGTCTATGTCTTCCTCTTTTACTGGTGTCATGTGATTCATAGTAAGATATTCTTGTAAAACTCTGTTGTATTCTTCTTTTAAAGTAGGATTTGTCTGTAGTCTCTTCTCTAAAAACTCATACCTTTTTGTAGCTATAACTACTGATTTTCCATATTGGCACTCTGGATCTTCTTTATCAAAAGGTAACTTAACAATAAATCTCCCTTCTTCATCTCATGTAGTTGTCTTGTCATAAAATTCCTCACATCTTCGCTCTGTATCTGTCATCTTTTTCTGAATCAAGTTGGGCTCATTTTCCATTTCCCAGAATTTCTTAAGTAGCTCTTCTCCACTTAAGTGTAAATGCATGGTTATTATCCTACTCACAGCAGAAGTTGAATTTTGTGACACCCTCCCTGATAATACCCAACCTAAGGTAGTGTTTTGTGCCAATATTTTATTGTGACGTACAACACCATCCAATAAAATCTCACTGTAAACTTCTGCTCCAAGAAGAATATCAATTTTGCTTGGTGTAGCGTAACCTGGATCGGCTAGTGGTATTTTATCTAAATGTAACCAATCAGGTGTGTGTAACTCAGTTGATGGAAGTAATGACGTAACCGATCTCAAAACATATGCATTTACTTGGATTGAAACGTTAGGGTCATGACGTGATACCACTCTGAGAGAAACCATGTGTTGTACACTCGTGTGACCACCGCCACCTATACCGGAAACCGTACCACTAACATGTTTACGAGAAAGTCCAAGTAATTGAACAACTGACTCACTAACGAAAGACGCTTGCGAGCCTTGATCCAACAATCCTCTCAATTGTTGTTTGTAACCGTGATTATTGTGTGCCCAAACAGACACAGTAGCTAACAAAACTCGACTCGGTTCTAATCCTCTACTCGAAAAATTGGTTGAAATAGGTGTACTCACGGTTTTGTCTGACTCACTCTGCACAGGAACGTCCTCACTCTTGCTGCTTACCTCCCTTTCAAAATGTTATAATGAATGGTGCCTCCTGCCACATCGCTTACAACTTGCTGAATTACGACATTTCATAACTGGATGAGACGGAGAGAAACAATTAAAACACAAGTTATTTTTTTTAACATAATCTTGCCTATCTTTGACACTAAGTTGACTAAATTCTTTGCAATGGTATAAATAGTGTTCACCTTTACACTTATTACATTTAGTAGTTACGATAGAATTACTCTTATTATTATTAATAGATCCATGAAAAGACTTTGATTTTGTATTAGTATTGGTACGTACCTTATTAGTATCTATCATCTCCAACGAACTAAATTTTGATTCTAAAAACTCAGATAAGAAGAATTGAGACCATGTAGGTAAATCGTCACTTAGTATACCTAATTGATATTCCCACTGCTTTACAGATTCAGGATCTAATTTAGAAACCACTAAATAAATAACAAACACATCATTAATCCGCTCAGAACTAATTCCCATATTACGTAAAGATTGTAAACAAGTTGTAGTTGTATCTAATAATTGTCTAATGGCACTTGCTGACTCATTCGTAACTGGTTTTTGCGTAAACAATAATCTCATTAGTGCATTACAATTATAACGCTTATTATCGTAACGTTTCAATAACTGTTTCCAAGCTTCATCGTAATTGACATTAGTAGTAGAAAAATGACGTAACAAACATTCCGGTTCACCTGACAAGTTACTTTTAAGATAATGTAATTTTTGTACCGGAGTTAAATTATTGTTGGTATGAACCAGTGAATAAAACATATCGTAGAACGTTTGCCACTCAACATATTTACCACTAAACGTAGGTAACTGCATACGCGGTAACTTAACCTCGCACTCACTAATCACGTGTCCAGCACTTGATTTCTGATTTACGGATGGTGTTCCACTTGATGACGCAAGATAGGGCTGCAGGGCTTCCTTCAATAAAGTCTTGTATGATACATATGCTTCCTCGAACTCCTCATACATATCCTCAGTAAAATATGTATCCAGCTTTTCCTTTTGAGTCGCCTTGCCTAGTATAGCTTTGTGTCCATCTTTGAAAACTGTCCATAGCTGCTCCAAATTGTCTAATCTGGTTTCTATATAAGGTTTTTTGATCCGATCTTTGGGTGTCTTTTTATAGTTTTTCTCCGCTTTCTTTAAGTTCTCCAGTATTTCTTTTTGATATGTCAGAAGTACCTCCATTGTGCACAAGTGTATAAGACGTTGAAAACTCCAAATCCAAAAAAACGATATAGATTTTGAATGATTATTTTGCTAATGACTTGTAATAACGGTCGATGTTAGCAAAGATAATCTGCTCAGGAATTCTTTTGTTCTCACGGCGACGACGATCACCTGATGTGACTCGATAAATCCGTCTCGATATGGACCATATGTTGAAGGTATTAAGGTCTATATTCGTTTGTTTGGTGAAGGGAAACACTGTAACACGTCTTTACTCAAATGACATTTATTTTGCACTAAAAAACTTACATTATTTCGATAGTTAAATGAGTGGACTGTATGAACGTTGTTGTGTATGTGTGCAGTATGTCGGTGTGTGAAAGGTGACATTCATTAGTATGATATCTCTTAATCTATTTAGACAGTATGCTTAAAATACGTAATGTAGAATAGGTGACTTCAATTAATGTGATAACCCAATCGCCACATTGTATGTATATGTCACCGCATGAATGTGGACACCGTTAGTTTATAATCTATCTTGCGAGTTTGTAAATTGTCGATACATTGCGAACTGTACCATACTAACGTATTCATTGTTGATAGTTTATAATCTATCCATGTCGAAACGTCAAATTGTGAACGAACCTGCGCTTACCGACAGGGTTCACAATCTGTCCAAATTTTTCAACCGTAAAATTGTGAACCGTCCCTGATTTGACGGTCTTGGCGGTAGCCGTATTGGGCCAACGAAGTTATTAAGCCATTTAGTATTAGCGCAAGTGCGATCCGTCGCATGCAATTTTGATACCAGTTCACAATTTGTCGCTTTGCCATTGATCTACATGCCATCTACTTTCGAAAAATATTATAAATTAGCTGTTGTCTGCGACTTCGTCTGCGATCCAGGATGAAAAGTAGCCTGCTTCTCCAGATCATGGTCTACCCATACCCAAATTTCATCTAAATCCATTCAGCTGTTTTAGCGTAAAAGCGTAATTCTTAAATTTTCTAATTTTCTGCGCAACTTTCTTAATTTTTTTTCCGTAAGAACCTTCTACAAAGTATTGGAAAACTTAAAAAAAAAAGATGGATGAAATCGGTAAAGTCGTTCTCAAGTTATAGCGTGACCAAGGGAAATAGGGATTCATTTTTATATATATAGATGGGTGGTTGCAGTTCACAATGTTTCGATAGTTTATAATCTCCAATTTTTTTTATTTGATTATAAAATAACGATGTTCATAATTATACGGTGGCATATACCAATACACCTCGGCGGTGTGCTAAACAACTTTTTGTAATGCTTTGTTGTCATTATGTCTGGTATCCTATGAGTTTTGTTCATGATTCACAACAACAGACGACTAAGAGGGCCTAGTCTCCACACATGTTAAATCGATCTATTGAAATAATTCTCGGCTGTCCTATTTGGTGGCATTCCGTTGTCAATACGCAAACATTCCCTAGAATTAATTCAACGAGGCACTAGATGAATTATTACCTTGCTTGCTTCTTATTTTGTTTTCGAATATTTGGAAAATCAACATGTCTGTGTGTGTAAGTATGACATCACACTATCACTGAATCTTCTGCCCTATACAACACGCTGGCTGCCCCACTTGCGTGTATCTCTTACAGATTTCAATCATCATTCCATTTGCGTCTGCCTTTACGGCGACCGACAGGCGAAAGCGGGGATGAGGCAGACAGGCAGGGTGAGAGGCTCAGTGAATCTAGTTACAGCGGCATTAGCTTCTGATAGCTTGACCACCGCTGTAATGTGCTGATGCTATGTGATTACACGGGTTCCTAGGCGTAATTTGTGATTTTGCGTTTTGTAATACTAAAAATAGATTAATGCTCGGAATGACACAGAAGGAGTAGGTATGCAGGGATCGTAGCAGGTGGTGGTTAAAAGGTGTGAAGTTTGCGTAATCTACCGTACGATCATAGATTCCTGGGATTGGTAGTATAGTGCTCAAGTAAAAGGGAACTAAGTAGCTAGCTGCTATTGCCCCAACATACAAGTACCTTCACGCTATCAAGACACCATTAGACTTGAATTCTAACCCGCGACCCATAAGTTGTGGTATTTGTTTTCGACAAGTCTTGTTAAAGAGCTGTCAAAAACATGTTGTATCATAGACGTTGTTGCAGACATGTCTTGTTAACTAGTTTGTTCACTTTATGTAATTTTTTTTCAAGTTTTGTATACATACTACTAGTCACAGGTACACCTTGTTTTAGGTGTAAACAATAAACGACACTACTACCTACTAGTCGTTTATCGCTGTGTCTACACGTAACATACATATTTTATACCTTGGAGTAAACGTGGGGTGAAGCAGCATTGATTACATAATTATTTTAAACTAGCTGACCCGGCGAAAGTAGTACCGCCATATTTTTTTTTCGTTTTAATTTTCTTCTACACAAACCTTGTCCTGACAATAACAAACACAAAAAAAAAGAATTATCCAATTTGGTGCAGTCAATTGGAAGTTATGCGAGTACATACATTTCGATGATTATTTAAAAAAAAAAATTATATCCGAAGACTGACACTGACAAAGTAAACCTTAATCACCGGGTTAGATTGTATCTCAAATTTATTCAAGATGATATAGTATTGCAATCTTGAAAAGTAAAATTCTTAAAGTTTTAAGAACTTTACTTTTCAAGATTAACTGATCGATGCAAGACTATATTGACTGACATGAAGACACGTCTTAAATGATATACTCAAACATGAAATAAAACATCGTGCCATACTAATAAAGCACGCGATATTGACATGACCGCCGCCCCGTCCCGCCAGATGCCAGCACTTCCACACAAATCACCCACTTACCCTCAGAAAGGGGTAATTTTACTCCCCATTGGGTTCTCGTCAATAGCGATGAAAAAATGATTGAACACTTTACAAATTAAATGTTCCGCTCGAGAAGAAACGTTAGAATAGACGAATGGCCCCAAGTCCCAAGTTTGCGAGTTCAGAAGATTCAGAAGATCAATAGGAAACTTGAGAGCGGTTTATTGAATACTTTGTTTTCCGGGAAATTGGAATCGTTTGACGAGCAAGAACACTGTAAGTGAGTTGTGGATGTTGTTCAGAGTTTTGTGTTTTTTCTTCGAGCAAGCGATCAAAGTCAAAGGAAAGGTCAAGTTTGGGCAATGAACAGATTTTACATTTTTGCGTAGTGTCCTGAGTTAGATTCCAGGGTCGGGAAGTGGTAAGTATTGGATTTTCCCAGTTAAGAATTTCATAGTAACAGGCCCAGAGTTTGGATTTAAGCCTGGCATATAGCAATAGGCTGGTTGGCTGGCTAGACTGGAAGTCGACCCCAATATAGTTGGGAAAAGTTTAGGCATATGGTGATATAGCAATAAGTTCACCCCCATTGGGACCTTTAAAATCTGGCTGAGGGTACACCTCTGCCTATCTCTTGGGGGACACAGGCGTGATGTTGTCTTATTATATTCTTCTTTCCGATCTCCTATCGACAACTTACATTTCCCTCACAACTTCAAAACTAATCCCCAATTCCACCTAACTCCCAGACGTCGCGATCACCGGTGAATCTCAGCAGTAACCGAAATGTGCCGGTTTAATTATCATTTGTGGGGTTACCTGTATTGTCCGGCGCCGAGCAGGACGCACAATAGCCGACCAGTGCGCACAATAGCCGGCCAGTGCGCACAATGACCAGGATATTGGCGGACAAAGCGCGGCTCCCGTCACCGATGTGTATGAATTATTCAGAGCAGATTTACGCGGTCGCGGCATGTTTTGATTCTGTGTTTGAGCAGTATTTGAGGCGGAATGTAATTAGATGACAGTACAGTGGAGGTGGGTTGTTAGCGCGGGGAGCAATAAGAGTGAGCTGTATGAATAGGCAATGGTTTAATGCCGTCTGATCTTTACAAGTATATAACTTCGCGGATAAACAATCAATGATATAGCTTAAGAGAGTAGTATTGTCCGTCGTGGTGGAGTCCGTTGAAACGAGTGGTCATCGGGCCGAGCCGCGTCGCCGTTGCACCGCGCCTCAGCTTGCCGATGACGCGTTAATCACGCGGCCTGGTCATGCAGACAGGATGGTAGGTTTTTCTTAAAACTAATAGCCCAACTGGTGGACGTGAGTTCGAACCACACTCGTTTCATTATTGACGTGAAATCAGTTTCTTGTATTTGAGGCACGAATAATAAGAATGTGTAACCGACATGCTTGTAATATTATATAGAAAAATATCAGTTATTTGATTTGTTAGTGAGAGCAGTGGTGGTCCCGACTTACGAGCTGTAGGTCGTGAGTTTGAACCCAGGCAGACACTTCACTTTGTGTATTTAATTTCATCACCACTGCTCTCAAAACGGCGAAGGTAAACATCGTGAGGAAACTGGCATGGCCTAGAACCAAAAATTCGAAGACATCTGACATTCACCAACCCGTACTGGGCCCTCGTGTTGGATTATGGTCCGCTCCCTCTCACAGAGAGGAGGCCTGTGTCCCAGCAGTGGGATCATTATACGTTGATATTACGAGTTGTTAGTACTTAGTTCGGTAACAAATGGTTACAATTATAATTGTTAACACCGTTTCCTTGACTTGTTGGTAATGTTAACAGTAAACCGATATCTTGTTAGCCTCATTTTAATAAGACTTGCTACTATATCCCGATTGCGTCTGAAATACTCGGGATTCAATAGAGACGTCGCAGTGACTGCGGGACAGCTGCGGGACGGCTGCGTGGCGGATGCGGTCCGCATTCCCACCGCAACTATAATGAGAGGCGCGCTGTTCGATCCGCATCCAGCTTAGCTTACGATAAGCTGTGAATTTGTTTGTATTACAGCTATTATGTGATGTTACAGCTTGATAAGATATTAATTGCACGTAGCAGTCTCGTAGGATGATGCTAAAAGACTGCTACGCAACATTTAACTAACTTTTAGTTTAACTGTGTAAAAGTTAACTAAAAATACAAAAATGAAATTTAATTAAAATTAGTTATTCTCATACAATGATTGTATGACAATAACTTTTAGTTAAATTTATAATAGTGTAATCAATTAGTAATTTTCCATTAAAGTGTTCGCAATCCTACACTTCTTTCTTAAGGCCTATTCTCGTAATTTAAAACGTTCAAAAACTAGTCACAGTCTAATCTCAGCGACAAACAAATGTCAAAAACTTGTCAAAATGTTGGCAAATTAGAGGTATTTTTGAGAGATTGACACAGATCAGACTGTGAAAGTTCATAAAATTACGAGAATTGCCCCTGTAGTCTGAAAGCAAACAGATTTTTGTTTTTTCGTTTTGAAAGTGTTTGCTACGAGATACTACGTGCGTAGCACTTTCATAGCATCAGTGTACGTGGACCTAATGTGCTACGACTTTCGTAGCATTTGAGTACAAGTTACCTTGAAATAATGTTAATAGCTTTCATTTAATACAAGTATTTATTATACACATAATTCTGTTATATTAAATAATTTTTAATAGTGCATACAAGTAGTATTTTATTAGTAATACAAAGCTCACAAATTGAACAACAAAAAAAACGTTTGCACTGTTGAATTATTTATTAGTGACCACACACACATTTATTTGATTTACTTTCATAAGCTTTTAATGCTGTTTTTAGTACATTTCATGTAAACTAAATAGTTTATACTGTGGTACATTTGTCACTCATAATGTGGTGTTAATTGAGAAACTTTGTCTAATAGGTACAACTTGTTTTAGTGCTTCACAACAAACACTATTCAGTGTTTTATAGCGCGCTGTTGAAAACGTGCTTAAAGTAATGTATAACAAAATAAACTCAAACAATAATTTTATAAATCTAAGTATTTCGATGCGGCGTTTTAACTTGTAGAGAATACCTAAACAGTACATATGTAAGAATGTTATTTAAAAATCCTTTATTCATTTATACTTTAGTAACTAACATTAACATCAAATGTGGAAGCGGAAGAAAAATGTATAAAAAAAATGCTTTTTTAAAGCTCCAAGCGATCATCTACGAATTTGATACTAATTTCAACTTGCGCGTTCCTGAGAAAATGGTCTTGACAGACAGACAGATGGATGGACGGACGGACAACTAAGTGATCCTAAAGGGTTCCGTTTTTTTCTTTTTGTGGTAAGGAACTCTAAAAATATAGATACACGCATTTTCACGACAAATCAAAATTAAGATAATATCACGATGAACACTTATAAGTACGTTCCCTACTCGTATTTTTAAGAATACTCATAAACTCCCGCGTGGCTTGTAAAACCAAACTATTTCCCCCCACCTGTCCAGATGGCGTCCTCACATAAAACTATAAAACAAGTTGTAGTCGAGAACATCTCGACTGCTGAAGATGCTGTGAACTCGTAACGTCGCCATCTCTTCGTAAATGAGCAATCGCGGCGTTTCAATTTGTCGGACGAACCGTGCGCGACCTATGTAGGTAGGTAGGAGGTACCATACGAGCTGATAGGGCTGTCGACTTATCTTAGAGGACTTCTTGTTCCCGAGCTCGTATGAGAGAAAACTGGACTTGACGCATTGCAGAGAAAGTATTGAGAACGCAGTAGAGAAGTTAATAATGATGATGTCAGCTGAAAGATGTTGAAACATTCTTGTCATATCAACAACTATAAGATGAGAAGACGTAACAAGTTGTAATACAATGTTAATAATTAATACATAAAAGTGCAAATGGCAGCAGACACTTCAATAACAAGAGTGTTCCAGTACCGAATTATTTTCAAAGCAAAAAAGGCAATGGTAATTATTGCAATTAATAAAAGTTTAAGTTTAGCCTACCGTTAACAAAAATCAGTAAATAAGAAGGACAAAATTGTCTATTAGCAAGAATTCGAAGTCTATTTGCAACACCAGGCAAAACATATAAGCCTGCAGCCCTACCGCCACGGTAATGTGTTTGACACAGTTTGGTTTATTGCATTCGCGTCATCTCCGCGTATGGAGATGTCTGAAAGTTGGCATCACTGCGCCCTGGTGTGAGGACATTTAATAATTTACTAACATCGCTTAAGTGGCCATGGCAGACCGCCGCCGGTTCAATAAATAAATGTGATGATGGTGGCATGTAGGATTTATTAAAAAATCGTTTTGCTCGTCTCTGTTTAAGTATTTTTTTAAGAAGGTCAACTAAAGTTACTTTTCATGTGCAAGACTAATATATTATTATAATAGTTGCGTTGAAGCGAAAAGGTTTTCAGTAATGTTTGTGTTCCAACACTAGATTGATGAATGCAGCTATTTCATTTCCTCTCAGGGGTAGTAACAAAGGGAATGTCGGCTTCATCTAGCTTATTTTTAATATGCATGTAAAAGTGATTCCGAAACAATTTCATTTCATTTCATTATTTAAATTAAGGTGTATATGTATTACTATAATACAACAGGCTAAGTTAACAGACTATCATTATGTAATAGTTATGATTGGTTAACTGAGATAACAACAGTAAGGGCTGATTTTTCAATCATCTGATAACTTTTCAAATTCATTCCTCGAATAAATTTATCAGATGATTGAAAAATCTACCTTTAATCAAATAACTTACTATGAAATTGTCACTCTGCTAGCAATTCTGTTGACGAGCCGTTAATTTATGTTGCAAATACCTGATAATAATAATGAATCATTTATTTCGCAACATAAATTTACTATTATTTGGTAAATATTAATCGAACCTTACAATCGGTTCCGCCACCGAATCGAATGGTTGTGAATAGGTATGCTGGTTTCCGACTGTTTCCAGTAGTGTTACGGATTTATTAGAAACCAATTAGCGTATCCTTTAGTATACCTAGCTTCTAACTAGAGAAGTGAATTGAATTGGAGAGGTAATAACGTCCAGCGCCATCAACCGAATGCTTGTCGATCAGCGTCACCGGCGGAGCGCTGCGGTCGCCCGCGCTCGGCGGTCACTGTGGAATTATCTTACCTTTCAGTACGAGATTATGTTTAAAGGGGAATAGAAATAGTGTCGATGCTGTTGTCATCTTTATAAGCATTCCTTCACGTAATGTTAACGGCACACGAGCGCGGCGTTACATTTTCTTGCAAGTTACTTTGCGTTGATCTCCCACGATCTCCCACGCCAAATCCACCATCCCATGGTGCTTTTTGCTGACGACAGTACAGCACTCTTAAAATGTGACAATAATGGAAATTACGAAAACGATATAAACGACACCATTAAAGTTATAATAAATTGGCTAAATAGTAACAACTTACAAATTAACATACTTAAAACAAAAATAATGCATTTTTATCAAAGACTACGTATTAATGACTTGAACATCAACTATAATGGCCAAGATGTAGACAGAGTAGAGTTCACAAAATTTTTAGGAATTTTAATTGACAGTCAGCTGACATGGAAGCCACAGGCTGAAGCAATCTGCAAAAAACTCAGCGCATCTGCATATGCACTCTATAACCTTAGGAAAAAAGTTAATATCAAAACAGTATTACTAGCATATCATGGTCTTGTCGTTTCGATTTTAAGGTTTGGAATTATATTCTGGGGCTATTGTACCGAAAGGGAGAGTATTTTTAAAGCCCAAAAACGCTGTTTGCGAGCAATATTTAGTTTAAAAGTTACTGACAGCTGTGTTCCAATTTTTTAAAACTATAATTTATTGACTTTTCCTTGCCTTTACATTTTAGAAATTGCTCTTTTTGTTAAATGTAATAGAAACCTATTTTCATCTATATCGGAAAGCAGATACCGAGATGTAACTTTAAGATCTCAATACCGAAACTTGTTACGCTCTGGGAGATATAGAACTGCTTTATTGAGGAAAAGTGTTTTTGGTATGGCACCCACCATCTTTAACCACATTCCTGATTCTATAAAAGAGGAACCAGTAACAAGTTTCAAAAAGAAACTAACTGTACTTTTATTGAATAAGTGTTACTACTCCGTATCGGACTTTCTAGCTGATACTTTTTAGTTGTGTTTCTATGTGTAATGAACTAATGATGAACTGCATCAATGTTTGAATGCCAAAATGGTAGAATGTACAAGGATTCTTCAACATTTCTGTAACCACCTTATTGTAAATACCTACATTCCGAGCAAATAAATGAATATTATTATTATTATTATTGTTGAAGATAAATTTCTTCACGTAAGGGTCATAAGTAAGGGCCGGCGAGTGCCAGAAACGACTAGATTGTATAGAAAAACAATATGGAAAAAAAGAGATTATTTTTAGCAGGCTGTCGAGAACCGAACTAGTTAGACGAGGTTAATTATTTGAAAAAAAAATGCTTAGGTTAGTTTAGGACAAAACGTTGACCTCCTACGCACGAGCCGAGCGAGCGCAGCGAGCGGTGCCGCGGCAGCGGCCGGCGAGTGCCAGAAACGACTAGATTATTATAGAAAAAAAATATGGAAAAAACAGGCTAACCGAGACTGAACTAGTTAGACTATAACAATTGACTGAATAGAAATAGTAAATTGAAAACTGACGATACTAAATATTTGGCAAATTTTATTTTGCGTAAAATGAGCTATTCCAACTGAAATATTTGACTACATAAAAATTGATAAAAGTACTAGTTGGTAAACAAGTAATTGTTAAACGTTAACTTGCCAAACATTAGGTTTGCGTTACGGTTATTTGTGAATAAATTTTTTGCTAATTAATAATTTGGCAAATGAAATTATGCGAAAATTTTTGTGGGAAGTGATAATTTGGCAATTTCTTTTCGATGAAACAAGGGAGACCCATTTTTTTTATTTAGAAAATTGTAGTATCAATTTTAGCGCACGCCTGTTAAGCAATCCAATCATCACTGATTTCACAACATGAAGCAAGTTGGCAACACGTTGAACTATCGATATTTACCTAATCTTGACCATTCCTAAGATAAAAACTTTTATACAAAAAAAAAACAACCGACTTCCAAAAAAGTAGTACCTACTTACACGAATTTGTGTCCGTAAAATTAAAAATTAAAAAAACCCCCGACAACGCGAAACCCTATAAAAGAAAAAAAAAACCTTGAAATTATGACCCTACGTAAGTACGTATGAAATTTTTTGATTAAATGTTGTCCCGTCGGGGGAACGCTCTAATTATTAGCCAAAAGTTCTGTTAAAGTTTACCGCTGCCCTGGTACGTAAAGGGCTAAGGAAGGAACACGGGTGGGTTTTAGTCAGTAAGAGTCTGACACTCCCTTCTGCTCCACCCAGAGCGGGAGGAGTCATTTGATGATTTCCCATCCACAAAAAAAAAAAAAAAAAAAAAGGGTCATAATTCTGTCCGCTACTTCGTCAACGTGAAATTTCTTGTTCCCCTGATCCTGCTCATCGCATCGCATCGCCTGCCCGCACTATTACTTCGTTTTCGCTAATAGTTCTTTCTGACTATTTTTCGTTTTTCTCGGTTTCTAAGGGTCCTAGCGTGGTGTTAAATCACCTTCCTCAATAATTAGGTTATCAAATGCAAAAAGATTTTTTCAAATGACTGGTAGTTCCAGAGTTTAGTGCATTCCATCAAACAGACTCTTCAGCTTTATTATAAGTAGTATAGATATGATAAATAATATTGTACAGATAGACTGACTGACTCGTTGGTCTGGTGGTCTCAGTGCGACCGCTGAGCGTGAGGTTTTTGGTTCTATCCTCAGGACATCGAAACGTGGGAGTGTTCCTTCCTGCCATAAACCAGAGCTCTGCCTTACCCTTTGGGGGATACAGGCGTGATGTAACGTCATGCTGAACAGTAGTGTATATTCACTGTATATTTACTGCGGATCACAGAGTTTTATGCTGATCACAGCGACTGCTATCAATTTGTCTCGGTTTAAGCCCGCACTACTTCGATCTATAAATTATTTCCAGAGATACGACCACATTGCATTTAAATCTTCGCAAAATTCGTTTCACATTTTCTGGCAAATGGTTTCATTGGCTTTTGGTTACAGACACTTTTATAGTTTTAAAAGTCCGCTAAAGCTGTAAAGGGGCTTTTAAAATAATTGAAATATGAATACACAAAAAGCAAGTAATGTTTCTCTCCGAATTACTTGAGTTTAAATCGAATAAAATAGTAATGTAAAATTAAATCATGTCTAGTTGATATTATTAAACCTTCTTTCAAAGAACAACGACGTCTTGCCCACAGTTTTGAACACAACAGACATTTCATCACACATTAAAATAACGAAACCAAGCCGTGATACAGCAGTTGCTCTGTTAGTGACAGTTCGTCTGCTGCCGGGCGTGCCCACGAGTCATTTGTTGAACACAATGCTCTCCGTCAATCACAACAGATTGGAGGCGTCACATACGAACGGTTCTATATTAATTCAAGAAACGTTTCAATGGAAGAATATTGAATGACGACAATTATGTTGAGCAAATATTTCCACTGAGAGATGCCTATTTCGATTGTATTACAATTACACTTTATGGTGATGGGAATAGAGTCCAAAATTATACAAGAAAATGTTTTTATGCAGAGTGTGTTCTTGAAATTTGTTGGTTATTGGTAAAAAAGTTCAATGTGCGGGCGCGTATATTGTGTACAAAAAATAATTGAGTGGAATATTGTGTTCCCGGGTGATTCTCGATAAAGAATACACAACTGTGGATGTCTTCTACAGACACAGAATTTATGTAAACAGAGAAAATATAAGTAGGAATAATATTATTATCTCATCATCGTCATTTATTTCAGATCATAAAAACCAATGTGTAATCACATACACAACTTAAACACGTAATGTTAGTACATCCATAACTAATTGTTAGTTACAAGGTCTTAAAACTATGTTAGTATTGCACTACAGACTAAGGTTTATTTAAATGGTATTTTAAAATTTATTTATTTATCACAAACAACTAACATAACAGGGAATTCCTAATGCGTTAGCGTGGTCCTTAATTAAACTATATTTGTTCGTAACTCTTTTACATAACGATTTTAAATAACAATTTTAAATAACTTAACACATACAATATTGTTTTTGTGAATTCATTCAGAGAGCAGGTAAATAGATCGATCCTTTCAGCAGTGTCATTCAGTGCGTGCAAGGCGCACGTCAGTGGCGCTTTGCTGAGCAAATTGGTTCGTGCGTGAGGCACCGCTAGTAACCGTGGCTTCCGGCGCCGCAATACAAAATTGTCAGGCATATTTAGTTGTATCTCCTTCAAAACTCCGGAATCGTAGGTCTTACCACGTAATAATTTAAATATATATGTGGTTACTGCTAGGTCGCTCCTTGTCTCTAGTTTGTTGTACCCGACCATACCGATAACGAATAGAGTCAGCTACATCAACGGATAGAAGGGATAAACACCGTAAAGTTTCATGTACAAAAATCTGGGGAATTTGTTTTGTATGTGCTCCAGCATGAGACTATATTTAGTCACATGCGGAGCCCATATGACAGCATTATACTCAAGCTGAGACCTTATAAGCGCATTATATTATTGTTATATTATCAAGAGATAACATTTGTTTGCTTGGATGTTTGTAAAGGGTAATTTTTTTTTTTTTTTTTTTTCTGGGTGGGAAATCAAATCATCAAATGACTCCTCCCGCTCTGGGCGGAGCAGAAGCGAGTGTCAGACTTTTACTGACTAAAACCCACCCGTTCAGAACCAACCCCTTCAGTTGCCTGTGCCAGGGGACACGGTATCTCTTTCGAACAACCCGCAGCCCCGGCGGCATCGGCCCTAGCGGACCCCGTCAGTTCGTGCTGACAGCTCTTTGAGGCGCGCGTGGAACACAACGCGCCGTCGACCCGCGGGCGGCGAGCTGCCCATAGCTCGCCGCCCGCAAGCCCGCGCCTACGGTGGCCGGGAGTCGGCTGTTGACTCCCGTCCAGGGCGTCTCCTGCGGCGGCTAGGCGCGCGAGGGTGCAGCGATTGCCTCTCCCTCACGCACTCCGCCTCCTCCTTCGCGAGCATTACTGCTTCGCAGAAGGAGGTGACAGCCTCCCATTCACTCTCGCTCCGTACCATGGCCTGTATGAGGGCCGGACGCGAGAGGTCGCCGCCGCCGATCGCCGCCACGAGGACACGGCGGGGCCCCGCCCAAGCCGGGCAGACCTCCACCGTATGCTCCACCGTGTCCTCCGGGCGATCCCCACAGTGGTGACACCCTGGCGTTTCCTCCCGCTTTATCCTGAACAGGAACCTCCCGAAACAACCGTGTCCGGTGAGGACCTGCATTTGTTTGCTTGTACGTTTGTAAAGGGTAATCTTTGGAACCACTAGTCAGATTACAATAATATTTTTGCATTGATAGCCCAGTTCTTGAGACTTTAATACCACGCTACGACACTTAGGAGCCGAGGAAAAGGAAAAACTAGTAAGAAATAAAGGAAGAATTAGAATTCGACCTAAAGGAAGAATTAGAAGTTATAAATCGGGCATATTCTTCAGTGTACAATTTCTAGTGGACTCTTTCACGTCAAGATGAAAAGTCTTGCGTGAAGTTATGACGGCTTTAAAACCCGTACGTGACCATAGACAATGAAGGAAGACGACGTTGCGACGCAATAACAATAGCACCTCTATGCAACGTCCACTTCCTTGAAACGATAGCATTGTATTGTTTTATAAGGATTTAAATTGGAATGAAATAAAATGTTCCAAGTAACGGAGACAATTAAAACGAATGGAATGAACCATTTTCTAAGTGTAAGAGAATAAAACGAAGGTTCGATATAATTCCTTTTACTCTTCTTATTGTACTTAGTTTGATTATAGTACAATATTAGGTAGTTACTCGGAAATATCGAGTGTCATTTCTATTGACTAAATCCTCTTTTCAGAGTACATGACGTAATTTTCAGGAAGTCATCAATATACTTTGTATTCTTTAATGGAGGTTGCATAGTTTTTCCGTCACATCATATTGTTCTTTATTTCTTTGTGATAATAATTATTAATAAGTCCGTGCTTATGTACAGTCACCAAAGGAGATAAGTGACCAGGGTCGTTAGATATAGTTGGAGTTTAATAAGAAACCGATCGATGTTTTCGAATAAAATTTAATTTGATAAATTTGCTGTTTGTTTTCTATTAATTTAATTAAATTTTATTCAAAAATATCCATCGGTTTCGTACTAAACTTTAACTATATCCAACCACCCTGGATGTTTAACTACTTTGGTGACCGTACCTACCGGTCCTGTTTAAAAAGTTTAAATAAATAATTGTCAGTTTGAACTCTTCTTTACAGGAAAAATCTCCAGCATAAGATAGCCCAAGGTCCGCACTCTACACGGTTTAACATAAGCAAGTTTTCCAAGCAATGTGTGCCGCTCGCGTACTTAGCATACACTATCGCTACGGCGCTACACGCTACGCGCTCGTACGTGCTACGGCTTCGTTCGACGTCGCACAGATTGCCCCCAATGCTATCACCGCTCAGGTTAATGTCATCGGCGTCGATGCGACCCGCTCCGCTTTTTATATCGAAAGGCGATTACTTGTTGTTTTACGTCTGTTCTTAGAACAAGATTACGGTGAAATGAAGTTGTGTTGATGTGTTGCAGGAAAAAGCCAGTACGGAGGGATTAAAACATGACTTTCTTGGACTTGTATAAATAATGTTTCCAGCGAAACAGTGTTATTTCTATACTTTCTTAGTTTTTTCTACCACCACGATATTTAATAAGATCTGCAAATATATTTTCCTTTTAAGAAAGTTCTATTCAAGCCTTGGAGAACTGAGTGAACCTTATTAGCCTTCGATGCCTTTATTCATGTATCAATACAATGTACAGTGTGGCTCGAATTGTTCCCCACATCGACCTAATTCTATCCAGCACAGTGTGGTCACAGTTAACTCAGGCTGCTCACTGCAAGCCAATTACCTTGCCATAGGTTTCTGCGATTAATGCCACCGATCGCTGCCGATGACCCGTAATTATTGCACACACACTGCACATACAAATGTTATGACTATACACATTTACATACAGCAATAAATAGGTAGATAGAATCCCTAAGCTATCAACCTTGAATTGAGAATTAGAAATTGGAACGCTGTCAGCAGCTGTCAGTCAGAAATGTGCCGGATTGAAAACATTTAAATTGTGTTGAAATGTGCTTAGATAGAATGAAAATCAAAAATTATTTATTCAAATTAGGCTGAGAATCAGCACTTTTCGAACGTCAAAATTACATAAGACAGTCCCCTAAAACGCCGCCGCTCACCACTTTCTAGTGCTTTAGCTGAGAAGAAAAAGTACCACAACAAACTCCCCAGTAGCACAACTGTCTGTTCAGTGAGAAAAACAAAAATAGACTCGTATGATATTTTAAGTTACGTCCTAAGTGCGACACTTATTTTGAAAGAAAATGTACAATAAATACACTTTTTTTTTTTTTTGATGATGGGAAATCATCAAATGACCCCTCCCGCTCTGGGTGGAGCGGAAGGGAGTGTCAGACTCTTACTGACTAAAACACATTATGTTACGTGCGACTGCGACAGCTCGGCGACTAGACGCTACGACAGTTTCGCACAATTGGCGTCGAGTCGCAATGACAGGCTGGGGGGAGTCGCTCACTCTCTCTACTTGTCGCAACGACTAGACGCACAAGCTTACATACATCCGACTATAGTCGCATGTGCTTGAAATTCGCATGATAAGCACCAAGGCAAGTTGAACTACAGGCCCAATATGCACTCACAAGATGAATAATACGACCGTATCTCTCAAATATCAAAAGAGAGTGACAACTGTGGGTGTAGTCGTAGCAACAAGACGCAGACACACACGACAGCTCTGCGTCTTGTTGCAGCGACGAGGCTTGCGCTGGCCCTTACACGAGGAATCACAATACCTACTTGTGCTATCATTCGTTTAGTTTTTATCTCCCGTTCCCAAGGGGCCTCGTATCTCGATGTGGACCGTGTGATAAGGGTCGGAACAATTGAGATGTTTACAACGCAGCTAACTGAGAAATACGATACCTACCAGATGAACTTACACTGAACGAGAAGAAGTTTACAGCGTTTGGACGGAAAATAATGCAATTGATGATGGGGTAGCATGGTAATAGTTATATTTATGTGTGAATTTTGAAAGGAAGATAACGATTTATCTTTAGTAAATTAATTAAAGTTTTTTAAACGAGTTTTCGTAAAAAAATCTTTGTTTATCAGCCTGTGTCCCAGCAGTGGGAACATTATAAACTGATTATGATGCTATGCGTAGATTTTTATGTTTATGATAGATACTTTAGAGCAACCTAACCTTATTAGTTCATCTGGTCATCTCCGTCAAATAAACAATGAAACAAGTTTACGTGTCGCCTCCCTGATGCGGCGGCTGCGGGGCAGCGCCAACAGCCTCTTGGTCACTGTGGCTGACAGGGCGGAAGGACTTATACTCAGGCACTGGACCAGGACACAAGTATTGCCTTCAAATCGTGCCTTGAAATAGCATTGCTGTTCTTGTACCTATTGCGTTTTTTGATTATTGATGTTGTATTTATTGTATTTGATTATGGTATTGTATTGTTAATATTGTATTGGAAATATGTTGACATAATTAATGGTAGTTTTGACATTATCAATGGTGAGTTTGATTTTTATTGATGATTTTGACATTACTATTGGTTGTTTTGACATTATTAGTAGTTATTTCCATAATGTGCCAAATATACTCAAGTACTAACACTAGTGTTTAAGATGGGCATGTTACTACGAATAAATTGGATTGTATGATCTGGATAAATAAATGATTATTATTATTATTTAAAAAAATATTAATTAATTTTATATGAAAGGACGATCAATTTGTTTGAAGATTATACCTACTCCGTGGGTAAACAATATCAGGATATATTGCTTCCTGGATACTTTTCATCTCTTTGAAGCCATGATTGAAACCACTTGTCCTAACAGGTCTGCAGTATTCTATTATACTAGCGCTACAATCTTCAGACATGCTAATGTAAGGGCCTCGCTAGACGGGATAACTTTATTTCCTAGCTCGTCTCGCGCATCCTTTACAACTTACTTTGGAAGACTAAAGTGTGCGCTTGTACATAAATTGTATGAGATTGAATAATACTATGTTTCTGTATTAAGTTTTATTTAAATTCCTGAATCTGCCTAGCCATTTCCCAACTATGTTGGGGTCAGCTTCCACTGCAGCAGATGTTACACGGTTAACACGGTTACACGATACCCCTTGGTAAGACTGGTCGTCAAACTTGATCATCACACATCAACATCTGACTACCAGTAACGAGTGTCAAATAGATCTTTAGACTGACAGCCGCGACCAACGGCTTTCTGAGACACGGACATGCAACATTAACCTTCGTTCGAGCCAAGCTACTTAAGGCTTAAGGGGCTACTAGGAAAACCCGCGAGTTTGGGGTCATATGATTCATTTTGACGAGTCCAATATATTGCACTTGGTGTCGAGGGTTTGATGATGGAGCTATGAAGTGGATAGTGGAACTCTTTAGGGGCTACTTGTAAACCCCTCGAGTTTATCAGTAGCCCGTAATCATCATTACTTCGTTGACTTTATATTTATTAACCTAATGACGAATATACTAGACGCAAAAGTAAAAAATAAAAATATGTAGTTTAAAAAAAACAAAAAACACGCTAGTTTAACGCCCTAAAAATTATAAAACAATTAAATTGACTTAAATGGAGGTTTAAAAGCGTCGAGCGCACTTATAATTAATTCACAAAGCGCTCCACACTTTTAGAATTCAATTTAAGTCAATTTAGTTTTTATTTAAACCACATCAACCAATACATATAATAAAATCGTAACTGGTCGCTGTCTATACATGGAAAATATATAAGAAAAACTAAGGACTTTATGAACGAAATAGAACCCAAAACAATGATTTTTAGAATTTTTGTCTGTTTGTCTGTACGTTTGTGCACGCTAATCTTAGCAACGGCTTAACCGATTTTAATGCGGTTTTCACTAATGCGTTTTGGTGTGCTCCACTTTAAGTGTTTGTTTCATTTCAATCTGTTCATAAATCAAAAGCTTATATCGAACTAAAGAATAACATATAAAATGCTATAGAATAACCGATCAGTTTCGAAAGTCGGTCGATACTATCTGGTATCTGTGTGTGTGGTGTCGGTGGTCTGTACGGTCTACGTAAAGTTTCAGCCAATTCAGCAGCAAATTTCGATGCCGATGTGAACCCCTCCTACCGTTATTTGGGAACCCGACGGTGGCGCGTCCCGAGGACCATGAAAACACATGGCCTAAGACTTGCTAAGTAAATTATGAAGTTTGCCATTTTTTGTTTTTCTTAACTAAAAACTGAAAGGGGATTGGGGGTTTTAAATTTTGTATGGAATTTTTTTTAACGCGCGGTCCGATTTACTCGAAACTCAGTATTTATACCTAGGATCGAAAGTAAAGTGTATCAAAGTTTTTCTAAAATCTTCCCCTGACGGGGTGACCCCTCTTCACCCCGTCAGGGGAAGATTTTAGAAAAACTCAATTTAGTCAATTTCACAGGGAAGTACTTTATTGCGTGGCTTGATTTACTTGAAAATTGGTATAAATAACGTATAAGACAAATAATGGAAAGATCACAAAAGACTTTTATCGCCTTGGAGGTGAAAAGGGGGATACAATTATATGAAAAATCTCATTTCATTGATCTAAAAACTTGAAACTTGACTCAAATGCCTATCTAAATTAATCATACATTTTCAAAAACTACCCTTTGTAGGCAGTCAATAATAAAGTTTATATTTATAAGTTTTTTAAACTACCCCTCAGGAATGGTTTAAGGGGTGTCAAAGTTTCTATAGGAATATTTTAACAAGTTGTCGATGTCGAATTAGCTAAAAACGCGGCGGGGTGAAAAGGGTTAATACATGGGTACAAAATGGGTATATATAACGTTTTAGTCAAACAATTGAAACGTACCAAACGGTTTTTTAAAAAACAGTGATAAGGGAGGACATAGTTTATATGAACAATTTTATTCCTTTCATTTATAAACTTGAAGCTTTTCTAAATAAATTATTAGATCTTAATATGATTAAGATCTTATAATCATATTATGATTTTCAAAAACTACCTTTTGAAGGGTCGTAAAAAATTTAGGAGAAAGTACGATTTCCACGCGGACGAAGTCGCGGGTGAAGTTCATGTAGAATATAAATATGTATGTATAAAAAAATTGAATAGGACAGAATACTTCTGCCTAGCGTTTTCCCAACTATGTTGGGGTCGGCTGCCAGTTCAAGTGGATGATATTTTTTTAATAGGTACCTATCTATACAAATAAATAAAATTGAAGTGTCTGTTTGTAATATCAAAATAACAGATGTAACTAAATGCGTATGAAAATATATACGCTACCAACATAAAAAAATCTTTTTTTAATATTTTTGTCTGTCTGTCTGTTTGTTTCTGCTAATCTTCGAATCAGCTGGACCGGTTTTGACAGGACTTTGACTGGCAGATAGCTGATGCTATGGAGTAACATATATTTAATCACTAACTGTGCCCGCGACTTCGTCTGCGATCCAGGATGAAAAGTAGCCTATATCCTTACCCAGCTCATGGTCTATGTGTGTGCCTTTCATTCAAATCCGTTCAGCTGTTTTAGCGGTAAAGCGTTACAAACAAACAAACTTACTTTCGCATTTATATGTAAAATTAGTTAGAATTTAAACTTTTCGTACACCAAAAAGATACAAAGGCTGACTTAATGCTTTAATAGGCTTTATAGGCTACTTGTTGTTTCCGTAGCATGTTCCAGTGGGATCATTTCCGATACCCACGCGGGCGAAGCCGCGGGCAGAAGCTAGTCTTCTCAATATATGTATAATTATAATTCTTCTGTACGTGTGTTTGTCACCTAACTCCTCCCAAACGGCTGCACCGATTTGGATGACATTTTGTGTGTATATTTTAATGGGTTCCTGGATGGTTTGAAAATACAATTGAACCCGGTAGGTGGCGCTGCTTTTCCGGGCAGGAAGACGTCTGCCGGATCCACTAGTATTTTTATAAAATACCTTTTATTTTTGGTTTTATTACCGAAATATTAACTATATTATTACCTTAAACAACAACAGGTAACATTTAACATTTGTAATCAATAACACAATTACAGCGACGTCGGGCGACGTCAGATGACGTCAGGTCGGACACAGGTGCGTCAGGCGCGCCACAAATGTTTGCCGCGCCGCGATTACGACGCGCGTCAATCAGCGCTTCGTCTGTACACAGCTTAACATAATTATTGGATGTTGTGGTAATGATTTATGACACACAGCGAACTGTTTGTTTATTACTGTTACACGGTGTTACAGTTATGTTATGGATTCAGGACAAACTATTCAGTACGTATTTGCTGACGTTACATCAGGTGGGAGGGAGTTGCACTTTCGACTAATAGTTTTAACAATAAGCAATAATAATTCGAGCAGGATACGGTTCGCCTCCATTTTGGATGGACTGTGCAAGTATACATCCATCCAGTAACAGTACAGCAGATGCAGGTGCAGTAGCATCCTGAAAACTATAGCTGATAGGTGGGACAGTCCCATACTGGGATATTGGATACGCATACATGCCACTGCGGCGTATTAATTAATAGTTTGTGTTGTTTTTCTGGTAGAAGTAAGTACTAACACTCGTTGTGTGTGTATACTAACCAAATGAAGTATTGTCGGTGTTATTAGTTAAGTACTAACATAGGTTAAGACTACTGTTACTAACCTAATGGATCTTTGTTATCTGAAAATAAATATATTATTATTATTATTATAAACTACTCGTACAGGCGACCGAACGTCGTTGGTACTACTTGGACCTTGGGCTGGCCTAGCGTAGTACGGAAATTGAACATAATAAGAGGCCAGCTCATAACATGGTTTTAAAAGTACCTTAAATACTGCTTTTTGATTAATTTCTTCAAATCTATTCCATAGTTTAGCCTACATCCCGTGAACGACTGACCTACTTTCTATTGCATTAAATAGAATAGGGACAGGCGTCATACCTTTCATTCAAAGCCCTTTAGTCCCAATAACCTGTAAAGTTTGATCGCCAGAATATGTACCGCTTTGTGTGCTAGCAACCGATCACAGAGAAATAGACGGCAGTAACGTTGTCAGCATGCACAAGTACAAAGACGTATTGATGACCGCCCGGCCGGCAGCCGCACAGTAACACACTACCGAAGTGCCACTCTTTACGATGCACGACAACTTACGGAATAAAGCCCATCTCACCTACAGTGCGGTCGACGAGAAAATGCGTTTTTGACACCTGCCAGTTTCATACAAACGAATACGTATTTTGCGCATTTGATCTTTATTAGCTACTACAATTGTTGCACTGACAGGTGTCAGGAGCGTATTCTCTCGACGGCCGGACTATAAGTTCACATTGTGAATATATTGAGCATTGAACTAGAGTTTTTGCATCTGGACAAGTAGAGTAGCAGTAGGCAGGTATCCTGTTTCTCAAGAAAACTTTCTGTTTGAAGGGCTAGTGAATTTACAGAAACATGACACGTTTTAACGTAAACTGGGGCGACTACAGCCATCTTTTGGGGAATGATGGTCTCGCAGAAGGGGCTAGGTCCTTCAGGTTGTAGATCAGCCAACAATAAGACTAACAGAGAGAGATCCCGTTTAATAAGGCCGTTCATCCGGCTCACACTAGTAGTGAAGCTATGGTCAGAAATATTTGATTAGCAAGACCTTTTGATAGCTACTCATATTACTTGTGTACTGTTTTTAAATGGCTTGTGATGTTCTTATTAATACAAGAGAATAAGAAGTGTATTCTTCTGTGCTCACCTATACTGTGTACACATGTATGGACACGTGTGGAGTATGTCACGTCACTCAGATCGGTCACCTGTCTGTCTGCATGTCGTTGTGTTGTTGTAACACAAAGTAACATAGTTGCTTATAGTTTTAGTTTGTTGTGTGTTAAAGTATAGGGGTTTTTATTCGAATATAAAACGAGAACTATGAGATGAGAATAAAGAGGAAATCAATTGGTTTTGTAATTTATTGTTGTGTGGTTTCCGATACATTTAGGTAACTTTTTGTTGGTATAACATTTTTGTAAAGCCTGTTTTGTGTTAAAAAGGAACGTTCCAAAGCTTTTTTTTCGTCCTTTCCTCGTTCGTAGACCTTAACTTCTAATCTTAAGGTTTTGCAGGTAATAGAAAAAAATAATAGAAAACTTTAGTTCGGACGGGATTCCATACCTAGTGTTTGTAACAGTAATCACCACCACTAAAATAATCCACTACTGCGATGTCTCCCAACGGGAGAGACAAGAATGGGCCAAAACAAACAACAAAACTCCAAAATCAAATCAGCGAGCACACTCGCTACCGTCATATCTTAATTACATAAACAACATAGCGGTGTAGTCTCACACCTGTTATCAGTTGTACTTAGTACATAATGTGTAGTACATAATGGAGGTACATTAATAATCCTCGCAGCGATGTATAACGACGATCGTCGTAATTACCTGCGACCGGTGACGCGGAATTACATTGAGTATTATGTCAATTAAACAAGTACATAGGTCCCTGGGCTACAGTCAAGGATTAAATATGTTAAGCATCGTAAAGTACCTATTATCATAAAGTACCAAAACCATAATATAGTACTTACTAATTCCATGCTTGAACCTTATTATTTTTCCGAGTACGTCGTTGCCAACATATTGCCAGTTCGAAAAGGTGGCATGCGCCTGCTACTTATGTGGGAAAGGCATTTGTTTGAAAATTGTTCGATGATCGCTCTTTGACCGAACATCAATTTGCCTAGCCTTTTCCTTTGCGGTCAGCTCTCAGTCTAACCGGATGCAGCCCAGTGTTTTAAATACCAATATTTAACATGGAGCGGCTACCTGACCTCCACAACCCAGTTACTGGGTAACACGATATCCCTTGGTAAGACTGGTTGTCAGACTTTTGGGCTTCAGACTACCCGTAACGACTGTTACGGATATGACGAATGACGGCCGGAACCAACGGCCTAACGTGCTTTCCGAGGCACGGAGGGATCTCGATATGTAATGGATGGTCACCCATCCACGCATCGACCGAGGCGAGTGTAGCTTAACCTTCGATCACCCCATACGGCTGTTATAATTATCCACGTGCAACAATTATTTACGTATCGAAAGTTGAAATATCATGTTTACCGAAATCAAGTTGATTCTCCCCCTCGCATGTACTTACAGTTAACTGCACTTTATATTGACAGCGAGTGAACCGTATCTCGTTGATACGTTGTCAGTCATCGCGCAATGATTGGCGTTCCATTTGCTGGCTGTCGGTCACGCGAGCCGCTGCGTCGGACATGTTCACGCGCGACCGCGGAGATGACACCGAACTGTATCAACTGCGGCTGATGCAACAGCCGACATCATACAGTTTGATTTTAAGTATTACCGAGGGAGGTAGCGCAAGTTCTACAGGATACTGATTATTTTTAACACATCGGAACATACACAACACAAGAACACACTACTGAAACAGCTTTGTTTGTGAAAAATAATCACAGTACTTGCAATAATTGTCGGCCTTCAGAGAGAATCCAATACGGACTCAATATTGTCAAGTGAAATTGCAAACTGCATTTATGCAAAAAAAATATATAATTTAGAATAAAGTAAGTACCTAATGTTATTAAAAATATGATCATTTAAATTTAATAGCATTAAACGAATTTTATAAAGTTATTACTCAATTGACGAATTCCTGAATGATGAATTACTGACTGATCGACATGCTATGTCAATATTTATCCAGTGTATTGATCCGATTGATTTTTACAAGCTTTTAATTAGTTTCAGCTGTCCCGATGTTTGTCTGTAATTAAATCTTGCAAGTTAAATTTGATCCACTTCCCGGTTACCGATTGAGCTGAAATTTTGCATGCATGTGTAAATTGGAAGAAAATGCAAAATTATTATTTACATGGAGCTGATCTGATGATGGAGCTGGAAGATGGCCATAGGAACTCGGTAATTAAACGACACAACACCATCGAGTTTGGGCTCGTATGATTCGCCTTGATGAGTATTTTGGTGCTAGATAGTAACCAGGGTCTGATGATGAAGCTGGAAGATGGGCATAGGAACTCAGAAATTGAAGGACATAAACCCATCGAGTTTGGGGTCGTTTGATTCGTCTTCAAGAGTACTTTGGTGCTAGATGGTAACCAGGGTCTGATGACGGAGCTGGAAGATGGCCATAGGAACTCAGTAATTAAACAACATAACCCCATTGAGTTTGGGCTCGTTTGATTCGTCTTGACGAGTACTTTGGTGCTAGATGGTAACCCGGGTCTGATGATGTACAGGTAGCTTAAGTGCAGTAAACGCATATAACGGAAAAACTCTGCTACGCGCTACGAACTACGCCGTAGACAATCTCGGATCAAAAATACTAAAAAGTTATAAATAAAATTAAAATAAAAAAAAAACATTTAAAAAACAAGAAGATTGCAAAAGAAAAATAATGACGGTGTATTATTGTTATTTAATGTGCCATCACATTGTAACACACTTTTATTTATAAAAAAATGGGTTTTTCTTAGCAGGTTTAAATTTTTAGTTCTTTTTATTGACAAGTAATTAAAGCTTGTTTTTAAAAAGTTTTATTTTATTTTAATTTTAATCTTTTTCACTGTATCCTGACCGAACTAGGCTGACATTAGTCTTTATTGATTAAACATTTTTATTTGAATGCAAATAATTTGACATAAGGTACTTGATATTATAATTTCCTAACTAACTATAATTTATTTTGTAGTTTAATATGATTTGCATGCCCATGTGACGGTAGAACATGGGCTTTATTTTAAAAATGTTGTTGTATCAATACCCACATTTAAGACACACCCCATGTTGCCACCATACATATTGAGTGGATAGCTGTATGAGTTCTGCCCGGTGCGTGAAGGCAAAGGGTTATGTTTTCACCATAGACATATGGTTTTGACTCTTTTATTTGTGTGACTAGCTTTTGCCCGTGACATCGTCCGCGTGCTTTTTTGCTTGGCTCCTAAGGGTCCTAGCGTGATGTTACAAAATCTATAGCCTTCCTGAAGAATTGTGCTATCAAATGCAATAATAATTTTACAAATCCGACCGGTAGTTCCAGAGATTAGCGCGTTCAAACAAACACACACAAAAATAAACAAACTCTTTAGTTTTATTATTAATATAGATTAGCAGAATCACTTGATTGAGTTACCCGTCGACTCTTCTACCTATCTCATTTATCAGATAAGTAGGGAATCCAGGCAGCATTGACCCTATTCTGAATATCAGTTTACATCTACAAACATTTAAGTTTTTCACTACAAACTTTATTACAGCGAGCCTCCATGTACACTCACACTATATAAAACCCTACAGAAGTTCTAGCCGGTACAAACAATATACAGCACGCGATCTTGTAAGTATGGTACAGTCACCGCAAAAAAAAACCGTTCGTCACCTGAATGGATGTGACCAGAGGGCTGGTTCGTTCCAAAGAATTAGTATTGCCATTCAGCATGGCACTACTGCCAGTCTTCTGGCAACGTTTCCAGATGACAGCGATGCGGACGAGTACTTCGATGCCGTAAGTGACCAAAAAACCAAAGGATTTGTTTGTATTATTTGTATGCTAAGTTAGTAAGTCGTTTGTCGTGATAGTGTGAATGTCTTCTTAGTGTGTGAACTAGTGTGTATTCGTGACGTTGTTCTTGTGATTTCTTCCTGATGTACCTATTGTTACGAGCTTCGGGTTCGTGACAATAAAAACTGCCGATAAAAATTACCAAAAGTTACACTTTAATTAAAGAACACTAATAGCAACTCAAACACACACTATTTATAAAACACAATCGCTCTTAAGTCGCACTTGAAGATCGCTTTCGATGTATTCGCTTCTATCGCAGAACCAAGTCTGATCGGTCGCTTTCTTTTTTTTTTTTTTTTTTTTTTTTTAGAATATGGCATCTCGTAGTTGACCTTGAGAGGTCGTGACTACTTAACCGGACTATCCTGTGGTTGCCTTAAGAAATCTTAAAGCCTCCAGCCAGGGCTAAAACTAATTAAAACTAGGCGACTGCACGCTAAGGGCACCCCCTGTGGGGTACGAACCTCGGCTTAGGGCGTCGCTGGGAGAGGGCAGCAAAGGGACAGGCTGGATCGAATTTATATTTTTAGTGCTTTGATGAGCACGGCGTTTCCTAAGACTATCTCTGAGAAGAAAGGCCGAAACAAACTCAGAGGTTACGGTCGTCGTGAATTTACAATTAATAGCTCAGCTGCAACGCGAGCTGGCTCTTCATCAACAATGAAGGGTCGGGCTGGGTGATCGGTCGCGGCTAGTCCCGGCCTTATATAGTGCCGCAGATAATTCCAGAACCTTCTATTGTAGAAACGTCTAGAATGTTCGAGTACATACCGGCCCCGACTGACCAGATGTCGATAGTTCTAGTAAGTTCAGCCAATCGATAATAGATGACGCTAGTGACTCTATTAGTTCTACTACTAGAAACTAGATGGCGCTAGTGGTAACTAATGTCACCATGCATCAGGCATTAATTGTGGCGCGCAACACTGCCCCCTCCTAAGACATGCTCGTCCCGAGCATTATCGGCTCCATAATAACGCGCCAATCGATCCACATGGACGATCTTAGGAGTACCTCTTGCACCTTTCTGTATCCGGTAGGTTATGTCATTGATCTTTGTCACAATCCGGTACGGTCCATCCCATTTAGCTTGAAGCTTAGGAGATTTCCCCTTGCTGCGGACTGGATTGTGCAACCATACTAGCGAACCTTCGTCGAACCCTTTACTGTTCATTTTGCGGTCATAACGGGTTTTCATCTTTTCAGACATTTGCTGGCCCGATTGTCTGACGTGCTCATAAATGTCATTCATTTTGTTCCGCAAATTATTCGCATAATCGGTTATACTGCGTGGGGCATCAGGTGGTATTCCGGTGATCAAGTCTGCAGGCAGCCGTAATTCTCTTCCAAAGTTTGCGAAAGCTGGTGTCACCGATGTACTTTCGTGAACAGCGCTTCGATATGACAACAAAAACGGTTGTATGTGCTTGTCCCAATCTCGTTGCCGAGTTTCCACTACTTTTGCTAGGTACCTCTCCAATGTCTGATTAAATCGTTCCACCATTCCATCCGATTGTGGGTGGTAAGAAGTTGTTCTTGTTTTATGAGTACCCATAACTCGACAAGTTTCCTGGAATATTTGGGACTCAAAATTCCTTCCTTGATCACTGTGAATCTCTAAAGGTACTCCAAACCGACAGAAAACTTCATAAACTAATTTATCTGCAACTGTCGAAGCTTCTTGATTTGGAATGGCGAAGACTTCCGGCCACTTAGTGAAGTAATCCATCACAACCATGAAATACTTGTTACCACTTTCACTTTCCGGAAACGGCCCCGCAACGTCAAGGGCTATCCTCTCCCATGGTGCGCCAACATTGTACAATTTCAATGCACCTCTACTACGAGTCTGAGGTCCCTTTACAGCTGCACAACTTGTACATTTGCGACACCAGTCCTCGACATCGTCCCGACAGTGGACCGAGTAAAACCGTTCTCGTATCTTCAGTAGTGTCCGTTTAATTCCCATATGACCTCCTGAACAACCATTATGGTACAGCTGTAGAACATCCGGTACTTGAGCTTTAGGGACAACCATTTGCAAATGACAGCTGTCTCCCCGAGCATTTTCCCATTTACGGCACAGGACTCCATCCTGAATCACCAAGCTGTCCCATTGGGCCCAATAGCTTTTTGTGATCGAACTCATTGCTGAGACGTCGCTCCATCTGGGCTTAGGAGCTCTGGCCTTCATCCACTCCAGAATCGGCTTGATGTCCGAATCTTCCTGCTGTGCACGTTGTAGGCTTTCCTTCCACTCGTTGCTGAGGTCTGTCTTGAGCATCCTCACAGGTACGACTTCTTTACTTTCTTGCCTAGTACAATGCTTGCAGTCTTCAGGACAAGGTCTTCTTGACAATGCATCTGCGTTGCCATGAGATTTTCCGCTGCGATGTTCGATCACAAAGTCGTATTCCTGCAATAGTTCAATCCATCTCGCAACTTGACCTTCTGGATTTTTGAACTGCAATAGCCATTTCAGTGCAGCATGGTCAGTTCGTAAGTGGAATTTCCGCCCCAGAAGATATTTGCTAAAGTGCTGCAATGACTTTACCACAGCAAGCAGTTCCCGTCTCGTAACACAATAGTTCCTTTCAGGTTTCGACAGTGACTTGCTGAAGTACGCTATCACAAACTCTTGATCGCCATTCCGCTGAGACAACACACCGCCAAGTCCTATGTCGCTTGCGTCTGTGTCAACTATATTTCCTTGCCCGCATCAGGGTACCCCAAAATAGGTGTTTTGCACAGACGGTCCTTTAGCTCCTGGAATGCGATGTCACAACTTCCATCCCAGCAGAAATGTCGCTTCTCCTCGGTTAGCCTATGCAGGGGTTTGGCTATATCTGCAAAGTTCTTGACAAATCGCCGATAATAGGAGCACAAACCCAGAAATGCCCTGACCTGCGTCTTGTCTTTTGGAATTGGCCAATCCTTGACAGCGGCGATTTTCTCTGGATCCGTACGGATACCTTCTTCAGACACTACATATCCCAAAAAGCTAACTTGTCGTTTGAATAGTGAACACTTCTTCGGACTTAACTTGAGGTTGGCACTCTGGATATTCATGAGCACGCGTTCCATGTTTTGAAGATGTTCTTCAAACGTACGGCCTACGATGATGATGTCATCCAAATAGACTAGGCAAGCATCGCCAATAAGCCCGGTAAGTACAAGTTCCATTAACCTTTCAAACGTTGCCGGAGCATTGCATAATCCAAACGGCATAACTTTAAATTGCCACAGACCCTTTCCTGTCGAGAATGCAGTTTTCTCCTTGTCCTTAGGATCAATTTCAACTTGCCAGTAGCCACTTTTCAGGTCCAGCGTGCTAAACCACTTTACTCCAGTAAGCATGTCCAGCGTGTCATCAATTCTTGGCAAAGGATAGCTGTCCTTCTTCGTAACGTCGTTCAGACGACGATAGTCAACACAAAACCTCATGCTGCCGTCCTTCTTTCTTACCAGGACTACAGGTGAACACCATACCATGGACTAGATGAAGGTTCAATAACACCATCCTTCACCATTCCCTCAATCATGGTTTCCACTTCCTTTTCGCGTGCTACCGGCAATCTCCTTGGCCGCTGACGGATAGGCAATTCATCTCCTGTGTTTATTCTGTGTTGAACTAAGCCAGTCCTCCCGATGTCAGCATCGTTTGACGAGAAAACATCGGCATACTTAAGTAACATTTTCTTCGCCTTGACCATTTCATTTTGGGACAGAGCGCTGCGGCAGTATTCTAGAAGTGTGGTCACTCTCGTTTGTGCATCCTTGCTGAGGGTCCCAGTCGATAGATATTGGCATCGACGCAACCAATCCACTTCCTCGCAAGTACCAACTAGTGTGCCTTTTTCTATAACCTGTTCCTGATCACAAAGGTTCAGCACACGTACCCCTGAGATGTCGGTGGTTCTGACCAAAGTTCGTGCCACTTTCCATGGTAGGTCATTGTCTACCCTTTCCACGAGTACACAACGATGAGTTTGCCCAGGATTCCGAGGAAGACTAACCGGCACAATCGTTTCCGATCTCGGCGGAAGAACAATCTTCTTAAGGCTGTACACGTTCCCTGGTAACGCTCCTTCCACGAAAAGTTCCTCTTGTCCACATTTTAAAACACCCTGCTTGACGTCAATTTCGCAACAATTCTTCCTCATAAAGTCAAGGCCCAGGATGCAATCGTCCATTATATCAGCCACGATGACATTATGCAGGTAGATTCTGTTGCCTAGCTTCAACCCCATCTTCTTCTCTCCATGGACGGGTATGCGCTGACCGGTGGCTGTTACCAAATTAATGTGTTCCCGGTTATATGCGGAGTCCCCAAGGGACCGTCTTATGAGTTGGGAACTGACAACCGTGCGAGTGGCTCCAGTGTCTATGGTCAGCTTACACGGCGTTCCGTTGACCTCGCCCTTGATGATTAGGCTGTTCCCGTCTTGGGTTTGTGTGACCGAAACCCTTGGGGCTCTTTGAACATCAGCCAGCACCCGCCCCGCAGTCCTGGCTATTACTCGTTTCCCTGCTGCTGGTGCTGGGCGGTGCTGTCAGCTGCACTGCCCTCTGGAGATCGGCCGTCTTCTCTTTCTGCAGTTCGCTTGGGGCAACTGGATCTAAGGTGGCCCCTTTCCCCACAGCCGTAGCACCTAGGGCTGTACCCTTTATTGCGGTCGCGAACTGTAGCCGCTGCAACCTCCCTGACGCGATGGGAGCGATGATCCTATCGCACGGCTTCCACCTCCAGTGCATGGGCCAAGGCGTCCTTAAGCGTCCCGTGGTGCCCGAGCCTCACAGCAGCTCTAACTTCAAGGTCGCGGATGCCGTCGATGAATGCCTGCACCAGGTTCCCATCAATAAGCGCAGGTACGGACTGGTAAGCTTTACGCACCAGCTTCTCCACTTCAAGGGCCCACTGCTGCAGGTTTTCATTACTGCGTTGCACGCGATCCTTGAGCTGCGCACGAAACACGTGTTCCAGGTGAGCGTCGCCATACCGAGCCTCCAATGCCTCAAGGAGCTGCTCGTAAGTCACTTCCTTACCGAGAGCTTCCAGAACAGTTAAGGCCTGGTCGCGCAGGCCTAGGGTGAGGGCAGTCATGGCCTGACTTTTACTCCAAGCGTTCGCCTTCATGACAGCCTCAAACTGGATTTTGTAGGCCGACCAGGAAGAAGTTCCGTCGAACGGTGGCACTTTGAATCCACGTAGCGAAGGTGTTGTAGCTACGGGAGCTGCGATTCCATCCCCAAGTTTAAGGTAATCCAGCGTTTTCTTTACATCAGCCATCACGGTTTTTTTTACGTCAGCCACCACGTTGTCAACCCGATTATTCACTTGGTCGATCCGGATTTCAGCTTCCGACAGGCGGTTGTCATATTGAGCAACCTTATCCTTCACCTCCTTCATGTCTTTCCCAAAAGTAGCGTGAAGGTCCTTAATAAGGAGCATCTGCTCTTCCTGGCGGCGCGCTAGCTCCTCCTGGCGGCGCGCTTGCTCCTCCTTATCATGTTGGAGCTGTTCTTCCAACCGACGAGCCTGTTCCTCCTGTCGGCGAGCCTGTTCCTCCTTGTCCCGCTGGAGCTTTTTCTAACCGACGAGCCTGTTCCTCCTGTCGGCGAGCCTGTTCTTCCTGACGGCGGGACTGCTCCTGCAGCATCATCATCAGGGCAGCAAAGTCTGGTGCTGCTGATGCTGGAACTGCTGCGGACGGTTCGGCCTCCGTGGTTGGTAGCTGGCCCTCCGACCTCTGCGGCATAGCTTCACCAAAACGTCTCTGGTCCGTCTCCTGTTGGCGTTGACTCCGGGTACGGATACCCTCCGTGTCGTCTTTAGGTAAAATCGGCATGATTTTAATCCTTGCTTCTGACACCAATTGTTACGAGCTTCGGGTTCGTGACAATAAAAACTGCCGATAAAAATTACCAAAAGTTACACTTTAATTAAAGAACACTAATAGCAACTCAAACACACACTATTTATAAAACACAATCGCTCTTAAGTCGCACTTGAAGATCGCTTTCGATGTATTCGCTTCTATCGCAGAACCAAGTCTGATCGGTCACGGCTAGTCCCGGCCTTATATAGTGCCGCAGATAATTCCAGAACCTTCTATTGTAGAAACGTCTAGAATGTTCGAGTACATACCGGCCCCGACTGACCAGATGTCGATAGTTCTAGTAAGTTCAGCCAATCGATAATAGATGACGCTAGTGACTCTATTAGTTCTACTACTAGAAACTAGATGGCGCTAGTGGTAACTAATGTCACCATGCATCAGGCATTAATTGTGGCGCGCAACACTATTTAAAATAAATGATTTCTATAAATATTTAACACATTAATGTATATACCTGAAGGTGTATTTTTAATTGTCAAAGGAGTTTGCTAAGAAAATATATTTACTTCTCTAATGTTGAAATTATTATCTATCCGTCAAATAACCAAATAGAGACCCTGTCGTTTTATGACGTGCAAGTGATATTCAACCTTAGGATGACCTACGAGGTCAACTTTACCTCACCTTCTGTTCCTACCTGCTAGGTAAGCTTCAGGATTAGGGCACGATATGAGCGCGTATGGAGGCTTAGCCGGTCTCCTATTATGCTGATAAGACTACTTTCATCCATGCTTACATTTTTGTGTTTAAAACTTTAGCACATTGGCGGAGAAAGGCATTTTGCACAATGTGTTTAAATTAAAAAGTTAAGAATTCCCGAAATTACGAGAGTAAAATGATGAAACAAAAGAAAACTGTTGTTGTTACACAGAGAATGTATTTAAGGTTTTCTTAGATTTAATAGATACTCGTATCTATACTAATAATAAAGCTGAAGAGTTTGTTAGTTTGTTTGAACGCGCTAATCTCTGGAACAACCAGTCGCTTTTTTTTTTTTACATTTTATGGCCCAAGTCTTGAGGATATGTATACTTAGGTGATTTAAAACACGACAGGACCCTTAGAAGCCGAGCAAAAAGAAAAAGTCAGAGAACGCTAAGCGAAAACGTAGTGGGCGAGGCGATGCGATGGAGTGATGGGACGAAGTCGCCGGCAGAAGCTAGTAATATTATAAAGAGAAAAGATTTGATTTACTAACATAACATAATATACTATCAACCATGTTTCTCTTGGGTGGGATAGGCAGAAGTGTACGTATGGTACTTACACCCGACAGTTACGTTTTCTTAATACCAACTATCTAATTAAATAACTTTGTCTCATAATAAAAATATCAATGTTTAACAAACAAACCATTTATCTCCCTGTAAATTAAAACAAGAAGTAATAATAGGAAACAACGGATTCAATCAGTAAACAGCTTAATGTATTCACTGGAACTAGTTTATATGTAAAGCGAGACGGCGGCGGCAAATTGGCGGTTTTCTTCGGCACCCCCTCGGCACAGCTTCGCAAGGCTCATTATACGCTATCCATTGCGCGCTAGCTTAAAATCTTGTGTTGGCGTAAGTGAACAAAGGCGGTAATGGATGCGGAACACAGCGTAGTTTTGTTTCGGTATCGAGATTCTGTGAAATGTTTCGGTGATGTGTTTGTGTTGGTTATCGGAATCAATGAATATCGAGACAGATTACGATGGCGGGTGTTACACTGACTTGGCGACGGTTATCGTAGGTTATATTTAATATGGTTTTTATAACCGTAACATCACAGATTATACTAAAAGATTTTAATTTCGAATGATTCTTCCCTGGGTTAACCGAAAAAATGTAGGCAGCAGGAATCACGACACTTAGTACCTAAGTACCTACAGACGCCAATTTTACTTAATGTGAATCTTATTGACGAATATTTTTACGTCTCTTGACATATTTCTCGTGACCCTTGGGTCCTGGACCTTTGGAAGGCGTGGGGTGGGGGTGGGGGATGGGGGGTTTGAAGTCCACTCGCACAGGCCCTTTCCCAACCGAAGATTGTCCCTATTTGCACTATGCAAATGCCAAGGACAGCCCCCGGTTGGTATAGGACTATTGCAGGATATGGGAACAAATGTATTGGATTATGGATTTGGGTGGCTAAAGTGAACTCGTTTTCTAGGACTATGGATAGCCCCTGCCTGGCCAATGTTTTATATAAATTACACAGATAAATTATTATTGACGAATATTATTGTGTAGCGGTATCTACAACGCCACATGCGAACAACGCGTCATACTGACGTCACGCAAATCCTGCATTTCGCAAGCAGAGTTTACCGCGCAATTAGCATAGATACAATTTCCCAACATCAATCCTGGGGCAGTTGCCCGCCAGACACAACACCCGTTTGGTCGGAGGATCCTCCCTTTTCTATAGAGTATGAGTGAACTTTACACCCTGTTCCTCATACCTCTTACTGGTGACCCCGGACATGAACGTCAGCGCAGCCTTCGTGCAAACACTTCAACGTGACGTCATCATCATCACTCCCGCAAGCTATAGCGGCGAGTCACCCAGCCAGCCGGCACCCACGGCTTCAACGGGTATCCTGACCACCAGCATGCAGCGTCCGCGCATACCTGGTCATCACCCTCAGCCTCATCAGCAACCTCGGCACAGCACACTGTACTTTCGGCCGGTCAACAAGCAGAGCACCCCCTCCTGGTCGACGCAGCAGCCAGCCTCAACCCGGCGCTGTACATCCGACGCACTGGAATATAACGCAGCGCCACCCCGACTCACTGGGGACAACTCCGCAGACAGTTCCGACTCACCGTGAACTATGCGGCAACCGGTTCTGACTCACTGGAACCTCAGCTGGCCTGGCAAGCATCGCAAGATACAAGACTCAGTTCACTATCGACCTCCGGTCTCCGGAGGGGAGTGATGTAGCGGTATCTACAACGCCACATGCGAACAACGCGTCATACTGACGTCACGCAAATCCTGCATCTCGCAAGCAGAGTTTACCGCGCAATTAGCATAGATACAATTTCCCAACATCAATCGTTGGGCAATTGCCCGCCAGACAAAACACCCGTCTGGTCGGAGGATCCTCCCTTTTCTATAGAGTATGAGTGATCTTTACACCCTGTTCCTCATACCTCTATACTTGCACTGACATAATATTCGTACGTTAATACCAGCTTTAAAAAAACCGGTCAAGTTCGAGTCGGACTCGCGCACCGAGGGTTCCGTACAAATTTGTTGTTTTCGCAATTTTTCCTTTATCTTGCTATAAGACGTTGCTTCGTACCAAATTTCAAGATTCTGAGTTCACAGGGTACTTCCTGTGAACTCAGAATCTTGAAATTTTCAGGTTTTGATTCCCTTGCGAGTGTCGAAAATTTGCGGAAATTTGCAACACTCCATAATGCTGGGGCCACATTGTAGCGATAAGGCAAATTATACTTTGCGCGCTCTCTCTCGCACACCACTCGACGTCTTGCTGTTAAACAGGAAAAAACGTAGTTCACTTTATCGCGACAGTGTGGCCGTAGCATTACAGTACCTATCTATTCCTCTGTACTTGTTAGCACCGACACCTACGCAATACACTGTGCTCGCCAGTACTGATAGCAAGTCTAATGGGTAAATGGGTATCAGTGGCTAATTACAGCAGTACAGTCGATAGCAACGGTGTTAGCGGCTACGTCGACGTTATCTATAGTGAAGGCATTACCTATGTATTGGGGTTTCTTGGGTGAACTCATAACTTGGCTTAGGATTATTCACAGGTCGGTATTTTATAGGTGATCAAACTGGTTACATTACTATTCGTTTCTTTAACATGACGTGCCTCATGAGACCATGGTATCATAATTGGTATCGACTAGGTTGCTAAAATGCCCGTCTGCTGAAGGTACTGAGGTACCTATTGTTTTCAAACGATTCCATAAAAACGAAGGAGGTTCTAAACCATAGGTTCTCCCTTACCTTAACTTTATTTTGTACACCGCTCACTTTGGAATATTTTTGAAGTGAAAACTTCTTTAGCGGCGTTGTGCACTTTTTTGTGATGGGTAAAAAATGTTAAACTCGCGCTAGGACACGTGACCTGATCGAAAATTCGTAAGACGGAGCTCGCGTCAGGACACGTGACCTGCCGATTGATTCTGTAAAAATCTCACCGTGAAAAGTTAGGTAAAGTGAGCTTAGAGTGAGCTGTCAATACTGTCAATCCCTAGCATTAGTTGGAATGACAGCTCACTCCACGCTCACTTGACCTAAGTTTTCACGGTGAGATGGTTACAGAATCGCACTGCTGATCGAAAATTCGTAAGACGGAGGGAGAGTAGACCGCATTCCAAAATATCAAAAATGTACAACGTTAATATTCAAGTTTTCACTTCTGCCGGCGCTCCCGGAGTGCAACCCGTTTTTTTTCCAGTGTCCCCCAATTTTTTTTACTTACCATCTATTGCGAATCTGAAACAGGTTCTGCCACGATTATATTTACACGCAGGTGTACGTATTTACATAGTCGTAAGATAGAATATATAATTTTCTCTCGGGTTCCTACTGCCCCCCTGAAGATCTCAAAGGCCCACGAGGGGGCGTTATCGCCCACGTTGAGAATTTGTATACGTTACGTGATCTCTTTGCCAATTTATTGCATACTGATTCTCATTATTAATATTTTTTGGTAATCCATTTATAAAAGTTCTCAAAAAAAAAAAACGAAATACAAAGCGCGCCATCTAGCGGAACATCTTCGCACCACGTTATCGCGATGGCCCGCACTATTGATGGCGGGATTCCGAGCGTATCGCGATAGTATGCCCCGCCCACTTGCAGAGTTAGGGCCGGATCCACCGGCGCGGCGCAGTAGATACCCCCGGTACCAACCACGAACAATGAACAGAAGGCTAAACTAACAAAGTTACAGGGAGGCCGTAGAATAAGCATAGCATACAATCAGCCTCCCACTGCTGGGACACAGGTCTCCTCTCTGGGGTGGGCCGTACTCCACCACGCGGGCCCAGTGTGGGTTGGTAGATAAGAATAATCATTTATACGCAAGAATATGATTGAGTATAGCGCACGTGTTGACAAATATAACATCCATTTTTAGGTTTCCGTCATAATCTTCCAGAAGCCAGAAGCTTTAATGAAATCATTACAAAGAAAACTCATCGTCATGAGTGTTGGTCTAGTGGTCGCAAGCATTAATAATACTGAAGGTGAGGTCCGTTCGATTCCCAGGTCGAGAAATTTGTTTTTAGGTTTTCCAGCAGCAATTTTTTTGTTGTACTCCTAAGTCTGATTTTGTGCCCGGTTAATAGCAATAGGCTCACCTCAGTTTATAAGTGTATAGTCTATGGGCTCACCCCCTATTAATGGTGAAATGTAGGTGTACTATATAATACACCTCTGCCATATTCCTCCGTGGAATACCGGTGCAGTCGTTATGAACAGCAAATACCGACAATCTAATTGCCCCAGTAGCGTTTCCCTGCCATGGATCTGATTCAATGCCCCATCGTAATGAATCTTTGTACAGCCTACATTCAGTTCAATCTCTGGCTATGAGATTTATGTCTGTACATACACGCATACAAGTGGTTGAAGATCGTGGTCAGAGGCATGTCTTTAGCTTTCGTTCAGCAATGGATGGACAGCGCCAACTGATGTAGGATATGAATGTCTCGAAATATGATTAGCTACGGCAAGCTTATTAAACGAATAAATGTAACCTGTAAATATTATTTATAAAGTTGCCCTTCTGCCTCTCCTCCGTGTTGCCATGCCCCCGATCCGTATCTGTGGTAATGAGAAAGATATTCCCCTCGATACGAGTTAATACACTCGTTTTTACTTCTTACTCGATCTAATCGCCTGCTCCTTTTCGTGGCGTTCAGCTAATCAAACCGTTATTGTTAAACAGATTTTATTTTTGAACAAGCTTGAATACTGATCGGGGAAACATTGGGTACAGTTAAAAGGGCGAATTTCAAAGAGCTCAGCCAGGAGGTTTTTCCCAGATATTTTCTGTGTAAGCACTGTTTGGAGTTAATGTTAGTAATAGGTTAGCAATCAGACCAACAGCCTGTACCTAAACTGGGTCCCAGTGGTCGTTTACGGCCCCTCTCCCAGTGAGGTAGCCTGTGTCCCAGCAGTGGGAACATTATAGGCTGATTATACTTATGCTTCTGGAGTGAAAAATGAAAAAAAAAAAATGAATTGGGATAATATACAGAAAAACTTATGTCAATCCTGTTGTAGAAATACGAAAAGCTTTGAAAGCGATATCCACTTACGTAGATCCTCTGCACTGCTCTTTTAAACTGATGAATACAGCAAGCGATGCTGTGGAGAGACAAGACTAGCTCAATGATATTATATCAATACTAGCTCCTGCTCGCAGTTTCGCCCGCGTGGAAGTCGGAAATGATCCCACTGGAACACGCTACCGAGACAACAAGTAGCCTATAAAACCTATTAAAGCATTAAGTCAGCCTTTGTATCTTTTTGGTGTACGAAAAGTTTAAATCCTAATTAATATTATAAAAGCGAAAGTAAGTTTGTTTGTTTGTAACGCTTTCACGCTAAAACAGCTGAACGGATTTGAATGAAATTTGGCACACAAACAGACCATGAGCTGGGTAAGGATATAGTTTACTTTTCATCTTGGAACGCAGAGGAAGTCGCGGGCAACAGCCAGTAATTAAATATATGTTACTCCATAACATCAGCTATCTGTCAGTGAAAGTCCCGTCAAAACCGGTCCAGCCGATTCGAAGATTAGCCGGTACAAACGGACAGACAGACAAAAATTAAAAAATAAAAATTATCATCCGCTTGAACTGGAAGCCGACCCCAACATAGTTGGAAAAACGCTAGGCAGAAGTATCTGTTCTATTCTATTTTTTTATATATACATAGCACTTAGCGCCAGGGGTTGATTTTTGAAAAACCCCAAAACACATGATTCTTTATCATTTGTTTTAAGTTAATTTGACATCGACAACTTGTTAAAATATTTCCATAGAAACTTTGACACCCCTTAAACCGTTCCTGAGGGATACTTTAAAAAAACTTTATTATTTACAAAGGGTAGTTTTTGAAAAAGTACGATTTATTTAGATAGGCATTTGAGTCAAGTTTCAAGTTTTTAGATCAATAAAATGATATTTTTCATATTAACTGTATCCCCCTTTGCACCTTTTGTGACCTTTCCATTATTGCTAAATAGTCGCCTCACAGCACTGGTTGAGTTGCACGATGCCCAGTTTGGATTCAAAGCAGGAGTCTCAACAGAGAGCGCTATTCTGAGTCTGAAGCGAACTGTCATGTACTACACAACGAGGAGGACGCCGGTACTTGCGTGTTTCCTCGACTTGTCGAAAGCATTTGATCTGGTCGCATATGACGTTCTGTGGGACAAGTTGAGGGACGCGGGTGTGTCGGCGGAGTACACCTCCCTTCTCAAATATTGGTACTCTAACCAAAAGAACCGGGTGAGGTGGGTGGGTACACTGTCGGACGAGTACAGGCTGGAATGCGGAGTCAGGCAGGGGGGGTTAAGCTCGCCTCTTCTTTTTAACCTCTACATCAACCGGCTCATCGAGCGACTGAGCTGCACACTTGTCGGGTGACACATTGATGGAACGAGTGTCAACAATATAAGCTATGCAGACGACATGGTGCTTCTCAGTCCCTCGATGGGTGGGTTGAAGAAGTTGTTATCGACCTGCGAGGCCTATGCGGAGGAGCATGGCTTAATATACAACTCGAAGAAGAGTGAAATTCTTGTATTTAAAGCACCTAAGCAGCAGCCGCGCAGTGTTCCTCCCATAAGTCTCAACGGTGTACCACTTAGAATTGTGGATAGTTTTAGGTACCTTGGCCACGTTGTCACGAGCGACCTAAGGGATGACTTAGATATAGAGAGGGAGCGCAGGGCGTTGTCTGTGAGGAGCAATATGATTGCCCGCAGGTTCGCTCGTTGTACTACAGACGTCAAAATACCCCTTTTTAAGGCGTTCTGTCAATCGTTTTACACGAGTGGCCTGTGGGTATCATACACGCGCCGAGCCTACAACGTCCTGCGTGTTCAATTTAATAATGCTTTTAGGATGCTGTTGGGACTGCCATGGCGTTGTAGCGCTTCAGGAATGTTCGCGGAGGCTCGCACAGATGGCTTCCATGCCATCATGCGAAAGAAAGCGGCCTCCTTGCTACAGCGCTTGCATGGTAGTAACAACAGAATCCTGAAAATGATAGCTGCCAGACCGGACTGTCCCTTTCAAGGACACTGGGTGGGGACAGTCATAGGTCTAAATAAATAATTATAATAATTTTTGTGAAAACTAACAATACTAACCTACTTATTTAAGCACCATTGTTACTAACACCAAAATACTAACATATTTATGGACCTTATAATAGTCTGAAATAAAGTTTTATTATTATTATTATTATTATTATTTATTTGTCTTTTACCTTATTTATAACAATTTTTAAGTAAATCAAGCCACGCAATAAAATACTTCCCTGTGAAATTGACTACCTACCCCTCTTCACCCCGTCAGGGGTAGGTTTTCGAAAAACCCTGATACACTTTATTATTTATTATGGTCTTAAATATACATACTGAGTATCGAGTTAAAAGGACCGCGCGTTAAAATTCTTCCTTACAAAGTTGAACACCCCCAATCTCACTTCAGTTCAGAAAAACAAAAAATTACAAACTTTACAATTTACTTAGACAAGTATTCGTGCCAAGTTTCAAGTTTATTAACTCAAAGAATAAGATTTTCCATACAAACGAAATTCCCCCATTTCACTCTCTTCGGGGTGGAATTTCGAAAAACCCTTTCTTAGTGGATACCTAATCTTCACGAAGAACACACCCTCCAAATTTCATGTCTCCAGGATCAGCGGTTTAGGCTGTGCGTGCCAATTGTGGTCACCCATCCTAGTTGGAACCACGACCGGGGTTGCTTAAGTTGAGTTAGCGCTACGACCACAAAGTCATCGAGCTTCTCACTCATTCCTCGATATTATTATTTATTTATTTATTATATGCTTCAATGATTAGGTAATACGAGTACCTACGTAAAGGTTCAGCCAATTCAACTGATCGGATATTCTGTAGCATTTTATATGTTATTCTTTAGATTGATATAACTTTTTACAAGACTGTCCCGATGTTTGTTTGTAATCAAATCTCGCAAGTGAAATTTGATCCTCTTTCCGGTTACCGATTGAGGTGAAATTTTGCATGCATGTGTAAATCGGATGACAGTGCAAAATTCTGGGTCTGATGATGGAGCTGGAAGATGGCCATAGGAACTCAGTAATGAAACGCCATAAACCCCATCGAGTTTGGGCTCGTTTGATTCGTCTTGACGAGTACTTTGGTGCTAGATGGTTACCAGGGTCTGATGATGGAGCTGGAAGGTGGCCATAAGAACTCAGTAATTAAGCGACACAACCGCGTCGAGTTTGATTCGTCTTGATGGGTGGACTGTTTTTGATGGGTGGTGAGTGGTGGTGGTTTGCTGGACGTGAATATGCGACCCCGATCTTTGGGAAAATAAGTTCGTTCGTTCGTTAACGGAAAAACACTGCTACGCACTACGAACTACGTCGTAGTCAATCTCGCATCAAAAATACTAAAAAGTTAAAAATAAAATTAAAACAAAAAAATATAATTAAAAACAAGCTTTTGTTACTTGCCCTTAATAAAAGAGAAAACTAAAAATAATTAATTGAAACCTGATAAGAAAAACTCAATTTTTTATAAATAAAAGCATTACATTGTGATTGCAAAAGAAAAATAATGAAGGTGTAATATGCTAAATGTTCTTTAATGTTCCATCACAATGTAACACGCTTTTTTTTTAAAGGAAACAAACACTAAATTTTAAGTGGAGCAAACCAAACCGCATTCAATTCGGTTAAACCGTTTCTGAGATTAGCATGCACAAACGTACAGACAAACATTCTAAAAATAATTGTTTTGGGTTCTATTTCGTTCATAAAGCCCCTTATAATAGTTTTTCTAATATATTTTCCATGTACAGACAGCGACCAGTTACGATTTTATTATATGTATTGATTTTCTTATGAATGACTTCATCCATACAACCTCTATAGTTTCTATCCGAAGTAATTTACACAATACTGCAATTATTGGAAGACAAGTATTTCTATTGTCCATTATGTCAGAGTCCATCCTTGCAGTATATAATACTGACCAGTAGCGAGTGCTCGGTATCATTCAGTGACACAAGCTGTGCTGCCATCATGCTGGGTACTGCAGGATTATGTCTCGTAGCTGTTTGTTTTGTTTTTGTGAGTATTTAAAATTTTAACTTTCATTTCTGGTATTAATGAGAGGATATAAGCTGGGACCTACTGAGCTACTCCTAACTGTTGTTTATTTGCAGTGCCGGGATAAGGATTTCATTTTAATCACATGAAAAATCAACATGTGTGACATAATATCCCTGAACGTGTCTGATAAGATATTCGCAAAAGTAACTTTTAAAATACATAACGAAAAATCGTTTCAATTTCAACTGTTTTGAAATTAAAGCTTCAATCTTTCCGGGATTTATCCTATATTAAGATGATTTTAATATTTTGAATTTTAGATTTTGGTGCAGAAATTGTCTCCAAGTTCAGTTTAACGAAATTCGTGTGATGGCAGAGATCTGCGTCTTTCCGTTTAAAATTTAGTACGGTAATGTTACAGCAGTATTCAGCGAGGCTGCTAGTCGTAGCCCAGGACAGAGAATACAGAACCGCCGGTCCGCTGGAAGCGCTCTTCAATAATGTGAGTATTAAGGGCAAGATTCACCGACCACGCATTGACTTTGCTAAGTAAAGTAGGCGTCTCATAGGAATGTGTATCTACTTTATTTGAATCTTTATCATATGAATCGCTCACATTCGCTTGTGAGCGACTCATGGATGGATGGATGACTTATATTCATAAGTCGTCCATTACATCAACATCAATTACAGACAAGTTTCTCCCCCAACCTCCAGATGCAAAAAGTCCTGAACCGCATGGCAGCTGTGCAGGCGGCGCACAATCGTAAACCGCAGCTATGCAAGCTGCTGAGGAACGACCTGCCCCCGAGTTCGCAGCAGGACAGTCAGGATCAGCTGCACTTCAACGAGATCTTACGGCCCAAGTATGGCGTGAATAAGCTATATGCTTATAAGCTGAATAGGATATACACCACGGAGCCGGAGTTCGTGGCGAGATAGTGACAGCTGTCGCAAGTCATCATCATCCTCCTGCTTTTGGTTATGGGTCGGCCAACGATATTATAATTAAAAACAAGTGTTGTCTCTTTTTCGGTCCCGATAATTGCGACATGCCGTTCTACTTGCACGTGTCTTCTAATAGAGGACTACGCACACTTCTACTAAAATGTCTGCATACATCGATGTATATGTACTACGCATATATATTTGAAGCTTTGCATTTGATTCGAAGTACGATTGAGATAAATTAGACAGTACCGATCATGGTGTGTTAATTACCTATATTTTATTTTGATTGATCCCCGATATTATGGTCCCCGATAAGGCATCGTCATCATTGGTAGTCTTGTTTTACAATAGAGGCTTCCTCCCTTTTGTCCCATGCTTCCCTGGTCTGTGCGAGTCTCAACAGTCGAGACATAGCAAACCACCATTTCTAAATGTGTGTTGCGCCATTTGACGTTTGAAAGTCCTAAGCCGCAAGACAGCAGTGCAGGCGGCGCGCCCTCGTCTGCCTCGCCCGACGCGGGAATGGAACCCAACACTCAACTTCTCAAAAACGAAACAGTCACCACGACATAGCAGTTGGTATAGCATTGTTAGCACTGAATGGGTTAGTTAGTGCGTCACCTACAAGGGAGCTACTGATATAACGTCAGTCGTGTATCTCGCGTCAACACTGGGCTGACGTATTGACGTGTGTTGCGTTATTTGATGTCACACGTCACACTGTTGGCAGAAGAGATCATAAACACAGCATTACTCCCGTATTCCTGGAACGGGTAGGAGGAGGTGTTATAATACGTTTACATTTAGCCAGAATGCCTCGTTGGTGTGGTCGCAAGCTCAACTGCTGAGCATGATGTTCTAGGTTTGATTTACGGGTCAGATAAAGTGTTATTAGGTTTTGCCATTAGAAATTTTTTAGTACAAATGACCGGTTAATAAAAAGGAATAGGCTCGCCCTCCATTATCAAGGAATAGGCTCGCCCTCCATTATCAAGGAATAGGCTCGCCCTCCATTATCAAGGAATAGGCTCGCCCTCCATTATCAAGCTTAAACTCAAAACATTTATTTCAATTAAACCATTTACAGGCTCTTTTTAACTGTCTTTTCAAAGCGTAGTAGTTCATGGAGCAGAACGGGCCAGAAACTACATTGAAAATATTGTCATCGAATTTATGTATAAGGCACCTGCCAAAGTTTCCATATTCTTGACTTGCCTATTGGTGTATTATTTCTAGTCTCCAAACTCACTAACCTTTCATCACTTGCATCCACCCATGTTCTGTGGCACATCTGAGTGTGTGACGTCATGTGTACACCCCTCCACGCAGTGTGCCCACCCATTGAATGGAGAGCGAGCAATGTAGCGCGCGCCCTGCGCCGCCGACCGTACACGACTGAACAGCAATATTGACCTATCTGAAACTGATGCGAGTGCTACCAGCCTGATTATTTTTGAAAGCTAGTGATGTACCCTATCAAGGGGTATCGTGTTACCCGGTAACTGGGTTGTGGAGCTCAGATAGGCAGTCACTCCATGTAAAATACCGATATTCAGTTGCAACCGGTTAGACTGGAAGCCGACCACAACATAGTTGGGTAAAAGCTAGGCAGAAGATAAGTGATGTGCCGCTGTAAAGTTACGGTTTTAGGGTTTATATGTATAGACATTCGGGTGGGTGCAGCTTTAGCTAGAAGGTAATACTCGTAGAAAAACAGTAGTCCTGTTTTTTTTTGGCATAATACACTTGCCGTATCGATATGTTAGTAATCTCCTAAACAAAGACTATACACGCCCTATCACTACAAACTGTATGCAGCTGCCGTTAGGGGACTGAAAATAATATTAATAAACTGTTCCATCGAACCGTACTCCTACTTATCAAAATGTTGTTTCAGTGCGGTTAGTGCAAGTGCTCAGGTGCGGTTCGGTCAAGTGCTGTTGAAATCAGTGCTCTGAGATTCTTCTCAAAAATAGTTGATAGGGTAAAATATTAAAAAAGTGTGCGGTCGTTGGTCCCCCGTCGGGAACTAAGTTCCTTACACTATACTCGCACGCACACACATTCGTATATAATAAAGGAGACAGAGAGAAAGAAAAAGTGTAAATTAAATCGCGTTTTAATGCAGAGCCATCTAGTATAAGTTTTTAGAAGATCTTAAACAATTGTCGCATGAAACCAATCTTTTTCTTTGTCAGAAAGTCTTTGAGAAAGTTGCATAACGCTTTTTCGTTACGTGACTATTTCTATGAGTTTACTCCTACAGCAAGCTCCGTTAAAGAACTTCGTTCCAAAAACTTTTTCAATTTGAATTGGCATTTTAACAATGTTTATGTTCGGTGAATATTTTCACATATCATTGTACAATTTTCAGGAAAATTTAATTCGGTTGTTTTCGTAAAAGTCCTTCACATTTCAATCACCTTTATACACAGATACGATTCAACACGTCCATTAACTGGAAATCTCGTAACAAAAGCATTTCGATCTCATCCCTATGTAAACAACATTGATCCATTCGGCACCGAACCGAAACGGGGCACTTAGACAATTACTGACAAAAGCATCTACATAGAATGGGGCGATCACTGATCACCGCCATCAACGCCGACAAATCGTCGCCAAAGCGCCGACAAATCGCAGACAATTAAACGATAGATGTCGCTGCTGGGTCTGCTGGCCATTTAGAGAACATGAGGTGTATCGATATCGATGCTGCAGGCACTACTCTATTGTGACCCGAATGTTGGTCATCAGTCGATAAACATGGCGTCTGAATCAAATGTAGGTAAATGTATCCGGTAGGTGCAGGCAATATGACGGATATTTGGTGGTAATTTGATAGAATATGTGTTAGTGGTTACATTTAGATACAGTTAATTGTTCATTGACTATGTATGGCCATTAGTAAGCAGTACAAAGCATAGAATTCATTCTTATCCATCTATACATGCATCTGTACTAGAACCCAATAGCTTGGCACGCGACGATGGCGAGAGACCGGACGGCATGTCATTATTTCCATGGAAGGTGGGTAGGCCTTTAGTGTGGGATGTAACTTCTGTCGATACTCTTGCGCCATCCCATCTTCCAGGGTCATGCTGCGCTGGAGCTGCTGCTGCCGCTGCGGAAAACCTCAAGCGGCGTAAATATGATAACCTTATCGATAATTATATTTTCGAGCCGTTTGGGGTTGTAACCCTTGGGCCGTGGGGTCCAAGTGCTCATGGTCTTTTTAAGGAAATTTCAAAACGACTGGTTGACACTTCCCATGAGCCAAAGGCTAGCTTTTACCTTGGCCAGAGGTTAAGCATTGCCATACAAAGTGGCAATACCGCCAGGGTCTTGGGTACATTACCAGTCGACAGCGATGCGGATGAATTTTTCGACGCTATAATTTTGTTTGTAAATAGTTCTAGTTAAGTTAGGATATAATTTTGTTATTTTGGTACTAGATTTTAAATCATCTAATATTTAACTTCTTACAAATAAATAATAAGCATTCTATACGTACATACTAGATACATACAAATTAACAAAATTGAAGTGTCTGTTTGTCAAAATTCATATGACAGTTTATACGGTACTTATATTTTTATTTACGGTATTTATATTTTTTTATTTTGTCTGTCTATCTGTTTGTACCGACTAATCTCCGAAGCGGCTGGACCAATTTTGGTATGGCGATATGTACTTTGAACCCTGAAAAAGGACATAGGCTACTTTTTAGCATATGCTGGAGGAGCCGCGTACTGAAGCTAGTTTTAGTATAAGAACCAGAAATACTGATTAGGACTAGTCTACCCAAACCTTTCAAGGTGTTGTAAATTATTATTTTCCTAGCGACCTCACAAAATGTCGTGAGGTATTGGTTCCAGGAGGTAGAAGCACTATGTGAGATGCCAAAAATAAAGATTCATATTAGAAGAAGAAAATTCGTGATTTTATTAGTAGCTAATTTTATTAACTGGCCGAACCGTGTATGAACGGTCAGTGGGTATTTTCAGTTTTTTTTAAACTAATGGTTTGCCCTAACTAGGTAATATACCATCGAAGTTTAAGCGACCGTCTAAACACTCAGCAGCATTGCAACCCCTTTGAGGCTCACAAATGACGTCGACGTGGATCGCCGACCGATGCCGATAATAGCCGATCAATGGACCAATAGACGATTACACACAATGGCGCAGTCAGCCGGTTTCAGGGTATTGTTTGTGTCGGGACAGCTGGAAGAGCTGCTGTATGTTTCACTGATTATAGGGCTTAGAGGGAATTATTTAAATACAGTTTGACTTACTACGGTGATGAGTGGTGGTGTCAACGATGTAGGGCTCCGTTCGAGTGATAAAATCATCAGGCAATCCCGTAACAACCCCGAAAATAGAATAAATAATGAATGGAAAGATGGCTTCGGCTTCCTTCTAGTAGGTTTCGGAATATAGGCAACAGTATCATCTTGTGCATTGACTATCACGAACTGCTAGCGATCGCCCATCCGTTGCCAATGATATAACAGTTACATTTAATTGAAGAACTTCAACTATGTATTCCGGTCTATTTTTTATAATACATATAAAGTTACGGAGCTACCCGTCTTGTTCTTCAGTTATTATCATATCCATTTTATGAATATGTATGTGTATGGTAATTTTATAATTTATTAATATATTGAATTTCCAACAGAGGCAACATAAAAAGTTGCAAGAACGAGGACAAATAACTAGTGTGCGCTTCCAATTATAGGAGACCACATCATTAGGTACAGGAAGATTGACAAGGTAAAAATATTAAAATAAATAACAAATATAACACGAAAATCATACAAAGGAAAAAGAAATTACTTACATAACAAATGAAAAATAATGATGGTAATAAATAATCAATCCTGAAATTAAAAATACTTTAATTGAGTTTTCGTATCGTCCTGATTTTATCCTCTAATCCACTAAACACACGCACATCTTTAACTTCTAAATAATACAAATAAAATCTCCATGTTCCTCATTTCACGAGCTTTCACTGGAGCCGACTCAAAGCAATGTTTTATGTATATCCTCCCGTTGTGTCTCAATGGCGACACATGACACCTGTTTTAATTTATTCCAATGCTAAGATTTATATGAGAATGCAAAAAGAGCCTCTTGGAATACTCTTGAATATGTATCAGACACATTGAATAATTCACATGGTAGAGGATTAAATTCAGGCAGTTTCGTGTGCAGCCGGGCGTCGTCGGGAGAGGTCGGGGTCCTTCGGGTGGTTTCGGATGAGCTATGACGTTTGGACGTTTAAAACGTGAACAGATGTGGAATATGTTTGGATGTTTGTCTAGGTCTTGTGAAACTGACCTAGAACGTAGAGGTATGTACAAAAATTAAACATTGCTTTTCAAAAATTTTATTTTAACATCGCATAAAATAGTTGAGTACTAAAACATCTGAATCAGAAATATGTTACTAGTTTGTGAGGAAACGACACAGAGAGGTTTAAAAAAGGAGTGCTAAGTTTCATCTCTACCACTAGCGTTGTAAGTTGAGTGGCTTTCGTAGATTGATATAGAAAGGCTTTTAAGTAAGAACGGGCAGACGAATCAGCAGTAGATAACCATATATGCAAATTAGTTGCCTAAAGTCTTCAAACAGGACTTGTTAAATGAGAAGTCAAATGGACAGACCAACAAAAGAATGCGAAAAGCTTGTGGATTTTGAATGATGTAGGTTAGAAAATCATCCTGGTTCTCTAGAATAAATGGGTAAAACGAGAACAATAAATGGGTACCTATCCATATTATTGACAGTCTAGCAATAGAGGCAATCTTGACCAGCATTAGGATCCACGCAGGGAAGAGAGTAAATTCTATACAAAATAGAGAATGTATTAAGCCACATAGATAGGTCTCCTATTTATCTAATTTTATCTAGCACTCCATTTACTCCTGCATCTTAGCCTATAGGGTTGATACATTCGCACTGGCCCGTGGGTTGATAGGAACTGTCTCTGTGACAGCCGCAGTAACGATGACCTCCCCGTGACTCCCTTTCTGTGCACTCCCGGTCTTCGGTACATTCTGAAAGTAGCAATAGAAGGTCCTTAGTTACCACAACCAGGCATGATTGACATAACATGCATCCGGATGACATCGATGTGGAGGAGTACTTTGACGCCGAAGTGTACTTTTGTATTAGTATTTGTACAGATAGTGTTTTTTTAATTTGGTAAATAGTCATTATGTACCTATTGAGTTAATATTATATATATATCATAAAAATACAATGGTGTTCCTTGGTATACGTATCGCTTGAGAACGTCAGGACCGACTTGGTTATTTTTTTCTAAATAATCGTAATAGTCCGAACTAGGTTTTTATACAAAATATTTAGAAATAGTTCCCGGGAGTTTTTCGATTCGACAAAAACTGATCGTCCTTTTGTCTATGGGATTTTTGTATGAACTATTGCAGTTTTGACTTAGATTTTATCCCATCGTAACAAAGACCAAAGTTACTTGGTTATTTAATATTTGTAGGAAACCAAAATAGGAATTATTTGGGGTTCGATTAAACATATGCCAAAAAATACTACCATTCAAAACTTTGAGATCCATGGTGCATACGCACTGTCCTCGTTGTTGGCGGTCTTCCTGCTTATAACAGAAGCAGCTGTGTTGGCACTCCCAATTCTCCTGGCAAACTGTAAGAAAAAATACAACATAAATGAAAACAGCACTAATGTACAGTTAAGTCTTTTATACCTTCGTCGGTATACAAATTCTTTTCTTCAGTCAGGACACGCAATACCTTTTGAAGCTACGCAATAGCTATGCTATCCAATAGTATGCGCAGTGCTTTAATTACTCACTTGATAACAAAGATTTTGACCATCAACGTCAAGTCAACTTAAAACCTTTTTAAAACGTCGCAGATTAAACTCGTTATTTTGTTTCATTTGCTTTAATTTATATCACTTCCGTGTTTTCTATCGTTAATTAAATAACCCAGCAGATAAATAGTTGTCATTTATTATTTAAAAACGCAAAGAAATGTTTTTATGACTTGGCAGTATGAAGTACCTAAATCGAATGTTGTGAAATGTATGAACACAGTCATGTTGAAAATTAAAAAAAAAACTTTTAAAAAGCTTCGTGGCGGGAATCACTTAGCTATTCTCTTCTTAAATTTTGCAACATTTTTGATGAATTAAATACTGTTATATACTTTATGCCTGTTTCATTTGCTTGCAATCGAAGTGAAAAGCAGAGTGTTATAAACTCGGGCATAAACGAGCCATTTTACCCCTCGACTTAACTAAACGGTTTCTCTTCTAAAATGCCTTCTTTTATGCACTAGTTGTACAATCTACTATTAGGTATTTACTTATTATTACGTTATGTGTTAGATTATTTTATGAGTAGATTGTACTGTTTTTTAATAAATACTTAATTGTAATGGAGCTAAAATATTGTTAATTTTATTTTATAGTTTGAAAATATGCATAATGTAAGGTATGCGAGGCTACGTTGCTTTACTAGCCTACGCTGTCCCACTCCTGGGCAAACCCAGGAGTAGGACAGCGTAGACTAGTAAAAAAAAAGGTAAAATTTATGGGAAATATTCATAAAAATGACTAGCTTATACTAAAAATAATGTCTTTATATACATACTTGAGCCGGATGGTGTTACTATGGGCTGCACTAGCGCCGTGCCGACCGCGATGAGAAAGGTAGTCAACAACACGACACATAGGAACTTCATGGTACTGGTCGGTCACTGTATATCCTCTGGCACTACTCGCACACCTCCTTTATTTATATCATTATTATATACAGTCAGCCGCACGTACATACGGGACCAAAGATAATATAAGAAAAGTATAGTGCTTTTCTTATATTTTTTATAATTAATATATATATAAATAAATATAATTAATTGTGAAACAAGTAATGCATTAAAAAAGAAAATAATTTCTCTACTCCTGTACAATGTAGTAATGAAAAGTAACAATTTAAATAATGAAAAAATTTTATATCACTTATTTAATCCCTATTTGACTTTAGCGTCTTTACTTCGTAGCTCTAAAGGCAGTTTTCATAGTTCAAAGTGTGCTGACGTACGGTTGACTGTACTTACCATATAATCGATTTGGAAAATGTGTTAATCCGTTGCTTTAATCAAATTAAATTATTTTTTTGTTCCGGCGTAGGTGCCGTTTTAATATTGATAATATAATATATTTTTAAATTAAAATAATATATTATTAAAGTATCGCGGTTCGATGACGTAACTGACGTAAGTAACACTTTTTGTGAAAGATGGAAAAAATAAAAGATATTTGTTCTAGGTTTGATTTGAGACGGGCTTGTGCCTAACTAATAACAGCCGTACGGGTCGATCGATCAGGTTAAGCTGCGCTTGCCGCGGTTGGTCCATGGATGAGTGACCATCTTTACATATCAAGACCCCTCCGTGCCTCAGAAAGTACGTTAAGCCGTTGCTCCCGACTGTCATTCGTGGATCTTTGACAGTCGTTACGGGTCGTCAGAAGCCCAAAATCCTGACAACCAGTCTTACCAAGGAGTGTCGTATTACCCGGTAACTGGGTTGTGGAGGTCAGATAGGTAGTCAGTCCATGTAAAAAACAAGTACTCAGCTGCATTCGGTTAGACTGGAAGACGACCCTATAGTTGGGAAAAGGCTAGGCAGATAATAATGATGATGATGTTCTAGGCTTGATCTACTAAAATGGTGGGTCTAATCTCTGGTTTAAAATTGTGGGTCTGATCTCTGGTTTAAAATGGTGGGTCTGATCTCTGGTTTAAAATGGTGGGTCTGATCTCTGGTTTAAAATTGTGGGTCTGATCTCTGGTTTAAAATGGTGGGTCTGATCTCTGGTTTAAAATGGTGGGTCTGATCTCTGGTTTAAAATGGTGCGTCTGATCTCTGGTATATAATACTTGATAATGGTTTACATAACATAACGACTGTATTCGCCGAAGGGTTAGGTTAGCCATATTTCACCAGGTATGTTCAATTCCCGGGGAGCCTTTTGCCATCAACCGGGCACAAATCCAGACTCCAGGCGGCTACTGAAAAATTCCAGATGAAAAAGCCCAACCCGACCTGAGAATCGAATCCAGGACTTCATGCTCAGCAGTAGCGTTTGCGACCACTAGACCAACAAGGCAATCAAAGTTATTGGTTAAGTATCAGAAAAAAGAAAAGAAATTGACAGCTAGGTAAACGCAACGACCATCGTGGTATTATTACAGTGACCTCCAAAAGTTAGTTGACATTTTTCCACTTCAACATTGTCACGACAAATTATGATTTAAAAAATTTAATTAAAACATTTTAAAAACCCCCGACACAAAATAATAATAAAAATAGTATGAATGCAAAAAGCCTACAACAAAAAAAAAACTATTGAAAAAATAGCCACAAATAGAACAAAAAAGGTATAATCGTGAAACCCTATAAAAAGAAAAAAATAACCTTGAAATTATGACCCTACGTAAGTACGTATGAAATTTTTTGATTAAATGTTGTCCCATCGGGGAACCGCTCTAATTATTAGCCTAACGTTCTGCTAAAGTTTAAAATAGTAGCGGTCCCCGGACGGGACAACATTTAATAAAAAAAAACAGACATTACAGTCCATAATAAGTTAGTAACAATTTGTAGTTATCTGCTATGTTAGTAATGTTAATAGATAACTCTGATTAATGAATAATGTGGCATCACACTTGAAGTGGAAAAATGTCAACTAACTTTTGGAGGCCACTGTCTAATGAAAATGAATCTTCACAAGAAGTGTGTTATGGAATAATTCAGCTGGATGTATGTTTTCAAAACGTCTTTGACCTCAAAGAAATATCGAGTGTGCACCAGACGTTAGTCAAATAAGAATATTCACGTTAATATCGCTTCCAAGTCAATATGTTTGATGGCAGTTGATGAGTTGTGGAGCCAAATACAAACATACGACTCATGAAAGATATTCATTTCTGGAATGAAAAGCTTGAGAATTGTTTCTTTTAACTCTTCCATGTTTATAACGTTGTATAAGAATGTAAATAAGTACTAAGTACTGCATGGTAATTGCATAACACACTAACAGTAGGCATGGCTTTCATTTTGACAGTTCAACAACAATTAGCAATATTCTTCAAAATGATTCAGATTGTGATTGATAGTGTGTTACGCATTTAGGGCTCTGGTTTAATTATCTGGAATGAACCTTCATAAATGAAAAGCAATTTTATTTCAAAACTTGAATAAACATAAAAACTTTTAAAAACTTTGATTTACTTGAATAGGGGTGGAGGCCCATTGAATTAAAGTATTTAATACAAAAAAACTATAACAGCCATTTAAAAAAAAATCGCATTCGCACAACTAATACATTTATCCAACCCTTACTTCACATTTCATCCTGTATACAAACATTAGTTGCCATAAATATCGATATATCGATAAGAGACATCTCTAGTACCGAGTACCGATATCTTTGGTAATAGAGAGCGTCATTTGTCTTGTAAAAAACGAATTGTTCGGGACGTATCGCGGACCTAAGATGATATTTATGAGAAAGAATGAATTTGTCCTAGAGCACGGTGCACACCAGCGGAAACGACTTGCTTTTTATTGGTCGAGTGAGTTACGGGCTTAAATGGCACTTTTTATAGGGTTGCTTGGTGTATTTAGTGCAGTGAGGTAAGGATTTTTGCTTTTTGAAAGTCTTTTACAAGGGGGAGAAAAGATTCAATATTTTTATATAAAATTGGTTGATTTTAAGACAAAAGCACGCAGAGTTCTTTGAGTAGACAGCGTTCTATGATTCTAGTCAAATGAAAATAAGAAAAAATATGAATGTAATTCAAGGATTGTCTCCTTGGCACAGAGGTTATCAGATTGGCAGTCGAGTGAGGAATTTAGAACAGGTTCATTACCAGGGTGGTATCGTTATTGGAAATTCTCAGTAGCAATGGTTTTCTCAGTTGATATACCTATAGTATATTTTGATTTGCATTATAACATGGTTCAATGATAGGATTATAATCTAAGATGTCTCGGTTGGCTAACAAAATATTTTAAAGAAAAAAAGTTGTGTAACAAGGAGTTGTGGTGGCCCAATGGAAACGGCGGTGATTTACGAATTGTAGGTCGTAGGTTTGAACCCAGACAGGCACTTTACTTTGTGTGTTATTTGTGTTATTTCGTCTCTACTTTTCTCAAAAACGGTGAAAACATTGTAAAAAAACCGTCTATGTCACATGACCTAGAACGAAAAAATTGAAGACATGTGACATCTACCAACCCGCAATGGGTCCGCGTGGTGGATAATGGCTCGCTACCTCTCACAGAGAGAGAGCCTGTGTTCCAGCAGTAGGAACATTATAGGCTGATATTGGTTATGCTATGGGATCACTTTTTTATGGGAATAATAAAGTCATCGATAAGAATGACTACTACTTTGTACCTCTGTTCAGATTAATCCTTCGAAAATTACAAGGGGCTCTTGAGTCTGTTTATTCATAGTCCCGCATTAGCTGGAGTGGGTTCGCATTGATAGGATAAGGGCTAGGGACCGTACTTTAGACTTCTTGTCTGAACCGGAACATGACGGCAAATTCCGGCAAAAGATCTGCTACTAAATAAAACTCTTAAATTCATTCATTCACTGACAGACAACGTACAGTCTAAAACGCTGGGTCTAGAAGCATCAAATTCGTCACAAGGGTTTCTTTTATAACGAAGGTGAGCAATCAGAAAGGGTTTTTGAACATTCATTTCAATCAATAAGCCTAGCCTTTTCCCAACGTCATTGTTGTCGGCTTCCAGTCTAACCGAATGCAGCTAAATACCAGTATTTTCCATAGAGCGACAGCCTATCTGACCTCCACAACTCAGCTACTGGGTAACACGACACCCCTTGGCAAGACTGGTGTTACATAGAGCGACAGCCTATCTGACCTCCACAACTCAGCTACTGGGTAACACGACACCCCTTGGCAAGACTGGTGTTACATAGAGCGACAGCCTATCTGACCTCCACAACTCAGCTACTGGGTAACACGACACCCCTTGGCAAGACTGGTGTTACATAGAGCGACAGCCTATCTGACCTCCACAACTCAGCTACTGGGTAACACGACACCCCTTGGCAAGACTGGTGTTACATAGAGCGACAGCCTATCTGACCTCCACAACTCAGCTACTGGGTAACACGACACCCCTTGGCAAGACTGGTGTTACATAGAGCGACAGCCTATCTGACCTCCACAACTCAGCTACTGGGTAACACGACACCCCTTGGCAAGACTGGTGTTACATAGAGCGACAGCCTATCTGACCTCCACAACTCAGCTACTGGGTAACACGACACCCCTTGGCAAGACTGGTGTTACATAGAGCGACAGCCTATCTGACCTCCACAACTCAGCTACTGGGTAACACGACACCCCTTGGCAAGACTGGTGTTACATAGAGCGACAGCCTATCTGACCTCCACAACTCAGCTACTGGGTAACACGACACCCCTTGGCAAGACTGGTGTTACATAGAGCGACAGCCTATCTGACCTCCACAACTCAGCTACTGGGTAACACGACACCCCTTGGCAAGACTGGTGTTACATAGAGCGACAGCCTATCTGACCTCCACAACTCAGCTACTGGGTAACACGACACCCCTTGGCAAGACTGGTGTTACATAGAGCGACAGCCTATCTGACCTCCACAACTCAGCTACTGGGTAACACGACACCCCTTGGCAAGACTGGTGTTACATAGAGCGACAGCCTATCTGACCTCCACAACTCAGCTACTGGGTAACACGACACCCCTTGGCAAGACTGGTGTTACATAGAGCGACAGCCTATCTGACCTCCACAACTCAGCTACTGGGTAACACGACACCCCTTGGCAAGACTGGTGTTACATAGAGCGACAGCCTATCTGACCTCCACAACTCAGCTACTGGGTAACACGACACCCCTTGGCAAGACTGGTGTTACATAGAGCGACAGCCTATCTGACCTCCACAACTCAGCTACTGGGTAACACGACACCCCTTGGCAAGACTGGTGTTACATAGAGCGACAGCCTATCTGACCTCCACAACTCAGCTACTGGGTAACACGACACCCCTTGGCAAGACTGGTGTTACATAGAGCGACAGCCTATCTGACCTCCACAACTCAGCTACTGGGTAACACGACACCCCTTGGCAAGACTGGTGTTACATAGAGCGACAGCCTATCTGACCTCCACAACTCAGCTACTGGGTAACACGACACCCCTTGGCAAGACTGGTGTTACATAGAGCGACAGCCTATCTGACCTCCACAACTCAGCTACTGGGTAACACGACACCCCTTGGCAAGACTGGTGTTACATAGAGCGACAGCCTATCTGACCTCCACAACTCAGCTACTGGGTAACACGACACCCCTTGGCAAGACTGGTGTTACATAGAGCGACAGCCTATCTGACCTCCACAACTCAGCTACTGGGTAACACGACACCCCTTGGCAAGACTGGTGTTACATAGAGCGACAGCCTATCTGACCTCCACAACTCAGCTACTGGGTAACACGACACCCCTTGGCAAGACTGGTGTTACATAGAGCGACAGCCTATCTGACCTCCACAACTCAGCTACTGGGTAACACGACACCCCTTGGCAAGACTGGTGTTACATAGAGCGACAGCCTATCTGACCTCCACAACTCAGCTACTGGGTAACACGACACCCCTTGGCAAGACTGGTGTTACATAGAGCGACAGCCTATCTGACCTCCACAACTCAGCTACTGGGTAACACGACACCCCTTGGCAAGACTGGTGTTACATAGAGCGACAGCCTATCTGACCTCCACAACTCAGCTACTGGGTAACACGACACCCCTTGGCAAGACTGGTGTTACATAGAGCGACAGCCTATCTGACCTCCACAACTCAGCTACTGGGTAACACGACACCCCTTGGCAAGACTGGTGTTACATAGAGCGACAGCCTATCTGACCTCCACAACTCAGCTACTGGGTAACACGACACCCCTTGGCAAGACTGGTGTTACATAGAGCGACAGCCTATCTGACCTCCACAACTCAGCTACTGGGTAACACGACACCCCTTGGCAAGACTGGTGTTACATAGAGCGACAGCCTATCTGACCTCCACAACTCAGCTACTGGGTAACACGACACCCCTTGGCAAGACTGGTGTTACATAGAGCGACAGCCTATCTGACCTCCACAACTCAGCTACTGGGTAACACGACACCCCTTGGCAAGACTGGTGTTACATAGAGCGACAGCCTATCTGACCTCCACAACTCAGCTACTGGGTAACACGACACCCCTTGGCAAGACTGGTGTTACATAGAGCGACAGCCTATCTGACCTCCACAACTCAGCTACTGGGTAACACGACACCCCTTGGCAAGACTGGTGTTACATAGAGCGACAGCCTATCTGACCTCCACAACTCAGCTACTGGGTAACACGACACCCCTTGGCAAGACTGGTGTTACATAGAGCGACAGCCTATCTGACCTCCACAACTCAGCTACTGGGTAACACGACACCCCTTGGCAAGACTGGTGTTACATAGAGCGACAGCCTATCTGACCTCCACAACTCAGCTACTGGGTAACACGACACCCCTTGGCAAGACTGGTGTTACATAGAGCGACAGCCTATCTGACCTCCACAACTCAGCTACTGGGTAACACGACACCCCTTGGCAAGACTGGTGTTACATAGAGCGACAGCCTATCTGACCTCCACAACTCAGCTACTGGGTAACACGACACCCCTTGGCAAGACTGGTGTTACATAGAGCGACAGCCTATCTGACCTCCACAACTCAGCTACTGGGTAACACGACACCCCTTGGCAAGACTGGTGTTACATAGAGCGACAGCCTATCTGACCTCCACAACTCAGCTACTGGGTAACACGACACCCCTTGGCAAGACTGGTGTTACATAGAGCGACAGCCTATCTGACCTCCACAACTCAGCTACTGGGTAACACGACACCCCTTGGCAAGACTGGTGTTACATAGAGCGACAGCCTATCTGACCTCCACAACTCAGCTACTGGGTAACACGACACCCCTTGGCAAGACTGGTGTTACATAGAGCGACAGCCTATCTGACCTCCACAACTCAGCTACTGGGTAACACGACACCCCTTGGCAAGACTGGTGTTACATAGAGCGACAGCCTATCTGACCTCCACAACTCAGCTACTGGGTAACACGACACCCCTTGGCAAGACTGGTGTTACATAGAGCGACAGCCTATCTGACCTCCACAACTCAGCTACTGGGTAACACGACACCCCTTGGCAAGACTGGTGTTACATAGAGCGACAGCCTATCTGACCTCCACAACTCAGCTACTGGGTAACACGACACCCCTTGGCAAGACTGGTGTTACATAGAGCGACAGCCTATCTGACCTCCACAACTCAGCTACTGGGTAACACGACACCCCTTGGCAAGACTGGTGTTACATAGAGCGACAGCCTATCTGACCTCCACAACTCAGCTACTGGGTAACACGACACCCCTTGGCAAGACTGGTGTTACATAGAGCGACAGCCTATCTGACCTCCACAACTCAGCTACTGGGTAACACGACACCCCTTGGCAAGACTGGTGTTACATAGAGCGACAGCCTATCTGACCTCCACAACTCAGCTACTGGGTAACACGACACCCCTTGGCAAGACTGGTGTTACATAGAGCGACAGCCTATCTGACCTCCACAACTCAGCTACTGGGTAACACGACACCCCTTGGCAAGACTGGTGTTACATAGAGCGACAGCCTATCTGACCTCCACAACTCAGCTACTGGGTAACACGACACCCCTTGGCAAGACTGGTGTTACATAGAGCGACAGCCTATCTGACCTCCACAACTCAGCTACTGGGTAACACGACACCCCTTGGCAAGACTGGTGTTACATAGAGCGACAGCCTATCTGACCTCCACAACTCAGCTACTGGGTAACACGACACCCCTTGGCAAGACTGGTGTTACATAGAGCGACAGCCTATCTGACCTCCACAACTCAGCTACTGGGTAACACGACACCCCTTGGCAAGACTGGTGTTACATAGAGCGACAGCCTATCTGACCTCCACAACTCAGCTACTGGGTAACACGACACCCCTTGGCAAGACTGGTGTTACATAGAGCGACAGCCTATCTGACCTCCACAACTCAGCTACTGGGTAACACGACACCCCTTGGCAAGACTGGTGTTACATAGAGCGACAGCCTATCTGACCTCCACAACTCAGCTACTGGGTAACACGACACCCCTTGGCAAGACTGGTGTTACATAGAGCGACAGCCTATCTGACCTCCACAACTCAGCTACTGGGTAACACGACACCCCTTGGCAAGACTGGTGTTACACTTTTGGGCTTCTGACTACACTTAACGACTGTTAAAGATCCGACGAATGACGGCCGGTACCAACGGCTTGACGTGCTTTCCGAGGCACGGCGACGTCTCAATATTATGTATTGGATGGTCACCCATCCAAGAACCAACCGCGGCAAGCGTACCTTAACCTTGGATCGACCCGTGCGGCTGTTATCATTTGGCCACAAGCCCCTCGAAAATTTATCTCCTAAAAGGGTTTAATAGGGGATGAAAGTTGTATGTAAATTCGTCATTTTTGTCGATGGGAATTCCCATCGGGCGCACAGTTTGTTACTTAAATAAATTCATACGTTCATCTCAACTTAATCACTATAAATAATAATAAAATTATTATTCCGTATTAATAACACTCTGTTTCAAATTCTCGGTATTCAACCTTCCTTTGGCGCGTGTCCGTCCGGGCCGCTCCGGAGAATCGCTCCTCTACACGAACCGTACGTGGACCGTACATACATTCAAGGGCATATTTAAACACTTACATAGTTAAGTTTAGTAATTTTAGGAGTACTTAATAATAGCCGCAAGGGTCGATCGATCAGGTTAAGCTACGCTTGCCAAGGTTGGTTCGTGAATGGGTGACCTTTATCTCCGTGTCTCGGAAAGCACGTTAAGCCGTTGGTCCCGGCTGTCATTCATTGCTCTTCGATAGTCATTACGGGTCGTCCAAAGCTTGAAAGTCTGACAACCAGTCTTACCAAGGGGTACCGTATTACGGTTTATTGAGGTCAGATAGGCAGTCGCTCCATGTAAAATACTGGTATTCAGCTGCATTCGGTTATACTGGAAACCGACACCAACATAGACGGGAAATCTAAATTTGGTGATGTGTATGCCTAAATATTTTTGCCCTTGACTGTATGTATTTGGCCCGTTTATCAATCTATTTAGCTAAGCCTTCATGTTATTTTCCTGAACTAACTTCACTAGTACTACCAAGAAATGGATGCAAATGATAACTTGCTTATTAACGTGTTATGTCTTGTAATTAAATAGCTATTATAATCTTTTGATATCTCTCTTCGTTGACATTAAGGTGACAAGGGTGGAAGGAGGATGAATGAGTTTAATTTTGCCAGAATAACTATGGAGTTTGTTTATTTATATAGGAAAAACAGACAGCAGGATGTTAGGGTTACCATCCGTTCACAGTTAATTTACCTCTGACAACAGCAACCTTATTGTAACGAGAATAAAGATCACAATTGTTTTGACAGCCTTGTCAGTGGTAGCAACCCAACAGCAACCTTATGAGAATAAGGATCACTGTGATTTGGACTGAGGTGAAATACCGGAGTGTACGGTGAAATACCGGACTGTACGGTGAAATACCGGACTGTACGGTGAAATACCGGACTGTACGGTGAAATACCGGACTGTACGGTGAAATACCGGACTGTACGTATTGAGGCCATATTAAATTGGCAATGGGAAAGAGTAGACTATTGAACATGAAATAAATTGTTTATGAGTTAATAATAAATTGGACAAAGGGACGTCCAATACGCTTGTTAATATTAAATACATATTAATTACAAAATAATAGAAACTGCTGGCATCTAGGTTATTGTTGTTTCAAATAAACGAAATATTAACTTTTCACTCTATAACGGTGTCGAATCATTTGATCAATATCTTCTTAATTGTATCAAAGAAAAACTTTTCTTTGAAAACTTTTAAGTCAAGAACAGGAAATATAAAAAAAAAAAATAATAAAAAAAAAAGTTTTATGGAGAAACTTGTACAACTTTTACAGTAAATCGAAAAGAAAAAAGAAGAGAGAGAGAGAGTATTTGAATGATAAGAAATGTTTTCAAATGAAAAGAAACTAATTAATGTATCCTCGTCGTGAATGTATTCAATTAGTAAAACGCCGGCTGTACAAAGTCCGTTTACAGTTATTTACCTCTTGCAGCAGCAACCTTATATTATAGTAACTAGAATAAATATCACCATAATTTTGACAGACTTGTCAGTGGCAGGAACCGAACAGCAACCTTATTAGAATGAAGTGCCTATCTTGGTTCGAACCTACGGCCTACATCTTGTAAGTCGCTGCCGTTTGTTGCCGCCGTTTGTTGTCGCTGCAGTTCTGCACGCTAGTGAAGCTGCTGTACGGAATTGGTGGTAGGTAGATAAAAATAAGTGCAGTCTGACTGTACGTTTATTTCACAGCAGTAAGGGCCATTTTTGTGGCGCAAGTGTTACCACTGATCTGCATCCAACTGTAGGACCTATTTTGCAAGGGAACATGAAGAAATACTTCAATTTAGGCAGGGGTCTAGCCCGATAAAACAAATGATTTATTTTAATTTTCAGTGAATTGCTTTTAGTAAGATCAGTTTATTTTCTGAACGTTTGATATTGATACAGATGTATCCGTATACTGGGTTAGGGCTAGAAATTGTATTGAGAATCAATTCAATGTGCAGATATTGGTTCTCAATCCCGCGATAGTATCACTTGTGCAAGCTCTCGTGATTGTGCAAGAGATGTGTATTTGTTTTGTTGCTTACGATGTTTGTTAAAGTTGTTATCAAAGGCCTTAAGGCCAGTGGGTCTATTCTGTAAAAATATCTCCGTGAAGACTTAAGTGAAGTTCTGAAAAATACGGGAATTGCCCCTCAGATTTCTTCGAGATATTTAGTACCTAGTGTTTTTTAAACTGAGAATGATATTCCTTATGGAAGTCCGAAAGTCTGACAACCAGTCTTACCAAGAGATAGAGTATTACCTAGTAACTGGATTGAAGAGGTCAGATAGGCAGTCGTTGCATGTAAATACTGGTACTCAACTGCATACGGTTAGACTGGAAACTGACCCGAACTTAGTGAGGAGAGGCTAGGCAGATGATGATGATGAATGATATTCCTTGTTTGTTTATTTTGTCTTCTTTGCCATCAAAAGTCGAGATCTCCGTTGTGTCCTAGCCTTAACGTCCTAGTTAACGCAATGCCTGTGTGTTTAGGCAGATTCATGCGATGTCCCCGCGATGTGTGCGCGGTTTTATCTTAACGGCCCATTTGTCGCGGCTTCGGCGCAGGCAGACCTACTGCCATGTTTTATACGTTTTACATTGTAAGTGTAGGTAGATGTTTATGTGACGGGAAATTCGTTAGTTAAATGTATTTACATTCATTAAATGTTTCCAGGCTCGATTTACACGTTTGCAAATTTTGTTTATCGTCCAACAAATGGCAGACATTAGATTACTTTTGTTGCAATACTTGAGACTTAGGTACATAATATGTACTATGTTTGCACTTACTTATACTATACACTACACACTGTACAGGCAGGGTAATTAATTGTTATAGCCATTTCATACAACTGTCGAAGATAGACAGTTTTGATTTGAATATACGGTTAATTCAAGTTGGTGCTAAAATTGCTTATCAATGAGCTTCCCTGACGTTACAACAAAATATGGGACGAGATATTAACTTCGCGCGAGAATCAAACCCGCAAACTGTAGCGCAAAAGTCAATCAACCAGTCAACCGTTAAATCCAAATGATAAAAGATTTTCATAGTACTTTTAAATGTAAAAAAATTGGTTTTTTCATTTATTTAGTACAATTTTGTACGTATAAAAGAGAGAGAGAAAGAGTATGCAAGTGTTTAAACCAACTCGAAAACTTGGTCAATTCCAATATTTAAGTTGGAACTTCCTCTATAACACAACGTAACTCATAGCCCATTCATATCCCCAATATAAAAACCTTATTTATGGCAAAGATGTAGCAACGACTGGTCCGAGTGACCGTTTATCTTGTCAATATAAATACACCCTATTTCAGAACAAGGCACATCATTCGTATCGGATGACGGTTCCTGTTTAACTTCTGCGGAATCAAAGGGGTATGTTTTTGATTTTGTTTTTATTTAGGTATTTCTTTAAGCCATAAATGTAGTCCTCCAGACCGAATTTCGGCCACGGCTACCAATCTCAGCGGACACACGGCGACCAATCTCAGCGGACACACGACGACCAATCTCAGGGGACACACGGCGACCAATCTCAGCGGACACACGGCGACCAATCTCAGCGGATACAAGGCAACCAATCTCAGCGGACACAAGGTGATCAATCTCAGCGGACACAAGGCAACCGATCTCAGCGGACACAAGGCGACTAATCTCAGCGGACACGAGCCTTCGGCGCGGGAGACGTTATAATGCCCAAGTGTGGCGCAGACACAAGTGCACTCGCTCCTTCCTCACTCACAATCAATCAACAATCCGCCACGACCGGCGAGAGATCAGGCGCAGGACCAACGACTTAACGCGCTTTGTGAGGCACGGGGGTATCACACCGCCAACTTCCAAACTCCGGGGCTGTTGCTAGGAAATTTGTAATGGAAAATTCCAATAACACTTTGCCCGACCTGGAAATCGAACCCAAGACCCCACCGCTCAGCAGTCGCGCTTGCAAGCACAACACCAACGGGGCACTGAACAAGACTTATATACCTACATAGATAACATAGGACATAACATGACATCAAGCCTGCATTCAGCTAAGAGTTTGGCAGAGGTGTTCAGGACAACCATATTTGGCCAGTTATGTTTAACCTTTTCACCGCCACGGACTTCAATAGAAGTTCCGGATTTTCGTGCCACCAGCGCCACGACTTCATTAGAAGTTCTTCATTTTAAAAATCTTATTAAAAAAAATGTACTGTATTTAAAAGCTTTGTTTCATTTTATTATTTAATATAGCACTGTCTAATACCCTATTTGTTATTTTTCCACACAAAAGAAGCTCTATAAATACTATCGAAAACAATTTGAGGTTAGTAAAATATGAACTTAGTTAACTACATACTTTATAACAAAGGGAAAATTGACGAATTTCGACCTTCAGATGGGTGCCGATCCGGAATTAAATAGTTGTTAGCAATCCTTGTCGATAATTATATTCCCATCTCTACAAAACAATTGGCAGTCAGTGCCCCGGGCGCCACGGACATTATAGAAGTCGTTCTGTGACGTCATAAGCGTACGGCTGTCAAGGTCACTTTGGCATAGTGCAGCCTGTGCAGCACTAATCGTGTGAGCGCGCACTCATCCTTCTTTCACTCTTTTATACTAAAATAACGTTTTGACCGCGTAGGTATTACACTTTTCTAAGAAATAGAAGATTTTTTTTTTTTGATAACCGACATAAAATTTCTACGAGAGGGACAAAAAATTATTTCTGAGAAATTCCTGATAGAAAACACAACAACGCTTTGCCCTAACTGGGAATCGAAGCCAGGAGCTCACTCTCACCGTAGCGCTTGCAACCGGCTAGACCTACGAGACGGTCAGATGTTATAATTATTACCAGAAAATGTTGTTGTGTAACTTTTATAATTATAATTAAGATACTGATAAAACTTTCATCTTTCCTTCACACGCGACACATATGGCGCCACCTATCGTCACTAGTTCCAAACTGCACTCGCTAAAGTTAGTTCAATATACAGACTAACTTTAGTGCAGACTACACTAAACTGCGTTGGAGCTAAATCGTTATGATTTCTAAACTTACACGCAAAAACAACCCGACTGGGATTAAATAAGTTTGGAATTGTTTACTGTTTCAGTTGTACTAGGTTTTTGTCACGACTTTGCTCTGAAAAGTATTTATTTGCAGATTTTTATGTCTGGCTTACTTGTATATAAAAAGCGGAGCAGGACTCGCGTACGAAGGGATTCGCACCATAATTTTTCAATTCAACAATATTTTCTAAAACCGCCGACAACAACTCGTTTCTTTTATTATTTATACAGCCATTTCTGTCCCACTGCAGGGCAAAGGCCTCCCCTCCCTCCTTCCACTTGTCCCTATCCAGTGCTGTCAAACGCCAATCCTTGTGGAAAGAGTCGAGCTCGTCCCGCCATCTCATTCTGGGCCTGCCGCGTTGTCGTTTGCTGCTGTTTGGGACCCATTGTGTGGTTACTTTAGCCCATAGCTCCTCCGGCATGCGACAGATGTGACCAGCCCAGTTCCATTTTAGCTTGGCAGCCGTGTGACCTACATCGGCAATTTGAGTTTTAGAACGCTGTATCGTTTCTTTTATGGTAGTATTTTTTAAATTTATATAGTGACAGTCGTCCTGGTCGTCAGTAGCCCGAAAATCTGACAAACAGTCATACTATGGGGTATCGTATTACCCAGTAACTGGGTTGTGGACGTCAGATAGGCAGGCGCTCTATGTAAAATACTGGTATTCAGCTGCATCCGATTAGAATGGAAGAAGACCCAAACATAGCTGGGAAAAAGCTGGCAGGTGGTGATGAGCGGCTATAGTAGTACACACTCTGTAAAAATTTCCAATGTCTACGTATTACGGTACGGTTCAAAAGATACAGCCCTGTGACAGACGGACGGACAGCGGTGCCTTAGTAATAGGGTCCGGTTGGCACCCTTTGTGTACGGAACCCTAAAAAGGTTGATCATAAACAATATTGATCTTATTTCTTTTGAAGGCAAAAAAATCTTATTTGCCGTCAAAAGGTTCAGACGGGATTTGAATCTGAGACCTCTAGGGTCTGTTGGCCGCAGGGCAGTTGTAGCACTTACACAAAAATTATAAGGGTAAGTAGGTAGAGGGATGGCAAAGGGGCTTAAAAGTATTGCTTAAGGCACTATCGGTCAACCCAAAAGTACTACCTACAGGATAAGGATATTGGTAACACAATTATTATTATAATCCGCATCCCTCTACAGGTGCAGCCTGTGGGCAAAGTATACTCGTGCGGCATGTATGACTGTGACTGTATTCTTTTATGTATCTGTTTGTAAATGAGTCTTGTTACTTGAATGTTTCTTTTTACCCCCGACGCAAAAACGACGGGGTGTTATAAGTTTGACGTGTCTCTCTCTCTCTCTCTCTCTCTCTCTTTGTGTGTGTGTGTGTGTGTGTGTATGTCTGTCTGTGGCATCATAGCTCCCGAACGGATGAACCGATTTTAATTTTGTTTTTTTTGTTTGAAAGGTGAATTTGTCAGGAGTGTTCTTAGCTATGTTTGATGAAAATCGGTCCAAGATGGCCGCCACCACAAAATGGCGAATTACATTTTTTTTCACAACTCCCCCTATATGCATATCAAATGAAAGGGCTTGACTAGTAGAATACTATACACTATGACAAATTTCAAATCCAAGATGGCCACTACTACAAAATGGCGAATTACAAAAAACCTGATTAAATACCAAATTACCTGAATGAATTGTTCTGTCGGGGGACCGCTACTATTTTAAACTTTAACAGAACGTTTGGTTAATAATGAGAGCGGTCCCCCGACGGGACAACATTTAATCAAAAAATTTCATACGTACTTACGTAGGGTCATAATTTCAAGGTTATTTTTTTCTTTTTATAGGGTTTTACGTTGTCGGGGGTTTTTTAAATTTTTAATTTTTTTTTTTTAAATTTATACCTGGCATTTGGACCTATAAATACTACCTACTGCTACAAGGTCGGGCAAAAGTAAGGTAATGATGTGAATGTGCCAGCTTGGTAACCATTTTTCAGCAGGTCTACTGTCTGTTTTTACCCAAGAACATAAAAATAGGTCAGGAGCATTATTATTACAAATCATTAAACTTAATTTTGAATTTTTGACGACAGGTTCTCAGCAATTCCTGAAAGGAAAAATTAATAACATTTTTAATTTTCGTGATGTCAAACTTTACTCTGGTTGTTTCAATCCGCAGCTGCGACGGATAAGGCGTTTTCCAATCTATTTTAAGCTGTAGATTCAGAACCCAAAGATTTTTTCCATCATTGCCACTATTGCTTAGTATAATATTTCCACTGCTGGGACAAAGGCCTTCTCTCTTCGATTCCTCTTGAAAAAAGGCTGTAATCCACCACGCGGTCCCAGTGTGGGTTGCTGGATATCAAAAGTTTTTGAATTTTTGGCTCTAGGACATGCCGGTTTCCTTCGCCGTTTTGAGAGCGTAGAGTGATGATAAAGTAAGTACAACCTAAAATTCGTAAGATGCGGCTGTTATCAAAGGGCCATCACCGCTGCTCACAGCAATAGTTGCTTGCATTCAAGTAAATCCCTTGCACCATCATTGTGCCCATTATTTTAGCTAAATCATTGAACCCTTACATGCACTCCCATATACTCGTATAAAACCAAATATATCTATCTATACACTGATCTATATTATACACTGATAATAAAGCTAAAGAGTTTGTTTGTTTGTTTGAACAAGCTAATCTCCAGAACTACTAGTCGGATTTGTTTTTTTTTAATTTCCATTTAATAGTCCAATATTTGAGGAAGGTTATAAGCTATTTAATATCACGCTAGCATTATGAAGAGCAGAGCAAAAAGAAAAAAAAGTAAGAAAGAATGCTAAGCGAAAACGCAGCAATAGCGCGGGCAAGCGATGCGATGCGACGGGATGGGGCGGGGGAAGATTTAATTTTACACAGACGAAGTCGCGGGCAAAAACTAGATTAAATATCTCTTGTACCCACTGTCCCCTCGCGATAAGTTTCTATTCAAGACACCTTTCCAAAATATATCGCTCTATCTCTTTCATTTGTGATTTTTCTGATAGGTTAGAGGGAAACAGGTGTAGGTGTGCAGTTGTTTGGTGGGAATAAAGCTGTGTTCTGACTTGCCGATAAATGTTGGGAAATAGTTACATCGTTTTTCTAAACTGCAAGCTTATTAAGAACTTCTGATGTTCGTGCCTCTGCGTGTGTCTGACTGTGTATCATTACAATCACATAAAACAGACTAGCTCGTAGGCCTAGTGGTCGCAAGCGCTACTGCTAAGTATGAGGTCCCAGGGTCGATTGGGCAATGTGTTATTGGATTATTTTGCCAGGAATTTCTCAGTAGCAGCGTGGTACCTGGATTTGTACCCGGTATCGTGGTACGTGGAATTAAATATAACTAGCGAAATGTGGATGTACTACAGGGTACACTTCTGTTTCACCTTTCAGGGATTACAGGCGTGATGTTATGAATGGATGTACATAACACAGCTCCTGTGTTTCCTTACCATTCTTTGAGAGTGTATAATATTTATTAATGTTGCCTGGTCTGAGCACGGTGTTAGTCCGCTAAATGAGAATGGTTATCTAAATGAGAAGCACTCCGGCTGTATCGTGCAGATAATGTAATGGGTATTTTTTCTATTGTATTGAGTTATAAGCATTCGGTAAGTAAGGGCGAATAAAGTCAGAAAATTAAACGCATTCTCATAATTTCTTCTACATATCAATAGTAACGAGCATTGCCATTGTTTTAAATTAATGTAGCATTCAAGTCCTCAAAGTACTCTCTGCTCTTAAATTAACTGCTACCAACAAGTACCTCATAACTAGCTATTTATTCCTAAATCTCTTTCCAAACTTTAGATCTAAGATTAACCTACTTTATTACTGACCGTATCAGGAAGCCAGGCTTGAAGATAAACCTTATCAGCTTGTGTATCACCTTGTGTACCAGCGAATCCTTTCTCCGTAGAGTGCACTACATGTGGAGTGCTGAGAGTATCAAGAGTAGGTCCTGACGTAAGGTCAACAATGCTATTGAGTTCACTTCCGCAGAGCTGAGTGAAGCTGGTTTGGTTATTTTTGTTACAAAATTGTAAGATAGGGCGCAGTTTCGGAAAGCCTTATCTGTAATTTTTTTTTTAAAGTTAAAACTTCATTTGCGCCGTTGTGCACTTTTTTTGTGATGGGTAAAAATGTTAAACTCGCGTCAGGACATGTGACCTGATCGAAAATTCGTAAGACGGAGGGAAAGTAGACCGCATTCCAAAATATCAAAAATGCACAACGTTAATATTTAAGTTTTCACTTTTGCCGGCACTCCCGGAGTGCAACCCATTTTTTTTGTTAGCCTATACTATCTAACTGCTGGAAAAGGACCTCCCCAAATCCTTCCCGGAACTCTTTTCCCGCGCCACCTCGAACCAGCCCTCGCGGTACGCGCTCAGATCATCTCGCCATCTGCTATGAAAATCCACGTTAAATATTGTAATTAAAAGAAACACAATGAAATAAAATGTAAAGCACAGACTACATGTAAGTCCCGCTGTTTGGTGTAGTTGCACGTGTAACTTCTAAGCATGGGGCCCTGGGTACGTTCGTCAATTAGGATTTGTCAGGAGTAGTCCTAGTTTAGATTAGTGCCCGGTTGATGGCAATAGGCCCATCCCCTATTACTTGGGACTTATAAACATGCCAATGTAAAAAATCTTTGTCTATCTCTCCTTGGAACACAAACTTGATATTTTGTAGGCTTGATATTTTGTGGATTTGAAATAGTCTGTAGTTACACACTATTTCAAATCCTACTTGCTTAGTTTCAACTTAACCACAGCCATGTAATCCCCATTCTATGTTTTATGCATGAGTTGGACCGAATGTTTGATCAAACCGTTTTGCTTACGTATTGTTCCTCGGGGAGTTGGCGCAAATATTGGTCAACGATTATCATCCAATTATTTGTGTCGTGCAAACAAAACCGTGTTGGTTAAAGTGTTGGGCTTGGATGAATAGTTCTGTGTTGTGATTTCTATATTTAGTGTGTCTTTTGAAGGTTATAGAGCAAATAGAGCAATGGTGGCCCAGTGGTAACGGTATCAACTTACAGTTGGAAGGTCGTGGGTTCGAACCCAGGCAGGCACTTTACTTTGTGTAATTTATTTCATCACCATTGCTCTCAAAACGGTGAAGAAGTTCTAGGACATGTGACTTCCACCAACCCGCACTGTACCCGCCTGGTGGATTATGGCCCACTCCCTCTCACAAAGAGGAGGCGTGTGTCCCAGCAGTGCAGTGAAAACGTTGTAGGCTGATTATGCTAGAACAAACAGATCTTTGAAGGCCTTAGTTTCAGCCGTTGACAGTGTGACAAATGATAAATAATTTTATTTCTGTAAGCAGAAAGAACCACACAGATTGAGTGGACCTGTTCAGTCAGTGCACGCATTTGTCAAAAATCGTGCAGGTCAAGTCAGAATTTAAGGAGGAGATTTGGGTAGGCCGCATAAACTACTCAAACTGCCAGACCATGATTAAAACGGAAACAATGACCCACATAGTCCTCACATTCACAATAAACAAATACCCTATGATTGACCCTATGGTTGTTTTTGCAGACTGGACCGCTGTCCTCATTCTCATACAGAAACGCAACAAGCACTGATCATCACGGTTGCACACTGCAGTTTTAGACCTGTCAGTCAAGATTTTTTGAACACCATTTTCAGTACCGTAACACAGTGTTTTCTTAATACAACACCGCTTCTAAATGTCACATTGTTTATTAAAGGTCGATAACTCTGCGTAGACGACTACACTGCGCTGTATTCAGGATATAGTCGTTTACAACACCCATGAGTGGGAAGCTCTGGTGTTACTTACAGCAGCAATATAACATTACGCCTGTATTCTCCTAAGGGGGAGGCAAAGCCCCCCTTATCCCTTAGGGGAATGTACATACCTTCAACCAAATTCCATAAGTTATGTATAAGTCGGAAGTTCCATGTAATTGGGGGCAAGACTTTTGGCGCAGCCGTGAGACACAGCACTATTGTTGACGTTTTTCATGAACAGTTTCTAAATAAACGTTATTCTTTCTATTACCATTACATAACATACTCGTACATACATAATCAGCCTGTAATGTCTCCACTGCTGGGACACAGGTCTTCTGTTTCTGCGAGAGAGATTGGCCCATAAACTCATAATCCACCACACGGGCCTAGTGCGGGTTAGTGGATGTCACATGTCTTCGAATTCGGCTGCTACTGTCATTAACTGGGTACAAATTCAGACTCTGTGGTGCTACTGAGAAATTTCTGGAGTAATAACTCAAAAGCACTGCCAGACCTGGCGATTGATCTCAAGACCCCATACCCCCCTACTATATTTGTCTCTCCTTAATTTATAATCCATCCAAAGGTTGTCTTTAAAAGATCGCTCTTAGCGATAAGACCGCCCATTGTGTCACTCTTTGTAAAATTTTATATATTTATGTTCTGTCATTTGTATGGTGTTAAATAAAGAGTATTATATTCTATTCTCAGCAGTCGCGCTTGCGATCACTAGACGAACGAAGCAAAGACTCCTACTTATTAATCCCATAAGATGTGAATCTGCCCACATTTCACTCATAAACCAGGCCCATTCATATCACACACGCTATCAACACAACGTACTAACAGTGAATTCTTATCACTACACCTAAATGTGACCTTTCCAATTTTACGCAAAGAAATTACATTTTATTACCAATCAATATTTAACCCTATTTCAAAGGTTTTAAAGTTAGTTTTTGTGTGTAGATGATCGGTGTTTGGAGATTTGAGGCGATTTTGTGAAAGCAGGCGGAAATCGGGCGACTCGTCCTAAAGACACTTCTTAAAGCGGAGGAGGTGCGTGTGAGTGACGGCGGGAAACGAGCTCAGGAACACAAACATATAGACATGACACATTTATTTCAGAGATGATTGGAAAGAGCGCTAACCGTTATTTTACGTTACCAATCTGATGAAAAATGAATGAGTAAGGAGCTGTTTATTAAATATGGAATTCACTTACACAATTATATTGCGGTAAACCGATTATACTCGTACTTCGCTGCCTTGTTAAAGTTCGCTCCCTCTTCCATGCTGTGTAGTACTGTACAATCTGGGAATTAAATTTATTTATTAATTAAATGGTTGAGCAACTTTAAGTAATTTTTTACTAGCATCATGCATGCAGCCTGAGTGAGCCGTACATTTTTTCAGAGGACGTACTGCCAGTATATGTATTTAAAAACACAGTTTGTTAGTGAAAAATTTCTTTTCGATTATTTTTACATAATTTTCCCAGATTCCCACACTGTGCAGCATCATGCAGATTATTGATGGTATATTATTGTAACCTCATTTAAGTGCACTGACCTGTGCCCTGCGAGTGAGCGCTCACCGTCATCGCATCCATCAAATGGACCATCAAGCACCCACTAATGGCTTGATCAGGCCGGGTAATGAACTACTGCGTATTTACTTCACTTTATGTATTGGCTGACAGTATGTATCTATATACAGGGCGTCCCACGGCTATGCCCCATGGAGGGACAATACCTTGAATATTGTAGATGGAACATTTTACTGAAAGAAGACATTATTTTAATTAAAAAAAACATTTTAAACTGCATTCATAGATTTTTAAATAATTACATGGTTGAACCGGGAATCGAACCCGCTACCCGAGAAAAAAAAATACGCTGTAGCTTTATCATACCGATCGAAAGGCTTCATCATAAGGATTATTTTTTGCTAAATAACATAGTGTCAGAAATAAAAGGAAGACCATGAATTTTAACATTTTTAATACAAAATTAATCAATTTATCAAATGCTCAAAATGAGTCCCATACTGTTGAATACAAAGTCGCACACGCGCTCTTTTGATTATTTCACTCCCTGTGGATTTTTTTATCTTGTTGTGGTGGATATTTAGAACAATACGTCTAAGTTCTGTTTGTAGCTCGTGGACATTTTCATCCAGTATGAAAATGTCCACGAGCTACAAACAGAACTCATAAACTAAATTCTCGTAGTCTCTCGTAAACTAATTTTTTTCATAAACCCCATAAAAAAAATCTAACGGGGTTAGATCTGGGGATCTCGTCGGCCATCTTATTTGTCCATTTGTCTCGATCCAGGGACGAAAGCGTTCATTGAGATAGTCCCTTGTTCTGTGACTGTTATGAGCCGGAGCCCCATCTTGCTGAAAAGTAATTAAAGGTAATTTATTTCTTTATAATCAGCCAGCCGCATTGCGATGGACAATAATTTACGCGTCTTTCGGCTCAGGATACGGCTCGATTTGTTACATACAACACCTACGTATCTCTTTATCATTTTATCATGCACTTAAATTATAATAGGGAAATGATGCGTAATTCTCAAGTGGGTACAATTTATTAGTAATAGGTACTTATGATAATGTCAGTTGTATGTCCTTACGCCAATGTCAGCTTTTCATTTTTATGAACAAAATTTCACATCAAATGTTAAAATGCATGATCTTCCTTTTATTTCTGATACTATGCTTTTTTCTCGTGTCCGCTACACGAGAAAAAAAATTACCCTGTAGCTTTATCATACCGATCGAAAGGCTTCATCACAAGGATTATTTTTTGCTAAATAACATAGTATCAGAAATAAAAGGAAGATCATGCATTTTAACATTTGATGTGAAATTTTGTTCAGAAAAATGAAAAGCTGACATTGCCGTAAGGACATACAACTGTCGATTCCCGGTTCAACCATATAATTATTTAAAAATCTATGAACGCAGCATAAATTGTTTTTTAAATTAAAATAATGTCTTCTTTCAGTAAAAAGTTCCATCTACAATATTCAAGGTACTTTCCCTCCATGTGGCATAGATGTGGGACGCCCTGTATATATCTATCTTCATATATCTATATAAATAAAAAACCGGTCAAATGCGTGTCGGGCCACGCGCAGTGTAGGGTTCCGTAGTTTTTATAACAGCCAAGTGCGGGTCATGTTCGCTGACTGATAGTTTCGTACCATGCTTTAACTAAAAGCCAAACATGACTACCTACCTAATTTGATTTCCTATACAAATCCTCACCTGATCCGACAATTTTGCACGTAAAGTTTTAATTTTTTTTTGAGAATTAGATAAGACTTGTCATAGCCGGTGTAGCAACTGTTTTTTTTTTTATAAAACTTATTTAAGAATGAAACTAGCGTGATACAACTAACGCTTAGCGCCATCTATCGTCATTTCTATGGAGTTGTTAGAAATTTTCGAGTCTAATACAATTGATCGACTATTACTCGTAAACTTGCAAAGCCCACTTGAGTGTGATAGTTTTCCTTTAAACTTCGTTATATATAGGTACTACTGCCGTGACATTTGAATTTCTAACTATAACCGTTTAGTCAGTAGAGGGGAGGGGGGGGACACACTTGACTCTAACGAAAATTGGTTCTTTAAAGCTTGATAAGACACGAAAGGTTTACTTAATCAAAAAACGATCTTCCCAAACCCCTAATATTTTTGAAAGACCTATCCAACGATATCCCACGCTATGGGAAGGACGAAAAAAAAAAAAAACTTAAGAGGTGTCAAGGGACACCCGGACGGAACGAAGTTTTTCTTTTTCCTTCACTAATTAATCTTTCGATTAATTAGTGAAGGAATTGTAATATTTTTTTTTTTTTTTATGTTATAATAATATTTTTTTTATTATTAATATAAGAATAATTTCTATAAGAGAGAGAGAAACAGAGAGAGAGACAGACAGACAGACAGAGAAACATGCGACGCCGCACAGCTTACAATAGCTTACTATAGCAAAAAGTGTCGTGACAACTTTTCGTAAGAATTTTTTCCGTCTAGCCCCCTTTCACAACGCGCGATAAGGAACTTCGTTCCAATTATCATACCCACTTTAGATGTAGGGGACGTACCCTAAATCATAGTTTTTTTCAAAATTTTATTTTACCACTTTTTTGGCGTCATTAACGTGTATACTCATGCCAAATTATAACTTTCTAGTACCAATAGTTTTTGAGCTAAACCGCGGACAGACAGACAGACAGACGACATGGCGAAACTATAAGGGTTCCTTGTTGACTACGGAACACTAAAAATGGATCTTCGAAATGTATGTACGCCCATAACTTTCGAACGACTGCACCAAATTGGATAATTCTTTTTTTTTGGGTCCGTTATTGTCAGGACAAGGTTTGTATACATAATTGTACCCGGTAGGTGGCGCTGCTTTTTCAGGTGGGATGACGTCTGCCCGGGTCCGCTAGGTTCTATCAGTCAATCAGCGTTTTACTTATAGGAGTAGGGTAGGAGTAGTGTAGGAGTAGGTTAGCAGTAGGGTAGGAGTAGTGTAGGAGTAGGTTAGGAGTAGGGTAGGAGTAGGGTAGGAGTAGGTTAGGAGTAGGGTAGAAGTAGGGTAGGAGTAGGGTAGGAGTTGGGTCGGAGTAGTAGAATTTTAGTATGAGAATCGATTGACACTTGATGACAAAAGTGAGACTGTGATATCATAGTGACACTTGTTGCCAACAGAGACACCTATGGTGATATCATATTGACTGATGGACTTGATGGATGGAGATACTAGAGAGACTAGTAGTGACACCAGAATAACACATTATTTTACCAATGTGATTCCTGAGTGGCACATTATAACGCAGGAGAGACTGGGATGAAATTATGTAAATGAAGTTGTTTAATCTGTAAATAGGATATCGAAATACTTTTATAAGTCATATTTTAAAAAATCTAGATGGAGTCGACATTTCCTATCTGACTAATCCTGTCAAGAAGAATACAAACTCAAGGGTCAAAGTCTCTTTTGAAGTCCAGACATAATCTTAGTCAGATCATATCAGATCAATCTGTGATCTGTGTCTGACCTTTTCACGCCTAAACAGCTGAAATAATTTCGATGAAATCTGGTACACCATGCCCTGGGTTAGTTAGGAAATAAGATACTTTTTCTCCCGCTCCCGTAGGATAATTTCCGACCATCTCGCGGGCGAAGCTACGAACAAAAGCTAGCCCAGTCAATAAAAGTGTACCCGGATGTGTCTCGCCGTCAGTGTATCCCTACCCGGGTACCCGACAAGGCCACCCGCGGGTCTCGGCGTGAATAAATTTAATGTATTAACTCACCGCACACTCGTTTATTAGCGGTCTTACATCCCGGAGATGGGCCGTTGTATATGAGGCGATGTATTTGTGGATTGTATGTATACCTAGGGATTACGTGAATGGGTCACGAGTTTGTCAAATTTGAGGAATTGGTTTAGTCTCTTAGTTGATGATATTGCATAGATGCATCAATGGATTCTCAATATTCCTAACCGTGATTGCATCGTTCTATTCATCGATCATTCTGCTCATCATTCAGCCGAGAGACGTCCACAGCTGGATATAGGATTCTCCCAAACGTTGCCACATCGTCCGGTCCTGCACTTCTCGGATTTAGCTCATTTCCGTGACGTTCACCAGGTCAGGTTCACTATGTGGAGGGCATTCCCATGCTGTACCTCTGAATTACTTTGATACGTAATCAGTATCTACGTGCAATAAAAAAAAGTCACTGTTCGTGTCTGTCTGTGTGACTAATTACAAAGATTTTGATGCGGTTTTCACAATTATTTAGATCAATATTTAAGTTACATATACAGGGTGGCATGGACAACGAAGCGCAAACTCGAACCATGTTTTCAGCACATGATTCTAGAACACCTTCCATAGAAATTATTCGTAGGTTATAAAAAAAAAACGGTTTTTCATAGAAAAGTCCAATACCTACGAACTGACTTAAAATTTCAAGGCGGGTTCAGCATCATGTACTGAATCCATAGTATCAGGTTGCGCGTCGATGTCCCTGTCACCCTGTATAGCATAGAATTTTCGCTATTCTGACATGCCGTTGCACCCGTGCGAAGCAGGGGCGGGTGGCTAGTTTTAGCAATAAATATTTAGCTAAGTTGGATGTTATTGTTAACTTTTGTGACAGGCCTTTAATCTGCTATTTAAGTAAAGTATACTTACATGAAGCACTTTAAGCTTAGCCCAGACTTCAAGACATAGACTGAGGTCAAGATAGAATCTGCAATCGAAGCGTCGAAGTTTGAGCGACTTCGACTGACGCAAGTAATCGAGCAGTTTGAGCAATTGACTGCGAGGTGATCTTAAGATCATTGGAAATGGACGGTCTGACTGTAGAGTTGAGAGGTGAAATCGTTCTTTGAAACTTTATGGAGCTACTTCACAAACATCTGGGTGTCGTGGGCCTAGTGGTCGCAAGTGTGAAGGGATATTGGGGTACACTACTGATCCGATTACAAAAAAATCTCTCACTGATAGAAAGCTACACTATTACTGTGTGTCATAGGATATGTTTTATTGTATAGTTGACTCCCACGCGGTCGGAAGTCGCAGGCAAACTGTAGCATGTTTAGTAAGTAGGAACATCACTAGTGAGTAGTTGATGATAGATGAACAACACTAGTAAAGACGGTACTGGCATCTAATAGCTAACTACCTGTGAGCTATCTTAGTTGAAAGTCCATGTGCGTTGTTAGCAACATGGGACAAGAGCTAAGCTAGTTTACAAATATAATTTGTTCTCTCTTTGCAGAATCAAACCCACGAGACTTACACAAAACCCAATCGCATATTCACTGCAAAAATTTAGACTTTAATACATAAATTGAACTTTGAAGCCTGATGTACTTGGTTGAAGTAACAGTAAAAGTTTCACCGTCGAACCAGTGTTTAGACGATGCAGGTTAGTTTAAGACGATGCAAGTCAATACAGAGCGGTGTTGGCACAGTGGTAGAGGCGGCGATTTACGAGTTTTAGGTCGTAGGTTTGAACCCTTTTTTTTTTTTTTTTTTTTTTTTTTCAGGATGGGAAATCATCAAATGACTCCTCCCGCTCTGGGTGGAGCAGAAGGGAGTGTCAGACTCTTACTGACTAAAACCCACCCGTGTTCCTTCCTTAGCCCTTTACGTACCAGGGCAGCGGTAACCCTTTCGGACGATCCCGCTACCCCGGCAGGCTTCGGCCCTGTCGGGCCCCGTCAACTACGCTGACATCTCTTTGAGGCGCGCGTGGAACACATACACGCCGTCCGGCACGGGCCTGGTCCTGATCGGACGGAGAGCTACCCATTGCTCTCCGCCCGCAGGCCCGCGCCTACGGTGGCCGGGAGTCGTCACGCGGCTCCCGACGCCCGGAGCGTCTCCCTCGGCGGCTGAGGCGTGAGGATCTTTCCCTCGCCCATCCCGCCACCTCCTTCGCTAGCATGACTGCTTCGCAGAAGGAGGTGACCGCCTCCCACTCCCTCTCGCCCCGGACCATGGCTTGCACCAGGGCCGGGCGCGAGAGGTCGCCGCCGCTGCCGATCGCCTCTACGAGGACACGGCGGTGCTCTGCCCAAGCGGGGCAGACCTCCACCGTATGCTCCACCGTGTCCTCTGGGCGATCCTCGCAGTGGTGACACCCGGGCGTCTCCTCCCGCCTGATGATGTGCAGGAACCTCCCGAAACATCCGTGTCCGGAGAGGACCTGCGTCAGGCGGTAGGTGAGAGCGCCGTGACGCCTCTCTAGCCACTCCTCAAAGAGGGGTCTTATCGCCGCTATCGTGGCGTGCCCTGCGCTGGGTTGCGATAGTCGCGCCTTCCATTCCACCATGAGACCGCGCCGGAGGTCCGTCCGCTCCGCAGCGATTTGCCGCGGGTGCAGAGTTTCCCCCCGACGTAGTGCCTCCGCGCGCCAGTCATACAGGCGCGCGAGGACTATCGCCTCCAGATCCCATGGTGGCAGTCCGGCAAGGAGGCTTGCTGCCTCGCGCGAGATCGTGCGGTACCCCCGGATCAGCCTTACGGCTACCACCTTTTGGGGCGCGTTCAGGTAGTGTGCGGCTCGAAGCCGCAGTGAACGCGCCCATACCGGGGCCCCATATAGGGCCATGGACCGCACGACCCCCGCGTAAAGCCTCCGGCAGGAGGCGTTTGGCCCCCTCAGGTTGGGCAGGAGCCGCCTTAAGGCGGCCCCGGTCCGTTCCAGTTTTGGGGCCAAACGTCGGAAGTGCTCGACGAAGTTCCACCGGCTGTCGAGGACGAGACCCAGGTATCTCATCGTCTTCTCGACGCCGATGTGAACCCCTCCTACCATCAGTTGGGATCCCGAAGGTGGCCCGTACCGGGGCCCATGAAAAGACATGGCCTCGGACTTGTGCAATGCCACCTCAAGACCCAACTGCCGGATCCTTTCCACGACTATCGCAACCCCGCGTGTCATCGCGTCAGCCGCCGCCTGATGCGACCTCCCCTGCGCCAGGACCAGCGTGTCGTCAGCGTAGCAAACTACGCTGACGCCATCAGGGAGGTCGGCCCGCAGCACCCAGTCGTAACCGATGTCCCACAGGAGCGGCCCCAGAACCGATCCCTGTGGGACACCGCACGACATCTCTCGCCGGTTCCAGTTCCCGTCGCGACCGGGGTAGATGACGGCTCTGTCCGTCAAATACGCCCCGACTATTCGACGGAGGTAAGTCGGCACCCGGTGATACCGGAGTGCCTCCCCTATGCAGCTCCAGGGCAGGGTGTTGAACGCGTTGGCGATGTCGAGTGACACCGCCACGACCACCCCACCCCGTGACACCGCGTCCCCCGTCGTGAGGGCTCTCACGCGCATGATGGCGTCCACCGTCGAGCGCCCCTTGCGGAAGCCAAACTGGCACTCCGCAAGGTCCGGCCCCGTCCTCACCAGGTGCCCAACGAGGCGGCCCGCAATCACTCTCTCAAAGAGCTTGCCGACCTCGTCGAGCAGCACTATGGGCCGGTATGCGGACGGAGAGTCCGCAGGGCGCCCTGGCTTCTGAATGAGGACCAGCTTCCCCGTCTTCCAACGGAGTGGAAACTGGCCTCTCTCCATGCATGCGCTTAAGAGCGCCTCCAGTCGAGGCCCGAGAGCCCTCGAGGCCAGGACCCAGGCTTTACCCGGCAAGCCGTCGGGTCCCGGGGCGGTATTTTTGGCCTTCAGCCTGCCTACCGCCGCTCTCAGATCTACCCCGGTCACTTCAGGGGTGTCGTCGTCGTTGTCCGCGTGGCCCGCTTCGGGCACCGCAAGTGGCGGAGCCATAGGCGGGGGAGTATGCTCCCCCCTTGAAGGGAACAGAGCGCTCACCACCTCCTCCACCAGCTGTGGGCGGAGACTCTGCGTCAGCGGGGGGGCCCATGTGCGGAGTTTATTCCGCACCATTCTGTAGGGGCGCCCCCATGGATCTCTGTTCAGAGTCTCAGGTTTGAACCCTTCAAAGCGCTTTACTTCGTGTAAATTATTTCATCACCACTGCTCTTAAACGGCGAAGCGAAACATCGTGAGGAAACCAGTATGTCGTCAGAACCAAAAAATCGAAGATATGGGACATCTACCAATCCGCACTGGGCCCGCGTAGTAAATTACGGCCCACTCCCTCTCATCGAGAGGAGGCCTATGTCCCAGCAGTGGGAACGTTATAGGCCGATTATGAAGTCCGTTATAGCTTAGTCAGAGTAACCTCCAAAATGTCTCCACTGGTCATTTGATTCGTGTTCAAAGAATCTTTCGAAGTTAATCGACTGGTGAAGGGTCTTCACAATACACATCGAGTTCCCGCCAATATTTTGCCACGTCCCCGTCGCACGCGTCTTGAGTCATCGATTAGTTCCTAAACAAACATACTGAGTGTTGAAGGCGACCCTTTTGGAGTTAAAGAACCATGATAAAAGAAGGTTCACTTACAGCAAGACTCTAAAAAGCCTGGCCAAGTGCGAAAACTATCAAAGCTTAACGTTGTAACGGAACCTCCGCAAATTGCGGAACAGCCGCAGTACCCGCGTACGCCAAGATCAATCCCAATTAACCTTATTATTATTTCCTATGATATTAACACGAACTCTGTGATCAACTGTCTACCTCAGGGTTCCCGAAAGGATCAATTGCATATTGTTTACGTGACTGAAGATTTCATATGATACTCGTAGACGATTGAAACTCCAATTGAAGGTGAATCATTTGCGCACGCTTCATTCGATTTCTGCACTGTGCTTAGAAAAGTCGCGTGCGTCATTCAAAATCAAAATATCAAAAGTAATTTATTCAAATTAGGCTGAGAATCAGCACTTTTCGAACGTCAAAATTTACATAAGAGAGTCCCCCAAAACGCCCTCCACCACTTCCTAGTGCTTTCACTGTGAAGAAGAAGTGGCGCAACAAACTTCCTACTATCAGCATAGCTGTCTGTTTAGTTAGAAAGACATCATAAACAATATTATTTCAAACGCAGATAATAAGAATAGATAGTTTAGTATAAAGAATGGTATAAATTACTGTTTGCTGGCGCGGTCGATTTTAAAATAACGATTTTCATTTGCTGTCATTGATACGGTGCGTCAAATGCCATTAATAAAAGACGATGGCAGTTGCGGTCAATCCGTGGTAATATTGTCAATTGCTTAAATTTTTTTGTAGACGATCATTTTGCGCAATAATGTGTATCAATCACGTCAACATTGACCATTGCAATTGATCGTTTCGGGGACCCTTAACGGTTAAAAAGATACAGCCTTGGGACAGACAGAATAGATGACTGACCGACCCCTTGACAATTCAATTGTGCCTGTAATTGGTTTATTTGAAATAAATGCTTTGAGTTAGATGGATAGACAAACGGCGCGCTGCGCCATTATTGCCAGGGTCCCGTTTGCACCTTTTGGTTACGGGACCCTAAATAGCTGGTATTTTAAACACTTGAAACAATTTCCTCATAAAAAGAACAAAGACAAAGTTAAGTCAAAGCATTTATTTCAAATAGGCGCATAAAAGGAACTTTTGAACGTCAAAATTTACAATAAAATAGAATTGATTCTAATCGCCCCTGCCAAAAGGTAGTTTCGCATGTAGAATGGGCAAGAAACTTCACCGTTACTCTTTTAAAATGTTTTTCAATATTTTGTATACATGAATTATATAACTATACGTCAAACCGATGCACCTAAAATAAAATTACTATATCACAATAGGTAAAAGAATTAAAAATGAAGTAGATAGATACATGGTAGTCACATATTTACAAACTTTGTCAAAGTATATGATTTTCCTAAACATTAAACAAGTAATAAGTCAGTGTGTGAGTTGTGAGTTGAAGTAACCACAGATTGTAAATCAATGTCATAAAAATAATACATTTTACTATTAAATAAGCAACAAGTTAGATTTTGTCTAGACTCTAGATTGTCCTATGGAGCAGGACCAGCATGTTTCCAAACATTCTTTTCTTGGATATGATCCCCTGTATTGTAATATCTAATTGTTTACAAAGTGTACTTTTAATCGTACACTTTGTAAACAATTAGGGATTATCGGACTTTTACTGACTAAAACCCACCCGTGTTCCTTCAGTTGCCTATGCCAGGGGCCACGGTATCTCTTTCGAACAACCCGCGGCCCTGGCAGGCATCGGCCCTAGCCGACCCCGTCGGATCGTGCTGACATCTCTTTGAGGCGCACGTGGAACACAACGCGCCGTCGAACCGGGCCTGGTCCTTACCGGGCGGCGAGCTGCCCATTGCTCGCCGCCCGGAAGCCCGCGCCTACGGTGGCCGGGCGTCGGTTGCTGACTACCGATGTTCAGAGCGTCTCCTGCGGCGACTAGGGGCGTGAGGGCGCAGAGATTAACTTTCCCTCACGCGCTCCGCCCTTCCTTTACGAGCATTACTGCTTCGCAGAAGGAGGTGACGGCTTCCCATGCACTCTCACTCTGTACCATGGCTTGGACCAGGGTCGGACGCGAGAGATCGCCGACGCCCGATCGCCGCTACGAGGACGCAGCGGTGCTCCGCCCAAGCCGGGCAGACCTCCACCGTATGCTCCATCGTGCCCTCCGGGCGATCCTGACACCCTGGCGTTTCCTACCGCCTTATCCTTAAACAAAAGTCATTTATTCAAACAGGTCACCACAAGCAGCACCCGTTCACGAGCATAATGCAAAGATCAGCCATTACCCCCTCGCCATATTTGAGGGAAGGAGGCAAACCGACCCCCGACGCTACTGCAAGCTGTGACATCTAAGGGAACATGACGAACTTGCTGCCGGTTGTCCAGGCAAGACTAATATGACCAATCGTCTAGGTCACTAGCTAACTACATATTGCAATAAACTAATTAAAAAACATTAAAATGTAGTAGATTATGTCAATAATACATTCAAATAAAATTAAACTGAATTGACTTCTACAGTCAAATAAAAATAAAGAATTATATGAACTGATTTAACCTGTCAGTAGGCTAATTCTGGAGAAAGAACATAAACATTGTCTTGAGTTAATCAGGGCGACCAACTATTCTTATCGTGTAAGTAGTCGTTGATGGAATAGTATGCCTTTGAACAAAGGTTGGATTTTACTTGAGCTTCAAACGCATTAAAAGGCAAGTCTAGCAAAGAAGAGGGTTGTTATTAAAGGTTATACCAAGTCCAACAAATGAGTCATTACTCATTCCTTGGGCTTGGTATAACCTTCAAGGTTCATTAACCTTATGAAGGCGGTGCACGGTGCACGTGCAATAAAAAAAAAAACACTAGAAATAAGGACAAACTGTCCTTATTTCTAGTGTTTTTTTTTATTGTCTTTTATAGATTTAGGGGCTTTTGGTCACAATAAGACCATGCCAGCCCCATCTATTTCTAGTGTTAACACTGTGAATATCACTGTTTTTTGTGTGCACGTGTAAATTTTTCCTAATTTATAAGATTTTGGCGAAGATGAATTGTGAAGCAACCGTGAGAATCCCAATATCCTTAAAAGCATCTCTTAGAGAAACTCTAGCACCTAGTTGGTAAATTACTCGAACAGCTCGTTTTTGAAGGACAAATATATTATGTATATTTATTTATTTATCCATTTATTTCAGTCATCAAGGCCCATATAAACACATACAATACAATATTAATATAACTTAAAAATACTATAAATACATACAACATTATTATTACACTAAAAACTAACTAACGCACACGATGTGTCTGCGTCGTGTTTCGCTGACTGGTGTCATGTAGCCGGCCACGAAACCGGCGGTGCACAACACCCTTCGGCCAGAACTCTTCCTTGAGGAACTTCTCGAGAGGATGTGTCGGAACACGCACCACGAACGACTTGAATTTCGTGTCGTGACGCGACTCCAACTTCTCGACGCTCAGTCCAAGTCCAGTTGGTCTTCACACGCAAGTACTCCACGGTCTACTCAACCTTCGTGGAGTGGTGCAGTCTGAACACGTACAACTGCGTCGTCGGGATTGCTGGACGCAGCAGCATGTTGGGTCCTGTCGGCGCGGTGCCGCACTGGTTCTGACAAGGAGGCTTCTTCTTCTTCCTCTTCTCCACCTTGATGAAACCATCCTTGTCGCACGTGTCCTTCTCTAGACCCTGCCTGCCTGCCTGTGCGGCTTTGCCCCACAGCAGAATACCGTAGGACATAACGCTGTGAAAATAACTAAAATAGACTAAACGAGCTGTATCAACGTCAGTGTATTGTCTTACTTTCCTGCCGGCGTAGGCAGCCGAAGTGAGCCTTCCTGCTAGACTTGAAATATGAGGTCCCCACTGAAGTTTGGCATCTACTGTTAGTCCTAGAAAAATTGCCGAGCCTACAGTTTCAAGCATCTCTTTATCTAAGGCGATGTTAGGTCCTAGATTCCTAACATTCGGCAAGGCGAACTTTACACATTTCGTTTTCTTGGCATTGAGAACTAGGTTATTTGACGTAAACCAATCTGTAAATATTGAGAGTGCACTGTTTACGTCATCAAAATCTTGTTTATTCTTGTCTACTTTAAAAATAAGAGTGGTATCATCTGCAAAGAGTACAACGTCACAGATGCCCTTTAAATGGAATGGTAAATCATTGATATATACTAAGAACAAGAATGAACCCAGCATTGAGCCTTGCAGTACACCTAACTGAACTGGCAGCGCGGAAGATTTCACACCATTAACACACATTGGACCCTATTATGTAAATAAGAAATCATTACGTTGAGAGCTTCGTTTTGACACCGTAATGACGTAGTTTACGCAAAAGCGTGTCATGGTGCACGCAATCAAAGGCTTTGGAGAGATCACAGAAAACTCCAATAGCATTTTGCTGTTTCTCCGATGCGTCAAATATGTGTCTCAGCAGAGCAACACCCGCATCTGTAGTTGAATGATATTTTGTAAAGCCATATTGCTCATTATGAAGGAGGCTATTTAAATTAGAATGTCATAGCAACTGCTTGAGTATTAACTTTTCAAATATTTTTCTAAATGCAGGTAAGATAGAAACAGGCCTGAAATTGCCAACGTCATTTTTATTACCTGATTTCAATAATGGTATGACTTTACTACTCTTCATGAGGTCAGGAAAAGTTCCTAAGTCAACACATTTATTAAACATAACAGCTAGATAGGAGGCTACGATGTCTATTATATTACTTAAAAGTTTAATGGAGATGCCCCAATAATCACCTGTGTTTTTAGACTTAAGTGTGTTAAAAACATTTACTACATCACGCGGGGTTACATGTTCGAAACTAAATAAAGGACTAAGATTAATTTAAGGAGTGAGTCGTAGTTATAGGTATGTTGGCAAAAAACTCATTAAATGCCTCATCTAGGTGGCAAATACATAGTATAATTTTTCAGTTTGTAATCATTAATGAATTGATTACAATCAAAATATAAAATAGCGTCACTTTGACGACAAGTTCTATTTTAAATGAACATATTTAAATTATACATACTTATGCTTATTTTGCTCATCAGATAAATAATAGAAATAAGGCAAGGCACAAAACATACATTTACAATTATTGGTTTCATTAAGATGTAACATCAAATGGGCACATTCAATTAGAGTCTGGCCAACGAAAGCTGTCCAAGAAAAAAGGCGGCAATTTTAAAAAATCAAGAGCTGCCAACACTGGCTATACGCTGCTTAAACGGACTTGATATTTTTAGTATTCAAGACTAATAAGCGATATTTACACTGCTTCGAATTTCTCAGTAACAGTCACGGAGCCTGGATTTGTTCCCGCAAATAGGCGCAAATAGGGCAATAGGCGCGCCCCCTATTACATGGGACTTGCCATAATATACCACTTAATCAAATATTTATATCAAATCTTTCCTCTTTATAATATTAGTATACATATATGGCATTTTTTTAACCTCTGCGTGCATTGTAGTTCACAGCTCGACTTCCTGGCACGACATTATATCGAAAAGGTAGAATTAAAGAAAAAGTTATAACTATAAGTTTATTTCATAACACAAACATAGGGGCTAGGAATCATAGTCGAAATCGGATTCCAAGAATTCTACACCTGATAAAATTGAATTAGCTTCGTTGCTTTCTTCGCTGCTACTGCTACTGTTCCCAACATGTATTATAAAGGTTTCAAGTTCGTTTTCAATAAGACGGTCCCTTATTTTGTACTGCTCTTCAACATGAAGTACGTGATCAGTGTACTTCTTCCAATCATCACCAGTTATGGATAGGAAACATTCTTTTATTAAATTTTGCATTTCAGACCCTGGTATTCCTATATTTTTGCTTGCTACTTTTCTCTTTGCCTGACTCCATACAAGCTCAATCGCATTGAGGTCGCAATAATACGGTGGCAGCAACAAAATTTCGTGATTCAATATATGACTGTATTATTTTAGAACTTCTTCTGGTTCGTAGACAGCTGCAGGTTTATTATTTTTCACCAAACACATTAATTCAGATTTAGTATGATATTCTTCAAAATGAATATTATTCTCTTGAAGCCATTTTTGGAGATTAGCTTTAGTATCAGACATAGTAGGGGGTTTGTTTACTTGTTTTACATGATAACTTGCATTGTCCATCACAAGTACACTAGGTTTAGTTAGATTAGGTATCAACATTTCTTCAAACCATTTCATGAAGTTGGTAGCATTCATATCATCATGGTAGTCAGCCGATTTGGATTTTGTACTAAATACCAATAATGCAGCAAGCACAAACCCTTCTTCTGATCCTGTATGCACAATGATATGCCTTTTTCCTGACGATATGTTAGTAGTGACACCACTTGTTGAAGGTCCTTGCCATGATTTTTTAACTTTATAGTTCTGATGTACATATGTCTCATCAATGTATACAATTTGTTTACCTTCTAGTCTTCTAGTATTGCTCTCAAAAATCTGTGTCTCCATGCCGCAATTTCATATTTTTCTGTAAGTAAAGTCCGTTCGTTTTTATTGTTTTGGAAGTGAAAGCCGTTCTTGTGTAAAATTTTTCTAAGAGTTTCACGACATCCCATGAATCCAATTGCTTCCTTCAGCTCATTGTGCAGGCTTCTCAGTGTTGGAACTTGTTTTTTCACTGCATAAAATGAGTTTATTTTGTTTCTTATAGCCGAAATGTCAAAATTATCCAAATTGGAAACTGTTTCTGCATGTGGACGTTTTTTCCCTGGAGTATTCCACTGGCCTTGATTTTTAGACCCTTCAGTTTTAATTCTTCTTAGAGTTTTCAAACTTGCATCTGAAGAGAACAAATTCAACAAATTATGTAACAATATTATAAAACTAAGCAGACTGTAAAATCTTTGGTTAGTGCACTCAGTCATGCAATTAAAAAACGAATGAATAAAATGCAAGGAAAGCATGTTAGTCATTATACCATGTATAAAACCTTTAAACGTGACTGTTAAGTCTATAATTTCTAAATTAATGTAGAATAGATACCTGTCATTGAAGATATCTTTTCTAAATAATGTGTTTCACAAGACGACAATTCATTATTTTCAAGATTCTTCAATTTCTTGACTGTTTTCACAATTTTAAGTTTTGTTTCCTCTTCCTCGTTGTTAATACTACCTGAAAAGTAGATACACCGTAAAAACAAACAAACAAACAGGGCAAGCTAAATAAAACCTTTTAAATACTGCGAAATGTATCAAGATGTTTCAATGGAAATTTCAGAAACTAACCTATAAGTGACATGATTGAATCCAATAGTCGTATTTTCTCTGTAGATTTCTGATTCAAATCACTTTTTACGTCTTTATATTTGTCAATCATTGTAAAGAGAAGCTTTCTCGTCGAACTTTCGGATGTTTTCGGCATTATTTTAAATAGAACCAATGAAAATAAGATGCAGGATAACACAAGATGACTTAATTACGAAACGTCAATTTGACAATTTTGACAGTGCTAAATTATTGCCATATCAAAAGTTTAGAAATTAATTCGTGGTCAGCTTTCGTTGGCCAGACTCTATGTCCTTTTTTCTTACATTTAAACTATCCCCATACAATAATATTTGAGCTGGGGTTTATTTTTGTCAATTTGATATTACTAAATAATTGGCTAATACTGGCACAGGGTAAACAATTATTAAATACATATTGTTGCGAACACTGATTAAATAAGCTACCAAAACCTTGACCGAATTTATCAGAAAATATATAAGTAGTATTAATCTAATTATTCATAATATTGCTATCATCACTAATACAGCTACCTACTGGCTGAGCCACTGAGGGTGTAGGTGTAATAAGCTGGGGTCCCTGGGAGCAGGTACAGCTAAAAGAGAGGTTATTTGTCAAAGACTCATACCTCTCCGCATTATACTGGACCAGGTCTGCCAACTCATTAGCCTCCTGCATGCGTTTACTCAGGTCTTGTTTAGAAGCTTCATATTTACTAAAGATATCCTTTAGAGCGTATTCCCTAACAAACAATTTCGTCCTGAAGGTGCCGAGTGTCTGTGTCATTCATAGCTCTACATAATTCTAATTCACTGTTACAATTTTTTAATTCTTGTATTAAATTTACTTTCTTTTTTGCCTAAGTAAATCAAGAACTATATTCTTAATCTTTATGTCCTTACATCCTTTGTTAAATAATCCTAAATACTATAATAACATTTAAATAGCAAGAATCTTTTTAATTTCTTTTTAAATTCATCGTTGGATGGAGTTTCTAGTATAGGCTTTGGTAAGTGATTGTTTATACGCGGTGCCATACTGAAAATGCTTCTGGCATATAAGGCCGTCTTGTTAGATTTGCAACAAATTTTATCAGTGTGCCGCTTACTTCTGTATTTATCAAAAAGATGTTTGTTAGTTCTTGCGAAGCTAGCAATCTCATAAATGTAGACACACGGTGAATGTAGACACAATGTTATGCTATCAGTCTGGTTGATATTAAACATACCCCTAATACCCCGCTTTTGCGCTTTGAATGCAATGTCTTTATTGGTGGAATGACCCCAGAATATAACACCATCTTTTATCAAGATTCCAATGGCATTTTGTGCTTCTTCCCAGGCGTTAAACATGTTCTTTATTAGGGTGACTCTGGCCCGCCCCATTGGTAAAGCCGTACACTGTTGTTTATGGACGATGGAATTTTTATTAAAGTGACGTAACATTTGATTGAGCATCAACTTTACAAACACCTTACTGAGAATTGGCAGAATTGACACAGGCTTAAGCTAAATAGGGCGCAATTGTTCGATGATAGATCTACATACTTTTACAGACGTTTCTAAGAGATCATATGTATGATTTAATTTTAAGATCTTCAAAAGATTTTATAACAGCCTGGGGGTATGTATGTTGAAACCTATAATCTACAAAGGACATGCCTTTAAATTCATTTTAAGTAAGGAAGCAGACAGCACGGGTGATGAGTTTAAAGCTTCTGCAGTTTTAAGGGGAATATTAGAAAAACCTTATGGACGACGTATCTACCACCCATGAACCCCAACAAAACACCAAGAGGATTCTCGAAGTTTAGGCAGCCTTAGCAGACAACAAACTCTGCTTCCTGAAAGGTCTGACCAAAATTCTTCTTTGCACAATACAACGTCTTCGAAATCCTTATTGTATTCGCCATTTTTGCAAGCATGGCATTGTATGAACCTTTTGCACATTCATTTGTTCTGCGCCCCAAAAGTTTTAAGTCTCTCGTCCTTTGGGCAGCATTAGTGTTTATCTTCGTCCAGTTTTTTGTTTATTTCGAACATTATTAGATCGAAAGTGTGTGTTGTTTCGTCTGAGTATCGAAATTAAATGGCCTCGTGTGAGTGGAGTTCGGATTTTTTGTTTTGTTCGAAGTTACTTCAAGAGTTACGTGCGTGAGGTTATTTGATAGAATTCGTGAGTTTGTTGAAGGAATATTTGCAGAGTTGTTGTAGGTAATAATTGACCGTTTCACTTTTCAGAGACTTCAAGTTAGTATCCGCATTTTTTAATGAAAAACTTGTTCATTGCTTTTGGCTATGTGTGTGAGAAAAGAATGATGGATCACTTGAAGGCCCAAATCAACCAGTAAAGCTTCCAAAAAATCCTATACTAACTAAAGCTTTTAAAAAATTAAAATATTGGGTCGAAATATTCCTCCACATCGCTGTGACTGGTAATGTACTCAAGAGACTGGCGGCATTGCCACGTTGTATGGCAATGCTTAGCCTCTGGCCAAAGTAAAAGCCAGCCATTTGGTCACGGGAAGTGTCAACCAGCCGTTTAGAGAGTTCATTGAACAAGCAATGAGCACTCGGACCCCACGGCCCGAGGCTTTCAACCCCAAACGGCTCGAAAATATAATTTCCCATAAGGTTTAAGATGAATATGATTTTTTTTCTTATTTGCCATTATTCTCTGTTAACAGTTTTCTAAGCGGTCAACAATAGCCAAAAAGTAATCTGCCTAATAAGAACTGGATTAAATTACAAAACAAACAGTAATGAAATTGATATAAGAATTCCTACTGATTCACATAAGCACAAACCCGATAAACACTCCTCATATAATTAATTCTCGTACGTAAGTCGCGACACCGCAAAACATTCGATATAAAATAAACCTTAAAACCTATACTCTTCGATAATCGACTCCTACAAAACAATTGTTCGAACCATTCGATAACCGACAAGCAATTATTGTTGGTTACATTTCCGGAACACATTTTGTCCCTCTCGCTCTTATGTAGATTGTGTATGTGAGAGCGAGAGGGGAGATGTAGTGTCGCGCTGCCGATTGTTTGATTTCCGTAGCTGCCGCCACGCACTACCTGTGTCAGTAAACGGGTTAGCTAGGGAGCCACACAGTATTTGGTGAAAGTATCGATGAGAGATTCCAATTTTATATTTTTCAATTTTATAAATATTTTGGAGAACTTTTATGTAATTGGTTTCATGCTTAAACAAAACGCTTCTTAATACATACATGCTGAAAAGTTTATTTAAATGTTGGGTAACATACCTTCATTTATACAAGTGTTACGAGATGATTTTTGCCTCAATAACAGAAAACATCGCGGAATTCTGGAATAGTATTTACTGCAAAAATAGTTCAAGAGTTCACGATTTATTTCCAGCATGTTAAACTTCTACGTAAAGTTGCAACTTATTTTAGCTTTACTCGGAGATATTTAATAGATAGAGGCTTGTGGCTAAGTAATAACTGCCGCACGGGTCGATCAATCAGGTTAAGCTATGTTTGCCGCGGTTGGTCCGTGGATGGGTGACTATTTTCACATACCAACCCCTCCGTGCCTCGGAAAGCACGTAAAGCCGTTGGTCTCGGCTGTCATTCATGGATCTTTGACAGTCGTTACGGGTCGTCAGTAGCCCGAAAGTCTGACCACCAGTCTTACCAAGGGGTATCGTATTACCCAGTAACTGGGTTGTGGAGGTCAGATAGGCAGTCGCTCCATGTAAAATACTGGTATTCAGCTGCATCCGGTGACACTGGACGCCGACCCCAACATAGTTGGGAAAAGGCTAGGCAGATGATGATGACTCGGAGATATTTAATCTTACCGTGCACTCTCCTAGTTCTAGTCTCTTTGCAAAACAAGCAGTAAGTTGGATTCTGAGTAGATATTTATTAAATTGTATATTTTTGTAAACGACTTAAAAGTAATAACATAGTTTAAGACATTGCTATGTATAATTATGTTCAGCGTTTACGACTTTTGCTATATGGCGTGAAAATATACACAGACTTACGTACTTACGTACTTATTCCTTGCGTATTTATACTCACCAGTATTTAAATATTTGTCCCTTCTTGTAAACTTACATGTATTTCTGTATCCGCTGTTGGAGATCCAATAAATAAATCAATAAACAATTATAAATCGCCATAATATCGACAGCAAACTATCGACATTTGGCCACCCCATTTGACAACACTCGTAGCCTCTGAGCACGGCGCTTATATTCCGATTCTGTCCTCGGCACATCTCTATTGATTCTCATCGTACGTACATTGGCACATGCCGATGTACTTACAATCAACTACGCGGTTGAAGCACGCTTTAAAGGTATTGGAAGTGGAGCGTGTATTATTATAAAAGATATTTAAATGTTATCGGGTTTTTCCATCAGAAATTTCTTAGCAGCAGCCCGGAATCTAGATTTGTGCCTGATTGCCGCTTGAGTTTCTTGCTCGTTCTTCTTCATAGGAACATACTACCCTTTGGAATGCTTAACACTCTTCTGACTGACCGAGCCCTTAAAAAATCAAAAGTGCTTACAATTGGTTTAATTTAAATAAATGCTTAGACTTTGAGTTGACGTGGGACTATAGCATATATGGTGAAATGTGGGTGATAGATACTCCGCTGCCTAACCTTTGGGGAATAAAAGCGTGTTATGTTAAATTAAATGTAAATATGTTGGTCGCGTCCTGGGCAGTTAGCTTCGCTGCCACCTTGCTGACTGGCTAACAATTTGCCAGCGACAGAGCAATTTTTAAGTATCCGGTTCGTGCTGGTACGAGAAGGAGAAGGCTTAACATTGCCTTGGAACATCACGCCAGTATTCCCCAAAGGGGTAGACAAAGCTGTATATCTAATACCTACACACATTTATCTTTTATGTAATAAACGTTTTGCGTCCCCATTTCTTATTTTGTAGGTGTCGCAAAAGATGAACAAATAGTTATAATATTAAGCATTACTATAACAAACTGTGAACACATTTTGTTCTGCCATACATTGCGATTCTGGCAATATCTCTAAGATAAATAATCATGGTCTAGCGGTAGTGGGTGAGATGGTGAGATCGATTTCGTAAAATACTAATGTGAACCTACTCCTCCTGGCCCAAGTACATTAAGCCTCCTTGAAATACTTAGAGGAACAATCGTCATAAAAATAAAAATGTTCAAAGAAACATGCATGTTTTGAAAACGCATTACATACGAGTGAGTTTGACAAAGTTGCATCGAGTGGCGTCCTCAATACTTTTCATATTCGAGTGGAGCCCTATGCAGGTGTGCGAGGAGCATCGGGTCTTAGCGGTACGGGTAACTTTGTTGTGTGTTCGGTTTGCTAAGAGTTTTAGTTTAGAGTTCCTTGAGAAGATAGAAATACGTTGCTACGGTTGGTTACAAGTCTAATAATTTTCTTTGAAGAGAATAGTGATTTTCTATACATACAGAGTGGCAGGGACTTCGACGCACAACCTGTTACCATGGCTTCAGTACTTGATTCTAGACCCACTTGCGTTGAAATTTGAATTTACAACTTAATGCACGGACAACTGTACATCGCTTGCTCCCGCGTGGAAGCCAAAATATGAGGAGTCAGAACTGGTGAGTTCTGACTCCTCATATTTTGGCTACTGAGATCAAAACTACATTCGTACTACATATGCAGGAAATTTTATTAAAAATGCGGCTGTCATATTAAATTATGGTGTCTTACTAGCTACTACTAGTTACTTGTTTACTAGCTTTACTAAGCTAGTAAACAATAAAAGGCTATCAAAGTAAAATGGTTTCCATTGATGTGCAGCAGACCGTACCTGCCTGTGAATTATTACATTAACTTATTAGACCGAGTACATTGATTTCAATTAGCGAAACAATGAGCATTATGTAGTCAGTAGATAATAGCAGAAGCCACGGTCGGCTATCAATCGGCAATAATATGATCACATTGTGTTTATTATGGAAGCCATATTGAGTGGCCAGTTGCTTCAGATTGATTTGCTGATAGCGTCTGTAATTGTCCCATTGCAGGGCTGACAAGGATAGAATATGAATACATTTATTAAAAAGTAAATAAGTGTTACAGAATATGTACAGGTAAAACATTTAAGTTGTTTATTATTTAAAGAAAAATAATGAAAATACGTTAATTTGCGGTAAACATGACGCAGAGCGAGAATACAAACACAAAAAAATGCTTGTTAAATATTGAACCACATTGAGTCAATATTTAAGTCAAAGTGAAATCATAAATTTTAATTAGTCACATAAAGCCAGTTTAAATGTCAATGTTTACAAAAGGTAGTTTCGTATGGACAAGATTTTAAAATTATTTATTGATGAATTGGTTATAATAATTCAATGTGCACATGTACTAAATTCTAATACACGGTGTACGGAACCTCTCTTATACCAGTAGTATCGCAGCCGCCTCGTGATTACTCAGACTAACTTGTTGCCCGCACCTCAATCCGCCATGTTTGTGCAGGAGTACTTCTTGTACTTACATGCTCACGGAAAACTGGCTTTCGAATAGTTGATATTGATGGAGTTAAGACTTATCCTGGTTATCTTTACTAAAATATAGTATTGAAAAGGATGACGGCGACAATCAACAATTTGCATTGGCATTCGCAGTCATCATCATTATCATCATCATTTCAGCCCAGAATCACCCACTGCTGGGCCTCCCCTTGTCTCTGCCATACTTCCCGGTTCCATGCGTCACTCATCCAGGTGTTTCCGGGACTTGGACGATATCTTCAACCCAACACGCTTTTGGATGGCCCTGGTTTCTTTAGCCTAACTTTGGCCACCATTCGGTCACAGCTTTACTCCATTGGCCATGTCCTCGTCTAGCTAGATAACCTGTTCAACTCTACTTGAGGCGCATCGCCTTGTCCTTGATGTCGTAGACTTTCGGCTGACGACGGATTCGCCGTCATAGCGCAAGATATACAAAGGTTTATTGTACTTTTTGTGTATTCATAACTATTATGTCTTGTTTCATGCCCACTGGTCCACCGCCTGCCTGTTAGATGCGTTTACAATACAATAGACGTCATGAAACTTGTCATCATAACCCTTTACACTTGTTCTGTCATAACGGCGGCTTTAACAAAAACTAGGCATTTCTTCATCACACTACGTCTGTGTGAATATAACCTATATTTTGGGTCCGTTGAAGTGTCTCTGTTAAAAGTTGCTATATCAGGCCTGTCACTCCCTAACTCTTAATACAGGATGTGGTAAAATTATTGTAATTTTACCAATCACATTATATACAGTTTTTGTATAATATCACACCATAATAGTGACCCAACTTATTTATTAGATTGTTTATGTATTACATGGAAAGTGGTTTAAGATATAAGTTTATCAGAGAACAAAAGCAATGTGTAGTTCTTAAGTTATCAGTTCTAACAGACAGAATTCCTGATAAACTGTAAATGTAATTACAAAATATTTCAGTAGCTTTTAGCTTCATGGAGATAAGATAAAGACAACAATTTTATTTGTCAAGTTTGTATATGTGTTGTACATTTGAACAAAACCTCTGGGGCGCGGGGTTCTAGTGTTCATCGAGTATTTCGAGACTTCACCAAGTGGTTGGTCAACTTTTCACGTGACCAGAGAGATGGCATTTTTTTCCAAAAAAAATTGCATTTTTCCCATTGACAGCGTACTTATACATAATATACATATTTTAGTGACAGCTTATATAAAGTATTTTAGAACCAAGTTAATAAAATATCAAAAATGAACGTCTCAATTAAAAGAAAAAGAAAGAAAAAGTATTAATTGCGACTCGTACAGAAAATAAGTACACCCTGTATATCTAGCCAGACGGCCTTGTCAACACTTTCTATGTATATTTTCATTTGGTCCAGTTTCGTTACCTGCCGCGTTACCCGTCACACAACCCTTTACAAAATGTCGCAGACTCTCTATGACGACGTGACACTTGTCAGCCGACGACTAGTTAGGTCCTGTCATGTTTCTCGAGGTGACAGCTACGAGAAACTTGCTGAAAGGAACTCCACTGGTTAAAAATATGTAAAACAAAGGTGAAAATTGAGCGGTGATCAGATCCCCTCTATTGTTGGTGAATCATTTGGGTTAGATGATGTTATTACAGTATGATGGTTCCTGATATGTACTACTGTTATTGAATCATATGGGTTAGGTGAGGTTAGAACAGTGACCATTAACGCGCGAAGGCGAGCGAGCGAAGCGAGCGTGCCGCGGCTGCGGCCGCCGAGCATCAGATCCCCTCTATTGTTGGTGTTGTGGGTTGTGGTTTGGGGTTAGATGGGGTTATAACAGTATGATGTTTCCTGATATTTACTTATTCATTACAGAATTTTGATTTTTTTTTAAGGATTAAATTACAACTTTGCAATAATACACTTAGTGACACAATAGTTTTATGACACTACCGTCCACTTAGAAAAATAAAAAAATGATTTATTCTACCTACAATGTAAAGTGCCTACAAACTTTATTAGAGCAATATTGTAGAAAAATGTGTATTAGTGTCTAACATTTTAGGAGTTAATTATTATGCTTATTTATTATGCCTATAAAAAATATGTTTTAATATCATTATGCGTAAATGAATTTATGCTTTAGAATGCTATGCTTAATCATTATTATGCTTAAAAAAATTATGCGTAAGCTGTTATGCGTAAATAATGTTATGCAAAAATATAATTAGGAGGAACAAAAGTATGCCACGCTATATTAGGTCTTACAATTTTATGCAAATGGATAGGGAGCCCTCAAGAACTAATACTTGACCTACGCGTAGCAATCTCCTACGATTTCGTAGCGGTCGTAGCCGCCCCTTCGTAGCGAAACATACGCCGTAGCAAGAGTTCAATACTTTTACGCAAGCTAGAGATTATTACTAGTGGAATGGAAACATGAAAAGTACTATTTTTGCAAGTAGATTGTGTCGTCATACTTGCATAGTATAAGTCAAAGTCAAAAGTAATATTTATTAATATCGGTAAAGTCAGGAGACTAATTGTTTATGAAATTACTTAAATTGCCCGTCTATTAAATCACAACTGTCATTCATTAACAGTTGTATGAAATATGGTGAAAGAAGGAACATGGTCAACGGTGTCATTAGCTTTACAATTAAAATCCCTAACGGTACTTTACGCGGTCGACATAATTATTCATTTTTACTACTTGGCCCATTACAAAACTGCCTTTATCGAAATAAAGCGTTGCCCTTGTTGCTACTTTCTGATCTCTAAAAAACGTTAACTTTGACTGAAATGACGTGAACTATTCAGTGGCCGTCCCGCGGGTGTAGACGCCTCAGCCTGCAAGTAATTGACGCTCGGTAATCGATACCACACTGTGCCGGTACCGATACCACACAACGGTATCGAGCAGTCGAGATTATTGTCTCTGGATACATTTTGATTGACGGATTACAGGCTGGCTTGTGCATAATTATGTAGGCTTTGTTTACAATGAGGAGGCAAGATATCACAGTAAGATAGAGGTATGAAATGTATCGTTAATCTATTTATAAACACGAGTTTCTCGTAACATCACGACTGTATTTCCCGATGGGGTAGGCAGACATTTGAATCTGTTTTTCCATTACGATTTGTGCCCGGTGGATGGCAAAAGGCTCGCCGCCTAAACCATGGGATAGAATAATATGACTGATGCAATGTGGGTACGAGTATACACACCCTCGGGTTATCTTGGCTTCTCTGGCTTCTGATTTCATAAAAGAGAAGAAATTGTCAATAAGTGAGTTTTTGCTCCAAAATGTTATAGTCAAATGTTGCGTGAAATAGTTTCCGAAGACAAATCAAAATTAAATTAAACGCAGTTTCATCATGTACCTAGCCTTTTCCTAACTATGTTGGGGTCGGCTTTTAGTCTAACCGGATGCAGCTGAATACCAGTATTTTACATGGAGCGACTGCCTATCTGACCTCCACAACGCAGTTACTTGGTAATACGATACCCCTTGGTAAGACTATTTGTCAGACTTTCGGGGTTTGACGACCCGTTACGACTGTCAAAGATACACGAATGACAGCCGGGACCATCGGCTTAACGTGCTTTCCGAGGCAAGGAGAGGTCTTGGTATGTAAATATGGTCACCCATTTACGAATCAACTGCGGCAAGCTTAGCTTAACCTGATCGATCAACCCGTGCAGTTGTTATTACTTAGCCATAAAGCCCTCGAAATCAAAGACAGTTTATTACTAGAAATAAACTGCACTGCGAGGGGCACTCAACAGCTGCACATTTCTCACGGTCGTTACAGGAAAAATCACTAATAATGCAAGAACTTCCCTTAGGGGATCTATTTTAGTAACACCTTTTTTTAAATGATAGTGTTGCGATATGGTTGCAAATGAAACACTATCGGCGTCTTGTTTTTACTAAACAAATGACAGAAATTAAAATATTTTTTCTTTTTATTGTGTAAAAAAAAAAGAAAGAAAATACGTTTATTTGCGGTAAACATGACGCAAAGAAAGAACACAAACGCAGAAAAGAATAAGTTACATAGAGGAGAATATGCGTCACATCTACGCAAAATGGCCATCGCTCAGCATAATGCTACGACCCTATGCGAGACAGAGCTCTAGCGCTGGTTTTCAACGAGAGCCGGCGTTGATGTTGACATAGGTAGGTAGTAGTCTTTTGTTATATAAAAAAATAAATTTAAAATTTAAAAAACCCGCGCCACAAATCAATAATAAATAAAAATAGTATGAATGTAAAAAGCCTAAAACCATAAAAATAAAACTATTGCAAAAATAGCTACAAATAGAACAAAAAAGGTATAAACGTGAAACCCTAGAAAAAGAAAAAATAACCTTGAAATTATGACCCTACGTAAGTACGTATGAAATGTCTTGATTAAATGTTGTCCCGTCGGGGGACCGCTCTCATTATTAGCCTAACGTTCTGTTAAAGTTTAAAATAGTAGCGGTCCCCCCAATTTATTTTTTATTTCATACTTTTTGTAGGGAATCCTTATTATTTGATTTCTTTTATTTTCTTGCGTTTTAAGATTCAGGTAATTTGGTGTTTAATCAGGTTTTTTGTAATTCGCCATTTGTTGTGGCGGCCATCTTGGATTTGAAATTTATCATAGTGTATAGTATTCTACTAGTCAAGACCTTTCATTTGATACTCATATTGAGGGAGTTGTGAAAAAATATGTAATCAGCCATTTTGTGGCGGCGGCCATCTTGGACCGATTTTCATCAAACATAGATTAGAACACTCCCGAAAAATTCAATTTTCAAACAAAAAACAAAATCAAAATTGGTTCAACCGTTCGAGAGCCACGATGCCACAGACAGACATACACACACAGAGACACGTCAAATTTATAACACCCTATCGTTTTTGCGTCGGGGGTTAAAACATAAGCAGGAAGAGATTAGTTTTCCATTCTGTGGGGATTAATGACGTAACTATGGTACGAATTATTATTTATTTTATTATGCGAGACTCACAAGAATGCTAGCATTTTGTTTCTAGGCAATATTATGCAGACTTATTTCATTTTACTAGTATTATTTATTAAACTGATACTTATTATTTGGTAGCAGGTGGTGTTCTGTAGTTTCTGCCTACTCCCCTGGGGAAAAGTCGTGTCGTTAAATATTAATTTTATTTTCTTTATTTTCGGAAGGCTTACAGACTAATAACATTATAATAACAGTAATACGTATATAACTAAATTGCTCATTACAAGCCTCCACAGATAAATAAATTATTAGGTAGATATATTATTTGGTAACTTTTTATTAATAATAAAATCTCACCATAAACTCAGTTTACATTACGAAAGTTTCAAAACAAATTTAAATAGCCTTCACATAATTATTTAACCTAGGTAACATTTAAAAGAGGAGAGTAAAATTGTTAGTTCGTTTGTAAGAGGTAATCTCTGGAAGTACCGATCCGATAACAAAAACTGATTAGTAGTTGAGTTCCCTGCGGTCGGAAGTTGTGGGTAAAAGCTAAGTAGTATTAAATACATCACAAAAGATATGGCGGCAGGCCCAGACGGAGATGACGGGTTGAGTTGGACCTCTTCGGTAAGGATTAGCCCTTAGTAACAGTCCAGCGTCAGGCACTAGTTGTCTGGCATTTTTGCTGAACTGAACCTTTTTGGCGCAGACTTTCCACCTAATTTCTTACATCGGACTTTTCACTTTTTTGAAGTGAAAACTTCTTTAGCAACGTTGTGCACTTTTTTTGTGATGGGTAATAAATGTTAAGCTCGTGTCAGGACACGTGACCTGACCGAAAATTCGTAAGACGGAGCTCGCGTCAGGACACGTGACCTGATCGAACATTCGTAAGACGGAAGCAGAGTTTTTTGTGATGGGTAAAAATGTTAAACTCGCGTCAGGACACGTGACCTGATCGAAAATTCGTGAGACGGAGGGAAAGTAGACCGCATTCCAAAATATCAAAAATGCACAACGTTAATATTCAAGTTTTCACTTCTGCCGGCACTCCCGGAGTGCAATCCGTTTTCTTTTTGAAGTGAAAACTTCTTTAGCGGCGTTGTGCACTTTTTTCGTAATGGGTAAAAAATATTAAACTCGCGTCAGGACACGTGACCTGATCGAAAATTCGTAAGACGGAGCTCGCGTCAGGAAACGTGAACTGATCAAAAATTCGTAAGACGGAGGGAGAGTTTTTTGTGATGGGTAAAAATGTTAAACTCGCGTCAGGACACGTTACCTGATCGAAAATTCGTAAGACGGAGCTCGCATCAGGACACGTGACCTGATCGAAAATTCGTAAGACGGAAAGAGAGTTTTTTGTGATGGGAAAAAATGTTAAGCTCGCGTCAGGACACGTGACCTGATCGAAAATTTGTAAGACGGAGCTGGCGTCAGGACACGTGACCTGATCGAAAATTCGTAAGACGGAGGGAGAGTAGACCGCATTTCAAAATATCAAAAATGCACAACGTTAATATTCAAGTTTTCACTTCTGCCGGCGCTCCCGGATTGCAACCCGTTTTTTTTTTTTTTTGTTTTATATCTGAGGTTATCTAAGGTATTGTATGCCGTTTAGTCTGTGCTAAATAAATGTAAAAAGAAATAAAGAAAATACGTTTTTTTCCGTTATTATTTTATGTATAAAAGACAGAGAGAAGTGGAAGGACAGTATGGCGGCCATTGCCCTGTAGTGGCACATTACAGACTTGTAATTATACTATCTAATTACCATGGAATCATACGCGCCCCTTGCTAAACTGCGTATAAAACATAATATCACAACCATGGTTAAGCCGACATGCAGCTTACACTGGATTAATTAAACTATAATGATTGGCAGATAATAATGTAACATCGTCGTATACAGGTGGATGTCGGAATCTGTGCTGTTTCATTCAACAATTGTGTACGAATGACTGCATTGATAGGTTACCAACTTTTCTAACATATTTAAATAGCTACTCGGCTAAATCTCATTTACATTGATGTATGGACAGTGTTACAAAATAGGAATGCTCCTGACGACTAATATGCTGGGTGGATACTAATTTTAGTCTAGCGAGTGTTCACTCAGCGCAATATAATTATTCTAAGGCAGATTGACACACTGTAAAATAGCCGTGTTATAACTATTTCATAAGACTGAAAAGAAATGACAGTCGTGAATATCTGGTCAATTTAAGTTGATAGTGAATTTGCTAGACAATCCGTTTCCCTGACCAACAAGGTCGATACAACCCGTAATTAAGAGATTAGATAGTATATTCCTTGTGAAGTATACAGAGGTACTTAACAGTAGCCTTACATACATTGGAAGCATAATAATATTCCAACGTCAGTAGTTGGCGTTAAGGGTAACCGAAGATTAATTGTATTATACTTGGTGGCATGGAAATGTCATCGTGACCTATATAATATTGTGACATTTTGTTAGTATGCGGTTGCAATATTGATGAAATGTCAAGTTTTAGTGAAAGTTTACGCTTGATTATATCATTTAAGACAATTCTTCTTCTTCGTGTCGCTCGCACGACTGTATTTTAAATATTGTTTTCCCAAAACTTTGCCACTTCCACGGCGTTGTTGGTGGCAGCGCATACTGCATGTATTGAGTCACAGAGGGCAGGATGCAGGTGGATGGAGGTGGAGCATGGTTTGTGACATATCTCCACAATCACACCCCATTGCCGTTACGTCAAGGTGCCCCACGTTACCAGGTTGGACTTACATCTTCCCACTTGTGTCCGGAGACGGTTCAGAGACTTCCAAGTGGACCACAGAAGGTTACACCCTGCAGGGAGATGCTCCTTTGGTGGTAGGTAAACGATTTATTGCTTTGTATAATTATTTGAGAGTACACGAACTAGATAGAATCTTTTTTTTATCCAAAAAATTTGATACAGGCGTCACGTTTTAATTTGTATTAGTGGACTAACACATTTTTGTTTAAACACACTCTGTACAGTAAGAAAGTCGATACTAGTTATATTTGATTATTGTTTATGACCCAATTATTAGTTAACAGGAACTAATTACATATGGCTAATTTAATTAATTTCGAGGACTTCTATTTTACACTGTTCAGTGAACTTGTTACTGTATTGTAACATTACAAGGACTTTGATTAGCTAGCGCGAAACAGATATCTAAAAATGCCAAAACAATAAAAATATAATTAGTTTTAGCCTTCACTGCCTCTTTGGTCTTGTGGTAACTTATATTGTTAGTATAATATATTAAAAATATTCAAATCATAACTGTTATCTTTCATCAGTCGTATGAAATGTGTCAATCTGATAAGCAATTTTCCAATTAGAGTCTTATAATAATTGGCCTAAATCTTCATAAAAAAATTTGTTTACTCTCAAAATACAAAATATTTTAATTCACATAAACTTATGAAACGTCAGAATTTAGGTGCACGGTTCAGATCTGAAACAAGAAACTCCAAGGTACCTCTTTTAAAAATATTTGGCTTTTTAAATATTTTCAAATTAAACTGTTAATTTAATGGAACGGGAGGACAGTGTAAGTCCGTCAGCAAGTACCAGGTACTTAAAAAAATAAAAAATGGTCAACAAACCGAAGCATCTATGAGTTTACAAGGCCTATAACGTTCTTACAGAATATAAAAGAGTGTAATAAAGGACAAATAGAGATAAATTATATAAATAAAGTAATTAAAAAAAAAAAACAATTTAAAAACCTATTTTAATAATTGTCAAACCTCTTTGGAACTGGTTTTTCGAGATTTATACGGTGCTTAGCGAGAAATTCTTCCCTGAACTTTAGTCCCTCTTTTACAGATTGCGCCACATTATCAGCATTCAATATATTATATGGCAGTTTTGATGTGAATGACCAGTGTGATATTATGGCGTGTTTCAACTGCCAATAGCTATCTACCTCCTTTACCGTGGTCTTAAAACGATAATTGCCCATTCGTTCAATATTTGACGAATTTCCACGGAGTTCTGACCTAGGTGTATTGTTTCCAGTTTTTGACGAATTTCCACTGAGTTCTGACCTAGGTGTATTGTTTCCAATATTTGGCGAATTCCCACTGAGTTCTGAGCTAGATACATTTAAGGCTCCACTTTGAGTACTGTTTATGAAAAGTTCTGTCATATTAAATGTTTTCATTAACAATTGCAATTGTTTTATCAACGCAGCACTTTCTTCGGGATGTGTTTTGTTGTTTCTTTCTAAGATTTTCACAGCATCTTTTGCTTTAATCATTGTAGGGAGTTGTGAGAGCTCATAATCTTCTTGAGTTCCTTGTTTTTTTACATTTTCTGTTTTGTTATCCTCACATCCTATAGTGCAGACGATATATCCTATTACGATGAACATTGCACTTTTAATTTTTGTTCGTTGTATTCTTTTCTAAGGAATATCGAGGCGTGTTGCTTCAAGTATTTTATATCTTTGAACAATTTTATGAAGCTCATTCTTGATAGAGTATTTTATTTACTTTCGTAACGTATTTCAATTTTACAATATGTTTTATTGCCGCTGAATTTGTTTTATGACTAAAATATTGTATTATTTGACTGTGTTTGTGCATACACCATTGTATAATTTATTTATATTAAATTAATTTAATAAAATAAATTACCTATTTTGTATTTGATAGGAGCTATCGTAATTGGTGTATTTGTCTTAATCTTCATTGTGACATCACTCGTTAATCTGTTACTAAAATTTAACTTTGCTTATAACTTGCAAAATCAATACACATTCCTAGAAAATCACCAGGGGAGAAAATACACATACGCATACATACATAAACATACACACACATCACACACACACCTTCTTGCTATGGGAGTAGGTAGTAACTACAGAACGCCACCTGCCACGATCCTTACACACTCCTTTTGCTTCGCTTGCGTTCATACAGTTGCGAGTACTACTCATCTGACCTATTTGAAGAACATCATCAATAAGGTCACCACATGACCTTCTAGAGCGTTCTCTCCCGGCTCCCGGCTGTTTCCACTCACATCTACCTCGTAAAAATACCTTTTGTTAGTCGCCTTTCAACAAATACCTTAACCAAATACTTTTAAAATAAATCATATCAAGCAATCCGATTCAAATATCTGAATCGTATTAATCCGAGTAACTCCCTCACAACAGCCAGATCACTGATACCAATTACAAATAGTAGCCAGCATCTCTGTAGAAACGATACTAACTAAACAACATGTCAATATACGATGGAAAATCAATCTTGTAGCATACACTATTGGTAACACATTCGTCAATATTTTCGCAAACGTATTGTAGTTACATATAGTTGATACATTTATGTATAAGACACTAAATGACCCGATAGACGTTGTCCTGTCCAAATTTCGGTTCAAGGACGTCCAGTTTTTCCCGAATTTGAACATTTTGCGGGACACTTTTCCAATTTTCTTTAAATGAAAACCTAATTCGGACTGTAACGAACACTAAAAAACAAAAATAGCCAAATCGGTCAGCCGTTCTTTAGAGATGCGCTAACCAAGGAACAGCATTTCATCATTATTTAACAGCATAAGTACTTGTATTCTCCGAAGAAGTGGTGTATATGATAATTACACTATCACTTAGCCAGTCATGTTGTAAGTACCACATAATAAAGGGCCAGCCTTACCAAGGGGTATCGTGTTACTCAGTAATTGTATTGTAAAGGTAAGGTAGACAGTTGCTCTATGTAACGTACTGGTTTTAAGCAGCTCAATTTGAGCTACATCCGGTTATACTGGAAGTCGACCCGTAACATTGTTGGAAAAACTCTATGCAGATGATGATAATGATGATTGATAGGGCGGGCAAGTTGCAATTAAACTAGGTGCAAATATAGACTTTCTGAAGATTTTTTTAATGGTCAAAACTCAACAACAGCGTGGCTTGTATTCCCGACTCATACTCGTAAATCGGGAATACAAACCACGCTTTTGATCAGTAGACTCAAACTCACAGCATTTATTTCAATTAATTCAAATACAGGCTCTTCTGAATTTCCAAGGAGACGACCAGTTAGAAAGATGAAGCTAGTTGCTCATTCCAAAGTGTAGTAGGTTCCTATGGAGAACAATAGGCAAGAAACTCCACGAAAATATTAGGCCAAGGAAGCAATCTAGAGAGCCAAATGTGGACTTATGCAAAAGAATGAATAGTTTTCAACACCGAACACTACGACCAACAATTCATCACTTCAAGAAGATTATAGCAATACTCTTTGCAGAGTTGCTGTGGCCTAAATTCAGTAGTAACCATTTGTATGCACTCTAAAACATTGCCACCTCCGTCACAGCATAGCACGTATGAGGCTTAAGACACACTTTGTGCGTCACAGTCTGCCCAAAGCAGCAGATTAGCAACTTCGTTCCGAGACACGTAGCAAAGGGCTTTGGTTTTGTGTGTGCAAGACCTGCTGGTTGTGATGTGGTCGTTTGCCGGTTCAAGTTATCCACAAAGCTTCTACTTTAGCTCTGTGTGGGGCTAAGAAGGTAGAAATAAGGTGGATATGGCGTTCCGTTTTAAACAATAAAGAATGCCTATTGTATATTTCGGTATTTTTAATAATTTTCGTGTTCTATGTTGTTCTGAGCCTTTGTTTGCCCTGAGCCCTTCTGCGAAGCAGTCATGCTAGCGAAGGAGGTGGCGGGATGGGCGAGGTAGAGATCCTCACGCCTCAGCCGCTGAGGGAGACGCTCCGGGCGTCGGGAGCCGCATGACGACTCCCGGCCACCGTAGGCGCGGGCCTGCGGGCGGAGAGCAATGGGTAGCTCTCCGTCCGATCAGGACCAGGCCCGTGCCGGACGGCGCGTATGTGTTCCACGCGCGCCTCAGAGAGATGTCAGCGTAGTTGACGGGGCCCGACAGGGCCGAAGCCTGCCGGGGTAGCGGGATCGTCCGAAAGGGTTACCGCTGCCCTGGTACATAAAGGGCTAAGGAAGGAACACGGGTGGGTTTTAGTCAGTAAGAGTCTGACACTCCCTTCTGCTCCACCCAGAGCGGGAGGGGTCATTTGATGACTTCCCATCCTCAAAAAAAAAAAAAAAAGCCCTTGTTTGCCATGCTCTTCTATCATTATATTTTCTCTTTTAAGTGTTTTGTGCGTACAGTCACCAAAGGAGATAAGTAACCAGAGTCGTCGGATATAGTTGAAGTTTAGTTAGAAACCAATGGATGTATTCGAATGAAATTTAATTTGATGAATGTACTGTTCAAACTTCAACTATATCCGACGACACTGATTACTTATCTCCTTTGGTGACTGTACATAAATAAATAAAAAATCGAAATTCCAAACAAAATTGGTCGTATATGTACATATAAGAATACTTTAACAGGGCATTGTTTGTTTTTTGTAATTTAATACCAAAAAAATCTTATGTCATGTTATACGTACTATTGATAGGTTCATTATTCTTAGTTTGTAAACCGCTAAAAATTAACAGTGTATAACTCGTTTGTAAATATAAATCACAAATGTCTTTCTTTGTCAGTCGTATGAAATAGCTATAACACGACAAATTGACGTAGTATATCAATATGCTGAACAATCAAATTTCCTGACTGCACACTTTTCATCTCTTTTTATGCACATTTCAGACATACTTAAGCGACATTGTTGTATTATTATATTTCTTCATAACATCTGAGTACAACATACCAATCGTGTTTACTGGGATTTGAATACTAGATGTATTCACAATTCAAGATTGTTCCTTTAAGAGATCAGTGGATTTGAGCGTGCTGTGTGCACAAAAGATGGATTTGTTTTCTTTACCTTTTCAATGGTTTCAGAGTTGGCAATAACTTAATGTTCAAGGATTTCGTAAATATTTTTCCTGCTTCAGGAGGTTTCAACTTTTAAAATTCGCAAGCTTTAAGACAGCAAAGCAAAGTACCTAACATAGCATCACGCCTATTTTTCTCGAAGGTTTACACAGAGGTGTACTTATACTTACACCTACATTTCGCGAGTTATGTTTAAGTACCATGTAACAGGAGGTGAGCCTATTGCCACTAATAAAAGGCATACCACAAAAACACTATAAAACCCAATAACACTATGCCCGACCTGGGAATCAAAACCAGGACCTCATACAATTAGAAAGTACACAGGAAGAGAAAAGCACTTAAAATAAAATAGTTAACTTATTGTAGAAACAGTTCAATATAAAACTCACTACAAAACCATTCTTAGTGACATTCAAAATATTTAATTCATCCGTCAATTCCTATCCATGTCTTACCACAGCATAAAAACCGGCTTAGTGCGAGTCGGACTCGCGCACGAAGGGTTCCGTATCAATTATCTATTAAAATCACGTCTGTTTTATGGGAATATTTATTTTGTTTTAATTTTATTATTTATTATTAAAGTAAAAATACAACTGAGTATTTTGTGAATATTTCACGTGCTGTTGCCATTATTGATATCGAGCAAAAAAGGGCAAAAAAATCGCGTTTGTTGTATGGGAGCCAAATATGTTTGCTGGAGCCGGAGGATGCAAAAAAAACCAATTTATTTTAGACTAATTTATTAAAAATAAAAGAAATTACAATTTAAAATTCTAAAATTACGTAGGTGACAATTGGTCGATGTATGTACCAAGAATGCCCGAGGCGTGGAAAAAATTGAAGGCATTCGATGTCCGGTCCCACGGTTGCGAAAGTGCTGCGTAGGCAACTCGTGTAAGTAAAGCGCTGCGATGCGCAGTATCGGTGTCACGTAGGTCCACAGTCCGTGTTTTACACCGAATCGTAATATCAGCGATCCTTATGTTATACCGTTGCGTAACATCTCCCCCCGTAGAACAGCGACTATTTGTTAACTGTTGTTAAAAATGTTGCTGTAAGATGACTGGGGTCCATCTTGATCCCAGCTGGATGAATATTTCTTCTTGGTTCTGCTTCAGCATAGATGTCTTGATCTGCGTTCATTTCTATAGATATAGGGACGACCTTCTTGTCTTTATTTCCCATCCAATGCCGGTATGTTAGAGCAATGGCAAGTACACCTGCACTAAATAGTAATAGGTATACAGGTATGGTAGTATGGTAGAGGCTTCCATCTGATATCTCGTTGAGTCTTACTGGAGGCTGCACTGAAACTTTCTTGTAACTTTCGTGGAGATTCTCGAGGTTGATTGAATTAAGCTGTACCAATGATTCTTCAGTTTTTGATATAGTGTTCTGTTCCCATAGTGTTCGTATTCTAAGTACATGTCCTTTAATTCGGTTGTCGGTGTTAGCGATAGTAAATTCGGTGGTTCTTATCAGGCAATCCTGCGGTATTGTAGCCAAATAACTTCCTTGAAGTGTTCTGAATTGTTCCTGTCCACATGACGTCTGAACTTTTGCAGGTATGGGGAAGCTTAGTGTGTAATGTTTTTCGTCCAGTTGTTCCAGAGCTTGCTTGTGTAGAGTGACTGGCGTTAGTGTACAGGAGTTGAGATGCTGTTGAGTGATGAGCTGCTGCACGCAGTCCGGCTTGTCTATAACTTTGAAACCAACTTTCTCTTCGCAGAGGTACCATGAGTTAAGCTTCGGACATTCTGTCTCCATGTACATAGAATATGATTCATGAATTGCTATAAAAGGTGAGGTAGGGATAAGGGCCATATTATTTTTGTTAGGAATTATGGACAACTTGTATAGGATATAGGTTCTTGGTAAGGCAATCGGCACCTTTATAACTATAACTATTTTTTTATCTATATAATATGATCCTAATTTTAAAATATTATAGTACTCTCGAAGATCGATGTCAATGATTTCGTCTTTTGAGTATAGTAACCCTAATCTGCTTATCATATTTCTAAGATTACCTAAACTAACCATAAAATGGGTAGTGCTGGAGGCACGCGTAAAAGCTACCATAAGTTCTATTTTATTTAACTCATCCGATAATGCCTCTATATTATCGTTTAAAATAAGTAAGTGCTGTGCTAGATGGGCATACGTTACTAGGTCTGCCTGCTTGTATGCGTCTTGATTTATGACTTGGTTGAGTTTTTTAGCAATAATGTTCTGGTTGTCTACTATATTTTTTAATACATTAGAATGCTCTAACATCCATTCTTTGGTCAAACTTATGTGACGGTTAAATTCCGTTTCTAGTTTATTGTCGTTACCTTCTAAGACTTGGATGGCGTTATTATATTTGACTGCATCTGTGTAGTCTAAATTTCCCGATATACTTTTTATAACTGATCCTAGTCCGTCAATGAGTCCTCTTTTAACACGACCAGGCTCAAAACTTTTTATTTGTATGGATATCTTTTCGAGTTTGTCCCCAAGGTAACCTATGTGGGGTTCAAAAAGTGACAGTGTTTTATTGTTAATTACGGGCCTAAATTCATTTAATTGCAGTTTAACTAAATCAACCTTTGACTGAATATCTTCTAAGTCAATGTGTAAGAGGAAGGAATGATAATGAGACACGATTTTTGTAGGTCCCAATTTGAAAGGGAGTAATCCGGGTCTGTCTTCTAGTGGTTCAAATAATATGTCCTCTGCTCGGACCAGGTGTAGCAATATCGTCAGTGGTATTCTGCAACAATTGTTTCGTGTTAGGTGTTCTTTTAAGACGTGATTTGGCAACGGGACCACGCTTCTTTTTTGTGTAAATATGAATGGGCAGGTCAGCTAACACTGCGTCATGCGTGTAGCGAGGTGCAAGTTTCTGTCTGTTAGCTAGTGGATTCTTAACAAATACCTGTTGGTCTGGTTCGTATTCCTTTTCAGGCTCCCTATCTTTGTTTCTATGTTCGATTAGTTCTGTGCGCTTATGCAGGGACGTTTCATTAATAGCCTCGTATACTTTAGACATCTTATCTCGGTGTTCTTGCACGTATTGTTGTAGCAAGTGCACGGATATATCTATATCTGAGGGATCGCGAGGGTCCGTATGACCGGTAACTACTTCAAGGGGTCTGCATTTTGTAAAACTGTGTATGCTACTGTTATATGCTAACAAAGCGTATGTCATAAGGTTGACAATCGCTTCATTATGGTGTTGTAGTTTTAGAATTCTCAAATGTTCTAGTAAAGTGGAGTGTAAACGTTCCACCATCCCATTATCATTGGGGGCATGAGCCAAGGTTTTATGATGTTGAATTTTATGGACACGCGTAAATTCGGTAAATAGCTGATTAGTGAATTCGGGTCCCTGGTCCGTGACTATTGATACTGGAACGCCGTGATGGGAGCAAAACTTTAAAAGGGCTTGTACTACACTAACTGCTGTGCCATCTCTGAGATGGTATGCCTGGGCGTATTTAGAGAAAGCATCAATGATGGTCAAGTACTTCTCGTTTTGGGCCGTAAACAAATCTAGGTGAACTACATCAAACGGTTTTGCTGGTGGTGGTACTATGCAGAATCTTTGTTTTATAGGATTTCGGTCATATTTGGCTTGCCCGCATATATTGCATTCATTTATGTACTTTGATATTTGATCTTTCATTTTTGGCCAATAGTACTTATGGGATAAGGCTAGGTAGCACTCATTTATACCGCGATGATTAGTTTTACCATCGTGGTATTTCTGAATGATCTCTTGCTGCTTGAGATATTCCTTTACGTTTTCTAATTCGGTTTTAGTTAAAACAAGATTCATAGCGGAGCTCTTGAACTTTTCCTGGATTATTGGAACTATTTTGTACATAGCTAATGGGGGATGTATTATAATGCCAGTTTTGACTTTCGGGTTTACGAATTCTTTAATTGCATTTATTACATCCTCCTCTAAATTTGATTCGGAGAGTTGGATGGAGGTACGGGTGTGAGTCTCAAATGGCTTAGAAACTGCTGGGCGTCTCTTTATATCACCTACCACTGTAAAACATATTTGTCTGTTAAATTTATTTAAGGGGTCATCTGAGATGGGTATTTCTAATATTGGATTTTCGGCACTAGTGTGAGCTGTGAGAGTGGATGAGCCCACTACGGATGGGGGCTTTTCGGATACGTTAACTATGATGGAGCTCGTTTCCTCGTTATTAATTTCGATTCGCGACAAAGCATCGGCATTTGTGTTGTTTTTGCCCTGCTTATAAACTACCGAATAGTTATATTCACTGAGCTTGAGTTTCCAGCGAGTTAGTCTCGAGCTAGGTTCTTTTATGTTCATGACCCATTGAAGCGGTTTATGATCTGTTATAATTTTGAACTTACGTCCGAATAGATATGGCCGAAAATACTTGGTTGCCCAAACAATAGCTAGAAGCTCCTTTTCTATCGTGCTATAATTGATCTCGCTTGTGTTTAGTGTACGCGAAGCATAGGCGATTGGTTTGTCCGAACCTGTAGATCCCTGTGAGAGTATCGCTCCTATGGCTAAGTTTGATGCGTCTGTCGTGAGTAGAAAATCTCTATTAAAATTGGGATATTGTAAGATCGGATCGTTAGTAAGTAATGTTTTACATTTTTCGAAGCAATTTACATAGTTGGTATCATTGCAGGTTATTTTTGAGCCCTTCTTTAAACATTGGGTCATTGGTTTCGTGATTTTAGCGAAGTCTGGAATGAACTTCCTATAGTACCCTAGTAACCCTAAAAATCTTTTAATTTCCGTGGCTGTTTTGGGAAGTGGGAATTTTTGGATAGCTGTAATTTTATCGGGATTCGGTTTAATGCCATCTTTACTGATTATATGTCCGAGATATGCTGTTTCCAATTTTAAGAATTCCGACTTATCCATCTGTATTTTGAAATTAGAATCTCTGAGTCTTTTAAAGACTTTTTCCAAATTTATTATATGCTCCTGTAAACTAGTGCTAAATACGATGATGTCGTCTAAATATACTAGGCAAATAGAATTTTGGAGGTCCCTAAGCACATTGTCCATGACCCTTTGGAAGGTTGATGGTGAATTTTTAAGACCCATTGGCATGCGTAGGAACTCAAAATGGCCATGTTCTACGTTAAATGCAGTTTTTTGGATATCATTTGGGTTCATCTCGACCTGATAAAATCCACTGGCGAGGTCGAGAGTTGTGAAATATTGGCAATTGCCCAATTTATCCAACACATCAGTTATGTTCGGAATAGGGTACTTATCATCAATGGTTTTTTCGTTCAGTTTCCTAAAATCCACTACAATTCGCCATTTGACTTTACCGGATGCATCAGGTTTTTTTGGGACTACCCAAATGGGTGAGCTCCAGGCCGATTCTGAAGGTTGAATGATTCCCTGTTCTAACATTTTTGAAATTTGACTGCGTACTTCTTCGCGGTGTATAAATGGGTATCTATAAGTTTTAGTATAAACTGGTACCTCATCTGAAGTACGTATGCTGTGTTTTATTTTATTGGTAAAGGTAAGCGGTTCTCCCTCTATATAAAATATATCGGCATATTGCGAAACCAAAGACTTCAGATTAGCGCGCTCTTCTTCGTTTAGATGGTCAGTGCGTAACCGAGATAGTACTTCCTCTACTCGGGTTTTATGTGGTTGATGAGTACATTCTAAGTTATATGTTTCTGCTTTAATAGGTTGGTCCATGGAGAAAATTAAGTCATTATTAGTTGGATTGAAAATTTCTAGGTACCCGCGATTATTTTTGACACTCGTAATACATTCGTTTATGCAGCAATTTGAAATTATCTGATCAGGAATTAGAGCATCTCCATCTTGTATATTAACTGGGACCCTGACTAACTTTGAGGAATTTGCTGGTACAACATCTTCATATAAATTGCTATTGCGTGAATTGTACATAACTATTGGGTTAACTGCAACTTTTGTAATTAATTTATTATTTTTAAGATCAATATTTGACTCCCACTTATTCAACAAATCTAAACCAATAAGGCCGTCAAAGTATTCGTGAAACCTGTAAATGTAGAATGTTAAATCATTGTTGTCGTTTATCTCCTGAAAACAAGGTAAGTTAATGGAGTAATCATTACGGCTAGTTGCATGCACGTTCGTTACCTCAAAAGGGTCATAGTTCCATGGTAAATGTGGGTAAAACCTCTGGACAGCTTCAGGGCTAATAAACGATTGGTTCGCCCCCGTGTCGATTAATAATTTTAATGGTGGGTCTGAAATTACTATATATGGTAGGTAACGTTGGGTTTGTAGATTGACCTCTATTTTGATTCGTTTGTAGTCCGACTCTCCTGAAAATTTCCCTGGTTAGAAGACGCTGACTCGTCGGTAGATTTCCCCTCGGATGTCGCTTGACTTGCCTCTGAGGCAATTGCAATTGGGGGACCTAATTGCTGGTTCATATATGCATTCCAAGCGTCATAGTAAGAATAGTCGGGCTGTTCAAAGGAATTATACAAATAATTGTTGAAGTTATTATCACAATAAGGTTCAAACATATATGGATATTCAAAGCATTCGTTGAAATTCATCTCTCTAGTCTTAAAATAATTTGAAGGTGGTGGGTTCCCCTGCCTAATCCAATCGTTACCCCGGAATGGCATTGGTCTCGGTACGAAATGAGATACACCGCTCATTGGTTTTGGTGTATCATTTGAGTTCGGCCCTTTAGATTGATTATTAGCAGATGAATTATTTTGTGGATTATGGTTAAAAGGACGTGCCCCGAATATCTGCTGCGTACGCGATGGACCTTGTTGCTGGACTTGCCGCGGTTGGTTAAAGCCTGGTCTCCACATTTGCGGTAGACGTTGCAGTGGATGTGGCATAGCTATATTTGGTCGATAAGGGCCAGGCATATTAAAATTAAACGGCCTCTGCATGGGCATGGGAATGTTAGGCATGACAGCCGGTGCCTGAGGCTGTGGCTTTTTAGCGGGTGTATGCTCGTTTCGCTGTTGTAAGTAGAGAGTGTTCATTTCCTCATGAACAAACTCAAGCGCTTTTTCAATCGTCTCCGGTCGCATGCACCTAATGCGTGAACCTAAGGGGTCACGAAGGCCCCGTAAGTATGATTGCAAAGTTAATTTTTGGTAAAGAGAACGTTTCGAATCGATTGTACTTTGAACGGTTTCATGTAGCGACACATAGGTCATAATAGTGGCAAATAGAGTTTGGCACTTTTCGTAAAATTCCTGTGGTGTGGAAGAGCCTTGAGTTAATAGAGCCAAGTCGTTATAAAGCGAGGTCTCATCGCGTTGGTCAGAGAAGTTGTTAACTAAAGAATTGCGTATGCCAATCCAAGTTTCTGGTACGCCGTGGGTGTTAATTAACCGAGCTGCGGGTCCAGTGACCTTGTTAAGAATCCCGTTCAAAAGAGTCAAGTTTATTAATTCGCGCCCTGGTTCGGCTGATACATAGGCCTGCACTAACTGGTCACACAGTTTGATGAATCTGGTGAGGACATTGGGGTTTCCGTCAAATTCGGGGACTACGCGTAAGGCCTTGTAAATTTCGTCTATCGCCGCCATTTCTATGGTTATATCTCTATTTTCTAACTGCCTAAATGAATCTAATAATGACGATCTGGACGATCTATCTAGCCTAGGGGTCCTCGATTGCCTGGGATGGAAAATCTTGGATTTTTATAATTAACACTTAAGGACAAGGATGAGCAACTCAAGAACTATTCTAAAGTACTCACATGAACATAATTGGTCCCTCTGCGGTATCGATGTCTGGATACTCCTCCTGCCGACAGCTTCTGAAGATCCGGATACTCGTACGGTGCTTGATAGTCACCCGGGTGACTCGCGAGTCGCGATTTTAAGTTGATTCTATGAATTTACTCTCGCGAACCGGCCCGCGAGTATCCTACCGGCTGCGCCAAATATGTTTGCTGGAGCCGGAGGATGCAAAAAAAACCAATTTATTTTAGACTAATTTATTAAAAATAAAAGAAATTACAATTTAAAATTCTAAAATTACGTAGGTGACAATTGGTCGATGTATGTACCAAGAATGCCCGAGGCGTGGAAAAAATTGAAGGCATTCGATGTCCGGTCCCACGGTTGCGAAAGTGCTGCGTAGGCAACTCGTGTAAGTAAAGCGCTGCGATGCGCAGTATCGGTGTCACGTAGGTCCACAGTCCGTGTTTTACACCGAATCGTAATATCAGCGATCCTTATGTTATACCGTTGCGTAACAAGCCCCCCTTGAATATTTATTTTATTTTGTTTTTAGTATTTGTTGTTATAGCGGCAACAGAAATACATAATTTGTGAAAATTTCAATGGTCTAGCTGTCGCGGTTCTTCATACACAACCTCGTGACAGACAGACGGACGGACAGACGGACGGACCGACAGCGAAGTCTTAGTAATAGGGTCCCGTTTTGACCCTTTGGGTACGGAACCTTAAAAACCATCAATCACTTTTACAGACCAACTAACACTATGTCAACACAACTCTGTAACTTGTTACTTACAATGGTATCAGTATGAGACTCGCACCTGTCCGTTGTCGGTTTGGGTTCTGTCACAGAATCGCTTGCTCTAATTGCATTCCGGTAATTGCAGCCCGCCGAGCGTCTGTACCTCCCCCGGCTGTCTTACGTCACTATGTAGAGAATTTGCAGAAGTTTATACATACGTACTTAACGTCACGCCTTCTTCACATCGGGTAGGCAGAAACTACAGTACGCCACCTGCTCCGATCATGATATACTTCATTTGCTTCGTTTACGTTCATACATCTGGTCATACAGGCTTGTCGGTTGCGTACTACGCACCTGACCTTTCTGAAGAACATGACCAATAAGGTCACATTGTGGTTTAATTAAATTACCTTTTAAAATTATTGTTATAACTATTTATTTACTCACCTGCAAGTGGTTAGGTACACGCGCCCTTCCTGTGTGATCAGCTGAAATTACTCCTGCATTTCAGTCAGAAACTACAGCTGGACAATTCTGAAAACAAATGAAACAAAAATAAATGTGTGAAACTAGTAACTGAAATATGTGCATGAGCTACATTTTGCATTCAATATTTAAACAAACCACAGTTTTTTTTACCGCTAACTGGAAGAGAATCAATGTACGGGGTGGCAGGAACCTCGACGTGCAACATGATATATTGGATTCAGAACATGATTCTGAACTACCCTGCGTTTAAGGTTTTAGTAATTTTTATTAGTGTTACCATATACTTTCCCACAGCTGGGCAGAGGCCTTCCCCATATTCTTCTACCTTTCCTTGTGCTGTGCCTTCTCCGTCCATTCGGTTAGGAACGAGTCCAAATCAAGTTTCTCAGGCCTGCGTCGGTGACGACGCCCGTCTTCAGGCACGTCGGTTATCATAAAAAAAAACTGTTCCATACATTTTGATTGCACTTTTCTATGAAACAGCTGGTTATTTTTTTTTTGATAAAAGAGAAAAATTTCGCTCTGGAATCATGTGCTGGATCATGGATACAGTTTGCGCGTCGGTGACCCTGCCACCCTGTATAATTAACCAAACATACATCGAACAATTGCCTACGAGCGTAGCATATTATATAATATGAGCTTTCAACTTTTTTGCAAACGTTTTTAGAAAACCGCGCGGAGAATGTTTCACGAGTTCAGTAAATGCTTGTAGACCCTGAAGGGTAAGCAGTGCTTTACCTACCTGAAGTTCACCTACATTTTGCCAGTTATGATTAAGTCCCGTTATAGACATAAGAGCAGTGGTGGCCCAGTGGTAATGGTAAATAGTGTTAGGTTCGAACCCAGACAGGCGCTTTAATTTGAGTAATTTATTTCATCACCTCTGCTCTCAAAACGGTGGAGTAAAACATTTGAGGCATGTCCTACAACCAATAATTTGAAGACATGTGCCATCTACCAACCTGCACTGGACCCGCGTGGTGATAACATAATAGATAGAAAGGGAGACAGCGTCGTAGATGGGAGGACAATGTTAGAAGAATAGAAAAAAAAAAAAATTCGGGGCATAAGGGCGAGCCTTTAATCGGCCAGTACTAGACTCCAGGTCTATACTGAGAAATTCTTCATGAATAATCCATTAAAAAATCGTAACCTGGGAATCGAACCCAGCCCTCCACGTTCAGCTGTCTCGCAATATAACCACTAGACCCATGAGGCAGTCTAATATCAGAAGGCCACCCTTAATCAAAAACGTTCAAAATGTAGTGGCTCTCTCATCAAATAAAATAAATAAAATCTCAGGGACAATCAATGTCACAAACTTGTCAAAAATGTAGGGAAAATAGAGGAATTTATGACAGACTAGCTGACCCGGCAAACGTTGTTTTGCCATATAAATGTTTGCTAGCTGCCCGGCGCTACTTCGTCCGCGTGGTGTCCTACCCCATACCTTACTCCTACACTACTCCTAACAAATCTCCTACCCTACTCCTACACTACTCCTACCCTACTGCTAACCTACTCCTACACTATTCAAAACCCTTAATTTAATACGTGCTTCAATTCGAGTGGACCCGAGTCTACAGTACCGAAGCGATGATCGCCAAATGTTTGACAGGAAAGTAGTTAGAACTGCACCCTAATTGCTAAACACACAATCAATCTCAATCTGAATCATTTTGAAGGATATTGCTAATCCATTGCTTCATAAGTTCGAAAAAGGTTACCTTCATAAAGTCTGCTCAACACGTAAATAACGCAATGAATGTTGTTGAACTGTCAACATGAAACCGATTCTGATTGATTGTGTGTTACGTAATTACGGTGCAATTTATATGGGTAAATGAAATTGTTGTTTTTACTATCTTCCTCGCAATTTTTCCCTATTTTCTCACCGTTCAAACCTTCCCTGGACCAGGACAAACATTTCAAAACCAAAATCAGCTAAATCGGCCCAGCCGTTCTCGAGTTTTAGCGCGACAAACGAACAGCAATTGATTTTTATACATATACATATATACATAGATTGAGACTTAAACCAGACCGTGGACGTTCTTAAAATTACGCGGATTGCCCCTCTGGTCTTCAAAAATATTTAAAAGACTGTTCCAACTGATATTTCTGCCTGCCCCGTACAGTCATTTACCTAAATTCATATAGTTATAAGATAACGTGGTTCTTGTCTCAACAGAACTGGTGCTACACTAGACTGTTTTACTAGCCGCCAGCACTGGCAGATACCTACTGGCGCGAGTATTCACGCGCTATCGTACTTCAATCTGTCCTAACTAGTGCATTTGTTAATTAAGATTTACTTAATGCGCTTGGGATTGTGTTTGTAACACCTAATTTATATGAGAGTCATCTACAACACTGCTTCAAGGATCCTTTGGTGCTCGAATGACGTTGACAGGGGGGCGCTGTTGGTAATTATTTGTGGATTTTTTTTATGAAATATATTGAAAAAACAAGACCGGCGACGTTAGTTCCGACTTTGGCCACGCGTCAAAAGATTCTTGCACAGCTTTATGTATGTTGTTGTCGGTTCCATTTGACCAGTGGTTGAGCATTTTATGTGCTCCCAAGCTATGTGTTGCGGGTTCGATTCTCGTACGAAACAAACCTATTACTTATTGTTTTGAGATATTTATTTTTCCTAAAATAAAATTTAAAAAAATATCCTTACTTTTAACCGTCCTACAAGGGGATGTATAGATTTATATTGTAGCTGCTGTCAATTGATATATATGAAATATACTTAGGTACTGAAATATCTCCTGCATTTCAGTAGGTACGTGTCTTGGATAACACACATCAACGATGCTTCTGCGATTGCAAATGTGTATAGGCGAGCGGTCTATGACTACATATTTACAATCAACGTTTTTTGCTACAATCTATTTATTCAATACTAGCGGACCCGGCAAACGTCGTCCTGCCCGAAAAAGCAGCGCCACCTACCGGGTCTAATTGTGTATACAAACTTTGTCCTGACAATAACAAACACAAAAAAAAAGAATTATTTAATTTGGTGCAGTCGATCGGAAGCTTTGCGCGTACATACATTTCGGTGATTCATTTATATGGATTATAAATTAAGAACGCTTGTCGTGTCTTTTACCATAATTTAGAATATTAGCTCCGGAAGGTTAATTTGTATAATACCTTAATATTAAACTTTGCGGTTGGTCCGTGGATGGGTGACCATCATTACATAACGAGATCCCTCCGCGCCTCGGAAACCACGTTAAGCCGTTGGTCCCGGCTACCATTCGTGGATATTTGACAGTCATTACGTCTCGTCAGAAGCTCGAAAGTCTGACAACCAGTCTTATCAAGAGCTATATAGTATTACCCAACGACTGGGTTGTGAAGATCATATAGGCAGTCGCTCTATGTAAACTACTGGTGTTCAGCAGCATCCGGAAGCCAACTCCAACATAGTTGGGGAAAAGCTAGGCTATGATGACACTAATATTTAACTTACATAAAATAAATAAATTCTAATATTTTATGAAGTCATTTAACCCTTAACAAGCAGGGCCGCGTCGCTAGTAATAAAATATATGTAAAGCCGCAGCACTTAGCAGGTCTTCACAAATTAACGAACGCCATCAACAATAAGTGGCGTGCTGCAGCCCGTCTGTCTCGCCCTGTCTCGGCCGGTGCCAGCGGTGAACGCGTTCAATTGTTTCCGAGTGCATTTACATCTCAAGAGCTGCTTCTTCGCGTCTGGCCGATCTTGAGGCGCAAATGAGATTCTTTTTAGTTTATAATAAGAAATCACGATATGAACACTTAGGTAAGCAGGTCAATGTACAATACTTAATTTTATGATGATAACATAACATCACGCGTTTTCCTTGAAGGGTTAGGCAGAGGCGTTTCTACCTACAATACATACACCCGTATTGCGCTAGTTATATGATGTTAATTCACTATAGTTATCCATAAGATGCGGCCTAAATAGAGCAGTGACTGATAATTACATAAAACATTTCGCTAACCTATTTCGGACCACTTAATTTACACACAAAATAAAATAACATATTTATCTGCACTAGAACTTAATCATAATTCTCCTGCCCTTATCCGTTTTTGGGGTCGGCCCCACACTTCTTTTTCTTCCATACTTCTCTAAAAGACGTCATCTCGGTAGTCAGGGTGACTACCGAGATGACGTCTTTTAGAGAAGTATTCTAGCCATATCATCTTTAATTAACTTAAAGACATGAAAATAAATTGTGATAAAAAAGAGCTCGAAGCGCTGTTTCAAACTAGTGTACTGTTAAACTTCCTTAGTGTGTTTAGGCTATGGATATCATTCATTCCATTTGGTAATTTTTAATCTTTTCAGCATGGCAGCAAGTAATATCAATAAGTATTTGGTCAGAGTCCAGTAGGATTGGATCCACTGTTAATCTAACGGCTTAAAGGCAAGCAATTTAAGGCATAAGCTACATTCCAATCTATACATCTTGGGTCTTGTCACCTCAACCCATTCAACGAAACCCATAACTCGTCAACTCATAAATTGAACAAAACGTCTAGTTTATTAAATAAGGCTTTATGTCAATCTTGCTTAAACTCGCCATTAACCATTAACTCGCCGAAGACGCCAGTCAGTTAACAAATTAATATCGACGATGATTTATATGTATCGGTGTAGACGGGCAACTTATTTGTTGGACTTTGTTCGCAATAAGTTGCTTGGGAATTTGATGTCACTGTGATGTTCAGTTTACGGCTACTCATCAGCTTACTTAAAATATGTAGGTTGTAAATCGTTATTATAAAATAAAAAGTTTATACATTTTAAAAAACATGTAGTTGCTATTGATATAATACAATTAGACCAAAACCTATACATAGAATAAAACAAAGTTGCTTTTCATGAAAGTCTGAGTGACCGCTAGATCTAAATTCCGCAATGGATATTGTTGGGTTTTTTACCATCAGTTAAAGCATTTATTGCCGAAAGGTTTATGTAAATTATACATTATTATTAAACTAACAAATAATAAAGATATATTAATGTTTTGTCCGTGTCGAGTTGTAAAAACCGTAGGAAGAAGGGACGGGGGCTCTAGTAAGAATTTATTTATCCCATTATTCCAATTCCCACAAACTTAATGAAATCTGAATTGTATTAAACCTTAATCTTCTTAAACATTTAGTATTTCTAAGAAAATTCTAATAAATTTATTCATAGGCCATCACGCTCATCACGCAATCTTCGAAACATCATTTATTATTGAAATAACAACATTATGTAGATGAGTCGCTCGTCTGCCCGCCCGGCCGCCTCAACCCGTTCGCGTCGATCACCGTAACGTCGATGTAATTCGATTAGCGACGTCTTTATCGATGGCGATAGACGTAAGATTGGGGATTGTTGTTGATGTCAATTGTTGGGCCTTGAAAACGACGATATTTTATTTTATTTTGAAGTATCCATGGAGTTTCTTAGCCACTCTTTTTTATAGAAACCTACTATGCTTTGGATTGGGCCATTAGCTCTGACTGACCGACTCCTCAAAGCAAAACAAAGGAAAGAAAAAGAAAGACAGTTGTGATTTGAATATACGGACAATTTAATTTAGTGGTAAATTTGCTTAATAATTCAATTTCCTGGCTTTACTATAACATAAGGTTGCTACTTTCGATAACCACGCAGGTCTGTTAGAATCACACAGTCAGAAATATCTTATTATATCGCTGTTTTAATGTCCACAAATGTCCATTACAAAGGCAAAGTGTATCCGCGGGTGGAAATTAAAGATTTGCTAACGACGCCATCTTGGATTTGCATTTTACAATAGAAACAGTCCTGTTCAGGTTCGTTGTTAGTTTAAAGGGGATGCTCTGTGTGCGGTGTCAAGCGATTTTGAACTTTGTGCGGTGCAATTATTAATAATTACTATCATCTTCTACTACCCTGCAAACGGTGGTACGGGCTCGGACCTATAATTATTTGAAATTATAACCGTTAACGGGGGATCACCACCATTCTAGTTCCAGCATCATAAATATCGTATACCTGCATGTTGATATTTAGCAGCAGTAGGCTGAGATAGGCTGATTTGTTTGATTATTATCGACTAATCAAACAAGTCAGCCCATTGCAGTACACTGCTGGACATAAGCGTCTCCCAGGCTGCGCCACAACACCCTGTGCTCCGCCTTCCGCGTCCAGTCCATTCCAACCAGCTTTTAATGGTTGACCTGCCGATATGATACCTTGAAATACATTTTCTGGCAAATGAAATATATCGGAGTTTCAAACGCATCCTGCAACTTAAATAAACGAAATACCCATTACATGTACAAACACAGTCAAAGAGGAGAATATTTCAATTGAAAAATAAAACCAGCGACAATAAAACATATTGTAAAATTGAAATACGTTACGAAAGTAAATAAAATATCATATCGAGAATGAGCTTCATAAAATTATTCAAAGAAATAAAACGCACTCAGTTCCACACACGAGTATAACTTGTCCCTCGAGAACATACTAAAAATGAAAACTTGTCTGTTGATTGTAGTAATACATAGCATCTGTGCCATAAAGTGTGCAAGTATAAAAATAGGAGCCGTAGTAGAAGGTAATCAAACAGAGCAAATACAAGACTTTGAAAAAGAAAAGGTAGAAATCTACAACCAACTTAATGACGCCGTCGAAGACACAATAAAAACTTTAGAAAAAAGTAACAATTCCGATGCTAAAAAAGGCATAGCGTACATGCAAGAGTTGCTTGCACTCATAGACAAGTTCAATGGTACAGAACTTGAACTCGCACAAGCATGCAACGGTTCCAAAGAATGTACCTCAAATCAAACAACCATATCAAAAACTGCCAACAGCTCAATTTTTATTGAAGATGGAAGGCGACAAGTACGCCCGCCACGTAAAACTAAAGGTAAATACAAACCGGACTTCGACCACATCAAATACGGTATAATGGTCACGGGGATGTTTAAAAATTACGACGAGTTAAATAGGATCAGGGACGAAAAAGTGAGGAATCTACTTGTACTTCAAACGAAGTTGGACAAATGGTTGAAATTAAGAGAAACCGAGAAGCAAAAGATTAAGCAGTACAGGCTTAGACAGGTCTCTCACAGGCATGCCAGCGTGACTGAAGAATGTCCGAACTTTGGGGAGATGAGGAAGAAGCCGAAAAAGTTCGGATCAAAGTCTAAAAGAGAAGAATCTAGAATACCTCGGAAGTATCCTTGTTGTAGAAAATGCTGCAAGAAGTCTTATATCGGCTGCTTATAGGAAGGCCAAGATGGAGCAAATACGAAATATTTAACGTAGATAATTATTTATTTATTTGTCCTTTATGCATACAATTAGTATTAGTGCAGAGGACTTGATATACCTTACTTATCGGACATATAAAACGGGCACCTAGTAATTTTGAGTATTATGAAATTATTATTTCTCCTATATCATGTATGTATATTTAATAGTTTGTTTTTATTATTTTCAGTATCTTTTCCATGGAATAAAAATACTTTGGGCTAGATATACTTTGATATTCACAGTGTGCAGATTCAAAGTGCCCGAATTTAAGCAAAGTGGTACAAAATGTAGATAATAACCTAATGGTCATATTATAAAACATTATTTATCGTTAACTATCTCTGTAGCTCTTATGTTTATTGTCAATTTATTATAATAAATGTATCATTAGAGAATTTCTTTCTTTTTATTATTTTTTTAATTTGTCTGTGTAGTGTTTTATTTCGAACTTTTAATATTTGTTGTATTCAAAAATTTTTGTGACTGTAAAAGTATGTTCATATTATTTTTTTGGGTAAGCATTAACGAACACCTGAAACTAGACCGTTTTTTGTGTTTTTGGAGTTAGTTTCTGATGCACACACCTTGGCACGCATAGTTATGTCCGCGATTCTTATACATGTCATCAGTTAAACTTCAAAGTTGTGAGTAAAAAAAAAAATGCAATGACGCCAAGTGAAAAAAAAAAACCCGTTTAAAATCACTAACTATTGAATGTTTTATAGCCATTTGCAATTTCGCCGAGTTATAACATTTTAATACTATTGAATGCCAGTTATTATTTGATTATACGGACCACACAAATTAAAAGGCAATTTGCTAAGCAGTTCATTTCCGCGACTCTACGTGATTTATTCTTCGTGTATTGTTATTCGTCTTTAACACGATTGTGTTAAAGAATACGTAGCTTCATGTGTTTTGTGGGTTAATATATCACAAACCAATGTGACCTTATCAAAATATGGTTAAAAGTAAATTGCTCTTCTACTATAGTTGTTGCGTTTTAGCATGACAATAGCGGTCATTGAACCACCTACATTTATTGACAGCTTCTTCAATCTTTACTTCAAAAACCTCCTGAATCGTCATCTATCTTCAACATTTTTACAAATGAAAAAGGATACATAGCTTATTGTTCTGGTTCCTGTGAGATATTAGGGAAAGGACCGCTATTGCCATGCTAAAACGCAGCAACAATACTGACAGCCGTCAACGTGACGTCATTGCCAATGACCTCCACAACCGCAGCAAAGCATGCCGCCTATGAGCCTAATCAGTTTCACTGTCGGCTAATCTGAAACACGAGCCTGTTAATGTCGTGTATGTAAGCCGCGCTGTGTAGTCTGTGTAGTCTGTGGTCGCATTCATGTGGCTGCACACTTATTAGGTGTTTGTGTGTGAGTTGGCATGTGTCATCAAACTTTATACTATCACCCTAATTGTTTCACTGCAGGGCAAAGGCCTGCTACGAAGAAGAACTAGGTTTCCTCACGATCTACTAAGCCAATGATGACCAAGATTAACTTAGAAAGTTCTCTCAGGGAACAAAAAGGTTAATCTTAAACCACTAGTCACATTTTTTTTTTTTAATAAAACTTTGCCCCACCCTAGGAATTGCTCCTGTATGGTGGGTGCGTTTACAAACATTTAAACTCACATACACAAACAGCCAGACCCGGAACAACTACCTGTAGGCAATACAAATATTTGTTCCGTGCGGGAATCGAACCCGCGACACGCAGCGCAGCAGTCGATCGCTCAGCCACTGCGCCAACCTTTCGGAACTGTCACTTTTATTTATAACTAGCTTCTGCCACCGTGGAAGTATATTATGCCATACAACATATTTCATGGCAACCAGCAGTAGTGTATGTATCTCTATTAGTGAAATGATTTTTGTATTCCGATTAGTAGGTACTTCTAAAAATTATCTTACAAACAAAAAAAACAATTTTACTTTATAGTGTTAGTTTAGAATTTAGATGAATGCATTGCAATGCAAAATGCAATGAACGTAATAGGAAAAATAATATGTCCTATTTTCGGTGCAATTTAAAAAGCTAAAGGTGCGTAACCTTTTTATTCAAAGCCAGGAGTTACATTACAGCCGCAACGGGCCGAAGCACAACGCATTTTCATACAAAAAAGTGCGGTGCGGCTCGCCTGGTAGTGTTCGTTGGTTCATAGAAAGAGTGTGAAAGTAATAAAGAAGATTTCTTGCAAAACGTTGTGTTGCGGCGCGGTCCGTCCCAATCTGTGTTAGCAAAGTCCACATTGGTTTTGTAATAGAAAATAACAGTAGGCTAAAGTAATTTTAATGCGGTGCATTATGTGCTTCGATTCGTCAGGTGTGAATCGTACTCCAGGGAGTAGCTACTGAAGATGGGCACCAGGGACTAATTCAGCAGTGAATTATAGCTTGGTTTCCTCATTAAGCTACTTATGGGAGTTGTCTACCTCATTGGTCTAGAGATCACAAGTGCGACTGAGCATGTGGCCCTGGGTTCGATTACCAGGTTAGGCAAAGTTTTATTGGGTTGTTCATAAGGAATTTCTCAATAGCAGGTCTTAGTCTGGATCTATGCCTCTCGATCTATAATGCTATAATGTTACTACTGTTGGGATACAGGCAGGCCGTCTTGGTGAGAGCGAGGCCCCTATTAATGAGGGTTTAATAAAGAAATACATGGGACTTAAACATAACTGAAAATGAGGGTGTATTGTATACCTCTGTGTATACCTGCGGGGGATACAGGTGTGATGTTATACAGGGTGGCAAAGACATCGACGCGAAAACCATGGCTTCAGCACAAATGATACTAGACCCCATAGAGTCGAAATTTTTCGTGGGTTATAAAAAAAAAAACTTCTGTTTCATAGAGAAGTGCAATAACTACGCGGTCAAAATGTCAAATCAAATCAAATCAAATCATTTTTATTTGCAATATAGGTAAGTATAAAGTGTTGTTACAGAATGAGGTTAGTAGGTATCTCTATATTTTGCCACAACAAGGCATGCAAATATTTAATACAATTTCAAAATATAATTATAGCAAAATTCAATAGGAAATGTCAATAAAATTAATCATGTCAAAAATTACTCATGTCAAAACATTACTCATGCCAATAAAATTACTCATGTCAATATTATCCATTAGAAAGTCATTAATTGTGTAATAACATTTGTCAACCAAAAACTTATTCATACATTTCTTAAATTGCATTATATTTAGTTTTTTAATGTCATCTGGTAATTTATTAAAGATTTTTTGTGCCATGCAAAGAAAACTCTTTCTGAGCAGTGCTGTGCCAGCGCCGTACGAAATCTCAAGCTCCAGTTTATTCTTATCACGTAGTTGTCTGTAGTGACTTTTATATGCAATGCTGTATAGGTAAGTGTTCGTCCTAACAAAGATACTCACTTCATAGATATACAACGAAGGCAATGTCAATAATTTTAAATGTTTAAAAAATGGTTTGCAGCTTGCTGTTGTATCCAGGCCGCACATGGCTCTGATACACCTTTTCTGGGCTTTAAAGACAGCGTCTTTTGAGACTGAATTTCCCCAGAATATTATGCCATATCTCAGAACGGATACGACATTTCCATGGTAGGCACATAGGACAGATTCTCGATTAACTATTTTGGTTAGTTTATATAGAGCGTAGGCTGATTTGCTCAATTTTTTACAAATCCCATCTAAATGTGTTTTCCACGATAATTGATTGTCAATATGTATACCTAAAAATTTAATTACATTAATTGAATTAATTATTTCGCCTTGATAATTTAAACTGATATCTCTAATATTTAATCTCTGATGGAAATGCATAATTTTGGTTTTTTGTAGGTTTATTTTTAAATTGTTATTCGTAAGCCACTGAATTATCATATTTAATGTGTTATTTATTTCCAACTCATAGTTATTGCGATCATCACATTTTATTATCACAGTGCTATCGTCAGCAAATAATACCATAGGGTGTTTAATGTGTCTCGGAAGATCGTTTATATAAATTAGGAACAACAATGGTCCTAATACGCTGCCTTGTGGTATTCCGTATTTAGCAATTTTGGGCTGAGATGTGTGTTTATGCTCTTTAGCCGTTTTAGGGCATATCTGAATAATTTCTGTTATTTGTTTTCTATTATTTAGGTATGATTGTATAAGGTTTAGGACATTACCTCTTATGCCATACGCATTCATTTTTTTAATAAGAATATTATGATCTACGCAGTCGAAGGCTTTTGTCATATCCATAAATATGGCGCAAATAGGTATTCTTTTGTCCATGTTGTGTATAATTGGTTCTATTAAATTATAAATCGCCAAATTAATGCTCTTACCTTTACGAAATCCATTTTGCTCTTCTGTCAATATTTTATATTTCTCTAAATATGAATACAGGGAATTGTATATTATCTTTTCAAAAATTTTTGATATAATAGGTATCAATGCAATAGGTTTGTAGTTTTTTAAGTCTGTTTTAGCGTCCATTTTGTGTAATGGTATTACTATTGAAGTTTTGAGCTTCTCGGGAAAAATTCCACAAAAGATGCTTAAGTTAATAATATAACTAAGGTGAGGCGCTATTGCGTCTGCGACGTATTTTAAAACTTTCGTACATATACCATCATAGCCCACGCTATTGGTATTTTTTAGTGTTTTTATTACTTTTAGTACGTCCTGTGGAATTATGGGATTCATGAACATTGAGTTATTGCATCGGTAATGATCAGAGATATTGAATTTATTAAAATTATTACGTCATTGATATTAGAATTATTTATGTCATTATTATTGAAATTATTTATATCTTGATTATTATTAAAATTATTAATGTCATTATATTTAATTGTCGGCAATAAAGAGTCAGTAAAGAAATCATTGAAGTAATTGGCTATTTTGGTGGGATTTGTAACTTTGCTGTCGTTTGTGTGAATTTCAGTTATAGGTTCTTTTGGTAAATTCAATTTTGACTTGTTGATGATAGACCATGTTGCTTTACATTTATTATCTGCTGACTTTATATAAAAATCATTTTGCGATTTTTGTGTTAAGGTTATAATTTTTTTAAATCTTGCTGAATATGTCTTGTAAGCGAGTTTATTTTTAGGATTAGGGTTACTGTAGTATTTCTGTAAAAGTTTCCTTTTTCGTTTACTGCAGGTTTTAATACCTCGTGAAATCCATTTTTCCTTTTTGTTTAGGGTTTTAGTCATTGTTTTATACGGAAAACATAAGTCATAAAAACACAAGAATAGATCTATGAAGTGCGCATATGCTTCATTAGGTTCATTTGAAAGATAAACTTCAGAAAACGTAAGGTTATCGAGACATTCTTTGAATTTTATAAGATTGTTTCTGCTATAGTCACGTCTTATAATACGCCAAGATTTAATGAAACAAGTTTTCTTTACAGGGCATTTAAATAACTGTGCAGTATGGTCAGACAGACCAAAATCAATTATGTCACCTTTACACCTTTTCATATTATGTGCAAAGTTGTCTATACAAGTTTTGCTTATGAGTCTAGTTGGTTTATCAAACTGTAGTTTTAAATTATGACTTAATAAAAAGTTTTCAAATTCTAATGTTTGTCGGTTTCTGTTTATAACGTCTATATTAAGATCTCCACACATGACAACCTTTTTACTTGTGTTATCGCATGCTTTGCGTAAAATTATATTTAATTTATCATAAAACGTGTCTAGGTTTGACTGTGGCACTCTATATATACAAATTATAACAACACGGTGTTCAACAAGTTCAATCGCGCAACATTCCAAAACATTAATAACAGATAGATTAGTAATATTCCAGGTTTTATATTTGTGACCAATTTTTAATAAGATGCACGCGCCTCCTCTCTTCTTATTCCTAGAGAAACTTGTTGCCAGGCGATAATTAGGAATACATAACATGTCTTCACATTCAGGTGTCATGAAGTGCTCCGTTATGCAAATAACATCAACCATGCGTCCGTTTGTCTGAAGTTCATTTAAGTGTACCGTGAGAGCATGGGATTTGTTTAGTAGACCAGCAATGTTCTGATGAAGAATGTGGATGCTGTTATAGACGAAAAAACTGAGAGTTTGAATTGGTCGACTCCTCGGAGGGTATATTGTGAGCTTCTACTGAATTTAATTCGTCGTCTTGTTTTGGTATTGAAGTGCCTTCTTGTTGACTGAAATATATCAAGTCGACAAGTATTCGTTTCATAATATTTTCGTATATATTTTTTATTCCAAAGCGGTTAAGTTTACCTGTGCGATAGGAAAACATGTCTAGAGAGAGATCTTGGTTGGAGTCAAATATATACGCATACTCATGTTACAGAAACAGGAGATTGTTGAATGTTTCAATTTTATGATTGTAGATAGGTGCTCCTCGTATGTAGGTTGGGAGACCTAAGATAATATTTGTGTTGGTTATGGGCTCTAGACATTCCCTGATATATTTCACCAAATCTATGTTGTTATTTGACCTTTTAAAATCAGTTTCACCTATCATTACCAGACAGTAATCATCCATATTGAAATCTTTCAGTTTCGAGTGAACATTTGCTAAAATTTGTTTTGTACTAGCGTTTGGAACAATGTAATGACAATATTGAAATAGATCGGCGAACGCATCATGTATGGAACAACCATATTTTTTTTTTATAACCGACGAAAAATTTCGACGCTATGGGGCCTAAACTCATGTGCTGAATCCATGGTTACAGTTTGCGCGTCGATTTCCCTGCCACCCTGTATAACAAAAGCAGAATAACCTGATAATCCCGTCAATGTTGGTTTCGTTTCATGTATTGTCAAATGACATGTATTATTATCTGCATGCCCGATATAAAGCGCTCTGTTAGGAAACGTTCAATTGACGCCGGAGCCTCCATTGTGTGGGCGGTGCTAGGGTTCCTTAGGGAAAGGGTGGAAACGGAACGAATAGGATGGAAAATAGCAGTTTTTCTTAATGTTTTCATTGCCATAATCTATGTATACTAATATTATAAACTAGCTGACCTTCGTACCGGCTTAGATTAGGTATGTTTAATTTATTTTTTCATGAGTTTTTCTCATATTATTTTTAATTTAATTTAATTTCTGCTATTCGACACGAAGATGGAATACCCCTTGGAAAGTAACCTGCATAGGAAGTAACCTAATGAAAAAAGAATTCCTAGGATTTTGTGGACCGGAAAATTCACTTGCTATTGCTAAATTTAACCAAAATCAAATGGAACAAACAGACAGACCAGCTCACTTTTTCATCGTTACGTATTTTTCTTTTTATTTCCCGAATATATGTTTAGCTACAGAACCAACCGCCACATTTCACTCAAAAAACCCGGCTTTTTGTTTAAAAAAGGAATCATCCGCTTATCTATTTAAGGGGATTTTCCTCAATACGTACATCCCGTGTTATCTCGCCGGGTTTCGAGGTTTTTTCACACAAACGGACATATCGACACGGTGGAGCGATATCATTTGTATGTGGAGCTCGCCCGGGATGTTCGAGTCTGTGGAGTAGGCAGCGAGCCTGATAGTGGAGATAGATACGTCTTCTTGAGGTCGGCAAAGGATCTTTTTATTTGAGGTTCAGCTTTTGTTCGTGTGATAAGATAGAGCATGTATGTGGAATTCTGAAGAACTGTAATGTTTTTTGAAGAAAATTATTATATTAATTATATTAGTATTAGGTATTTTTTAAGGCCTATTATATATTATGTCTGTAGATTGACCGGAATACCAATAAAATTAGATCATAGCAATATTGCATGGTGGCTGAAAAGGGCATGTGGGCAGGCAAATAATTTGTCAAACAAAGGGACTACCAACTTAAATTGTCCGCATATTCATATCACAACTGTCATTCTTTTTAATTTGTATAAAATTGCTAAAACGTATTGACGTGGGGTGTCAATTGGGTTTCGTATCTAGGATTACACACAAGCACAAGACAACGGGTGAGAAAAGATTGAAGAACAAGGTTCTAAAATAATACTCTTATATGTATATAATACAATGATATTCTTTACGAGTTAATCTCGTAGATAAAAAACCTGCAAAGTAAGTTTATCCATTTTAACCCATAAACCCACGCAAATTGATAAGCACAATACAAATATTGGGTCCAACCGACCCATCTGATAACTGATAAACTGGCTTACTGCTTACCTATTTGTATTGTTGGACAACGGAAGATCGGACTCAATCGGAAATCTTTGGGTGCGCTCGGGTGAATTCGGGATTTTCGATTTTATATTGCGTTCCAAAAGTATCTGATGAAAGTGTAAATAAACCCTGTTTAGGTTTAATTCTTACGCAATCACTCACTAAAAGAAATTGGTATCAAAATCTGTAAGATTTTATATAAAACATAAGAATTTGAATAAAATCACACTAAATTAATAATAGCAGTATACGTATTACCTAAAGAGGTCGTTGCCTTCATCCTATTAGGCACAGCTACCTACTTAGTGTGACATCCGAGCCTGCCTAGATAAGAGCGGACGAGCATACATCTTCAATGTCCTGCGTCTCTTTGTGAACGCAAATGGGTCTGATCCCTTTCAGGCAGTTTTGGGAGACGCTATTTCAATTGTAAATCTTGGTAAAATACATAGGCACATTATACAGGATGTAATTGAAAACTTGCGCCAACTCGAAATAGGAGGTGTAGTAACTGTTACATAAATCATTATAAATTGTCATTTCCAAATCTAAATTCTTGAAAACTAAGTTATTGCTTTCAATTAAACACGAATTATTCAAATTCTCAGTCTCAAAAATCAATTCCAGTAAAAAAATCATCAAAACAAATAAGAAAATTAAAGTATATATTTTTGAGCGCGCCCGATGAGTAATTCTAATTATCTAATTTTGGCCGTTCCTACAAAAAAAAACCGGCCAAGTGCGTGTCAGGCCACGCATAGAATAGGGTTCCGTAGTCACCCATTTCTACTTTACTTATACATAGCCTGTATTGTAACGAAACCAATTCGATTCAGAAATTTGGAATAAATGCTCAACGCCATCTATCGAGTGTCGTAGTAAACTTTTTAAGCCCCTAATATTATTTATCCTCTTTAGAGGATTCAAATTGAAATAAAGTCGTGTCAAATAGATAATTGTTATGATTTTATTTTTAATATTTTATCAAAGCCGTTATAGTTTTCCTTCAAAGTTTATCACATGGACTACCATCATGAATTTTTTTCAGATTTTTATATTTTAACATAAAAATGCGCTTTAAAATTGATTATCTCGCAAACGGTTACCTAAATAAAAAAAAACGTCTATCAATCGTCTAAAAAGACGTATATCAAATGATACCCCACACTATGGGATAGACGCGAGAAAAAAAATCTTACCCGCTCTACGCGTAGGGGAGATACCCCAAAAAAAATATTTTTCGTGATTTTATTCTAGCATTTTGTTCACGTGGTAAATACTCATATCCATGCAAAGTTTCATCTTTCTAGCACTAACCGTTTGGAAGGTAAGCCGAGGACGGACGGACGGACGGACGAACGGACGGACGGACGGGCTGACGGATGGATGGACGGACGGACATGACGAAACTATAAGGGTTCCGAGACGTGAACTATGGAACCCCAAAAAAGGTGCGCGACGACGTTGTCACATCGCGCACGTATGCGCATCCCTTTTCAAAGAAAATTTAGAGCATGTCATTAATAACATGCTCTAAATTTTCTTTATAACACGTTGAATTCGATTTGGCGCACCTATTCAATTTCATCCTGTATAAAGCAAGTTCGTGACTCATTGAGTGGTACACCACATTGAAAATGCCCATTCTTCACTTAAGTTAAGGGAGTGGAAACCCCAATGTATGCTTTTGCAAGGTACTCAACTCTTAAGGTATTTGCGGGGTAATTGCGTACCAGAATAAATGGCTTTCATATTGACAGTTCATCAACATTCATTGCGTTATTTACGTTGTTAAGCAGTCAAATTCTTCGAACATATGAATCAATGGATTACGACACAACAGCCTCACACAACAATCAACAAGCCTCAAATCAATACGTCCCATCTCTATGGGATCAATAGATTTCAGGCTGTTATTACTTAAAAAAACTCAGCAACAGCAGCTTATCAATACAACTCTGTAGCTCCAAGAAGCAAGCTTTAGATAATTCTCAATTAAATAAGTCTTTTTCTCTTTGTCCTTTGAGTTAGTGTAATGTAAAAAGTGTAGAAATAATAGTGACAATGACCCTTAACACATGAGCAAAGTGTTTATATCATTGTGTCAGACTCTAAGAAAGTGGAACGGACTTTTTAACCAACGAAAAAAACGGAGGAGGTTCTCAAGTCGACGCGTATATATTTTTTTATTTTTATGTATGACCACGCATAACTTTTTACAAAGTAGTCCGATTTTGATCATTCTTTTTTTATTGGAAAGTGTATACCCCAAAGTTGGTCCCATATAAATTTGGAAAAAAAAATCCAACCCTAAGGATGGGAAAATAGGGGTGATTTATTGTTTACTCACAGATTTTAATGCTGAGTTGTGTATTATTACTCTACTCAGTGCCACAAATGTCTGCCCTATGGCAAACAATTGGTAGATTATAGCCACAAAAAATTATAGAATAAAAACTTTTTAACAAAAACATTAAACCGCCGAAAAAACTGAAAAGCATAAAATAATAAACCTTTTTTATTTAACCTTAATAACTAAGTTCATAAACTAATGTAAGTATACCTAAATAATTTTGAGTCGGCGCCGTTTAAATTTAAGGGAATAGTGATCTTTGTTTAATAATTGTTTGGCGCTGACTCAAAATTACTTTTCTAGTTTTTTTGGCGTTTAAATATTTTCGTTAATAAGTTTTTGTTAAGTACGATTAACCTTATTCTAAGTTTTAAAATAATTATCACGTAAAAAATTAAGTTAGATTAAAATTGCTTATTAGTCTTAAGCTAGATTGTAATTACAATCAACCACATCATTGCCTATATGTGGTCAAACGCAATAATTAAAAACAAAGTTTTTTTGCGAGCTAAATGCTGACATTTTATCATCATCTTGGTTCAGACAGGTCCTCTTTATTCCTCATGTATCTCAGGTGCCACAATAACAACTACATTACCCCACGATTGTCAAGATCAAAAGGGTGAATACACCGAATACCGTCCATCGCATGTAATTTAAATATTCATCCGCCAGCGATGGGCGGATAAAGGACACGCTGCTCCTATTGTGATGTTACGAAGGGTTTTTATAAGGATCTGATTTTGTTTTTATTTTTGAAAAACCAATTTTAAAGACACGTTTACAAGGTCACGGGTTAGATTTCTTCTAAAGACACCATTTTAAATTTTAGACGACGTTATCCTGTTGAAGTGCAAACAACATGGTTTAATTTTATTATGAGATATTTTTATTACATTCATTTTTTTTTGTTTTATTGTCCCCAAATTCTTCTACCCAAATCCCCATGAACCTATCGAATCCATGGTAACAGGTTGTGCGTCGAAGTCCCTGCCCTCCTATATAGGCCCCTCCCTCCTGCCCTCTGTCTTTTTCTGAAAATTAAATGTATTTCAATATTTTTATCGATTTTCAATCTCTGTCAACCCTCACTGTGAACGCTTTACTATAAAAATCATGATAATACGTTCCTGAACTATTTCATGCGACATACGATAGTAATATCATTGCATACGATATTATTCTGTTTCCTTTGAAGATTGTAGCTTGTAGCTTGTCGTGGATTGTTACCAGTCGGCAATCGAACATGTTTCTAACACAAGGGAAATAATAAATGACTAGTTTCTACTCGCTTAACATAAAATACAGGGTGGCATGGACATCGACGCGCAAACTGTAACCATGTATTCAGCACATGATTGACTGATGCACTAAACCGCCTAGCGTAGAAAAGATTGCAAAAATCAGCTGTTTCATAGAAAAGTGCAATACCTACGCGGTCAAAATGTATGGAACAGCTTTTATCTTAATAACCGACGAAAAATTTCAACGCATGGGGGTCCGGAATCATGTACTGAATACAAGGTAAAATTGCGCGTCGGTGTTCCTGCCACCCCGTGTATCGAATGGCACTCAGTATCCCAGTAGTGACAAAATTTTGGGAATAGGATCAGTAGTTCCAAAGGTTACTCCTAAATACAAACCCTTTATAATATTGTAGTATACGTTTAACGTGTGTATAGATTGGGCCAAAGTTCGCAAGTGTTGTTGCTATGCGTGAAGATTAAGCTTTGATTTCCAATTAGAGCACTCTTATAGGGCTCTACAGCGAGGGGATTTTCAGAGAACAATCCGAATTAAAAATTCTGCTTAAACGGGACTTAACCCATTTTCACAAGAGATAAATACCGCCACTAGCAATGGAATCCTGTAATTTCAGCTTTTCTAGAAAAACTACTTACAATGTATGTAATCATCATCTCCCCTCATCTGTCTCACCGGACTTCAGCCTTCCAGTCTAACCGCATGCAGCAGAATACCAGTATTTTACGTGGAGCGACTGTCTATCTGACCTCCACAACCCAGTTACTGGATAACACGATACCGCTTGGTAATACTGGTTGTCAATGTACGTAAGTAATATTGATTTTAACTAGTTATGAACTTAATTCCACGTTAGCAAGGCAGAGAACTTAGAGTACCGATGGTAAAAAATTCATATTTCTTTGGCTCAAAATTCAGCAGCGCACACTCCGCTCACTGACGCAGTCATAAAGTAGGCAGTAGTTTCATTAAAAGTCTGTAAAATTCATTAATTCTTTAAATTCATTCCTATGTTTATTTTTCTATCATAAATATGTAATATTCTATTATAAGACATGTAAATGAGAATAACAAACAAACAAAACAAATAAGACCTTATTTATTATTATTTTAAACTAAGTTACCTGCCACAGCCGCACACAATAAACTCAATCAATTTTATCAATAATACCAATCAAGAAAACATCTTGAAATATTTTGACTCAATCAGGCTCCACAGACTTCCTTCATTAAAATATATATAAAAAACTGGCAAAGCGCTAGTCGGCCTTGTACACTATGGGTTCCGTTCCATCACACAATATTTATAGTTAAAAAAACTAATCTTATTTTGATGTTAAGTAAGAGATAGAGACAAACGAGTTGTGATCGTGTTTCGAGGACATGTGAGTGTGAAATCTACCAACCCGCACTGAGCCCGCGTGGTAGATTACAGCCCATTCCCTCTCGAAGAGAGGAGGTCTGTGTCCCAGCAATGGAAACATTATAGGCTTATTATGCTATGCTTATGCCTCGAAATAAGCGAGTAAGTAAGTAGTTTTCATTTTCAAACTTCATAGGCGCTATTCACAAAAATAGAAATCACTCTACCTATCAAATGATTGTGTTTAGTATTTTCACAAATTGTTTTGTTAATAATAATAATAATATAATATAATAATATATAATATAATAATCTGTGGCCCGGCTGTCAAGTTGACGGTGACAAAAATTTTACTCCGTATATTTTCTAATATTTTTCAAACATTAATAATTAAGAAATAATGTTTTTAAATCTACTCTATACCATTTTTGAAGACCAATATTAGCATCATAACATTTACATTCGTACTATACCAGGATGCATGAAAATAAAATACGCAGATGACACAAAGATGTTGACACGAAGTCGGGCACGACAACTTCAAACCACACTCCCAACACCTTCGGACTCGTCGCTCAGCTCCGCCTCGCAGCTGCCGGAACCTGCTCCAGACGTGAGTCCAGTGACTTCGGCCGCTGTAGTTGCGTCGAGCTCGAGCGACGAATACTTTTCACCGCCGACGACACCACCACCAGTACGTCGACGCGGAAGAGGCCGACCACCGGCCAGCTTAGGACTCCGAGGCCCTCCGGCCTCTGATAGGGTCCCCGCTGCCGGTGGAAGTGTGCAGCGCATGAGATGGACACAAACTGTCAATGAAAATGTCATGCGCGCATACTTTGGGGCTACAGAGGGGGGAAGTAACTTGACTGCGTACCGTGGTCGGATGCTCTCTCTGTTTCAGGTGCTCGAGCCAGCTGTCAACGTGTCAACGCAACGACTGTCGGATCAGGTGCGGGTTATCCAGCGTAACCATATGCTGGATGACGTTGTACTTGATCGACTACGCCTCGAATCACGGAATAGCCACGTTGCGCCTGCTTCGTCATTGGTCGCGGTGCAACTGCAAAATTTACCCAGATTTTCATCGCGACCCAACCGCGTTGATAAAGAGGATGATGATGAGGCTATATCCGTGAGTTCCCAGTGCAATGTAAGATTGAGGAGCGCTTTGGACGATGCTTTCCGTGAGTACCGATCTATTCCGCCTGGGCTCAGACCACGTTTACCTCGTTTGCCCATGCACAAGAAAAACAAGGCGCTGGTGTGTGCTCTAGACTCGCAGCTGTCAAATTACTTTAACGACAGCAAAGACCTCACCGATACCCATTCAATCTTGTACTGTGCGGCTGTTGCGGCATGTCGTGTGGCTCATGTCAAATTCCCGAACAGTGACAGAGCCACACGACCAAAACCAGCTGTACCAGCTTGGCAGTGCAGGATTGAGCGTCGTATCGGGGAGACTAGAGCACTCATCGGCAAGCTAATCTGCTTCAGGGAGGGCAATACTCGCCCTAGAGTGATGCGTTTTGTGAGGCGGGCGTTCTCGGGGACTGATATTAGGTCTCGAGATTATTTGTCCCGCGTCACAGAACGTATCGACTACCTGAAGCAGAAGATCTGTGCATGGGCAAACCGTATTCGTCGGTACAGGCGGAGAGTGGAGCGGTACACTCAGAATCGCACATTCCAGAGCGACGAAAGGTGGGTTTACAGGGATTGGGAACGACAGGACCAATGTGTGACTGACACGTACCTACCAGATGGTGACGCCATGTGTTCGTTCTGGCAAAACATCTGGTCGGTGCCTGTCAGTCACACCGAAGGACATTGGACTGGGAAGATCGAGCGAGCGTGCGAACTAATACCAGAAATGGAGCCACTTATCATCACCCCCCAAGATATTGCTCGTGCAGTCCGTCGGTTGCCTAACTGGAAATCTCCAGGGCCGGACGGGCTGCACAACTTTTGGATAAAGTGGTTCCAAAGATTGCACGCCCCCTTGGCAACCCAGTTCCAGTCAGCCTTAGAGTCAGGGTCGCTGCCCCAGTTCCTAACGACAGGAATAACCCACCTGCTCCATAAATCAGGTAGTACCGCGGATCCCAGAAATTATAGACTGATCACTTGTCTACCGACGTTCTATAAAGTTCTTACATCCATTTTGAGAGCTAAAATTAATAAACATATAGACAGCAACTCCATCATGTCTGTCTCTCAAAATGGATGTAAGAACGGGTCCCGCGGTACTAAGGAGCTACTTCTCATTGATATGGCCATTAGCCAACAGGTTCGTCGTTCCCGAAAGGATCTGTCGACATGTTGGATAGATTATAAGAAGGCCTATGACTCGGTGCCACATACATGGCTCATGAGGGTGCTGGAATTGTATAAAGTAGATACAACTCTGCGCACCTTCCTGATGACGTGTATGGGGCAATGGAGGACGGTCCTTCGCTATCCAGGATGTCGAAATATCCAGAGGAATAGCGAGCCTATAAGGATCGAGCGAGGCATATTCCAGGGCGACAGTTTGAGTCCGCTTTGGTTCTGCTTAGCCTTGAATCCTCTAAGCACGCTGCTGGAAGATTCAGGTCTAGGCTATCGGCTGAGGAGAGGTGGTCAGGTTATATCTCACCTCCTCTACATGGATGACCTAAAACTCTTTGCCCCCAACAATTTGCAACTGATGGAGCTACTGAAAATTACTGAAACTTTCAGTAGCGCCATCAGGATGGAATTTGGTGTGGACAAATGTGCGGTCATGCATGTAAAGCGAGGGGAGATCGTGGAAACCGTGGGAACCCAACTCTCGGATTCCACAAATCTTAGAGCCCTCTCCGCATCCGAAACCTATAAGTATTTGGGTATGTCGGAAGCGCTAGGCATCAATGTTACTGACATGAAGCAATCGTTGAAGGAGCGCTTCTTTGGCCGCCTGAAAAAAGTATTTAATAGTCTTTTATCAGGCGGGAACAAGGTGCGCGCCTTCAACGGTTGGGTCATGCCGGTTTTGATGTACTCTTTCGGCATACTCAAATGGACTCAGACCGAACTCGACGCCCTGGATAGGAGGGTCCGTACGCTGCTAACTGCAAATCGAATGCATCACCCACGGTCATCGGTAATGAGGCTGTATATACCGCGAAAGTGTGGAGGTCGAGTCTTTTTAAACGCTAAGAACCTCCACAATCGCGAGATATGCAGTCTCAGGGAATATTTCCTAAAAACCGACGTGGGGATGCATCGAGATGTAGTCGCGATGGACAAGGGCCTCACACCGCTCTCCTTGGGTAAAGAGAACTGGCGCAAGCCAGTAGTGCTTGACACTAATGAACGCATGGAGGTATGGCAGAGTAAGGAGCTTCACGGGCGCTTCTTTCGGGCCCTACATGGGCCCGATGTAGATCTACTAGCGTCCGTAGCCTGGCTACGTTGTGGTGACCTCTTTGGAGAAACCGAAGGTTTTGTCTGTGCAATTATGGACGAAGTTATGATGACGAACAACTACCGGAGATTTATTGTGAAAGACGGCACGGTTGACATCTGTCGGGCATGCCACCGGCCGGGGGAATCAATCAGGCATATTATCTCCGGGTGTTCTCGTCTGTCAGCAAATCACTGCCACACGCCTATCACCGAAGTAGAGAGCTTGCAGCAGCGACTCACATATAGACAATCGAGTCTGCTCGCCACACAGCGCAGGATAAGATTGGGGCTGGCCCGCACGCGGTGCACCAGGGAAGCGCATCGTTTTCTCATCGTTGTATAAAAGCAGTCGACTCGAGCTTCCGCAAACATCCCTGACGCACTACAGTAGCGGGGCAACCCCATCAATATCCTGAACGCATTATTATATTGAACACGAAGGATGCTGTACGATTTCTGCGTATAATCAGCCCACAGACTGCACGTGTAAAAAGAAGAGCAGTACGCACGAAACAAGGTTATTTTAACACCTCTTGAGCAACGTGCAAATCTGCGAGCTATCATATTTGCCCTAACCGACAGCGCCCTTCGCTCTCGCTCAATATCGTCATCGTCCTTCATGCCCGCGGTCAAGACATGTCCAAGGTATTATTTGAATTTATATACCCGTGCGAGCGGAGTCCTATTCAAAAGAACTGGTGGTATAGTTTCTGGACCCCGTCCGCCGCCGGCACCAGAGACCATGACATCACTCTTACACACATTGTAGACCAATCCATGAAGCTTGGCATAGTCTTCACAGATGGCTACCAACCTCCTTAGTCCACAAACCGAGGCGCTCAGCAGAGCCATATCATCGGCGTAACTTACGTTGTTTACACACACCCCATCAATGTAACAACCGGCTCGCTCTCTGCTGAGCGTCTCAATCAGCTCATTGATGTATAGATTGAAGAGCGTAGGCGAGGTCAGCCCCCCCTGCCTCACACCGCACTCCAATCCATACGGCTCGGACAAAGTTCCAGCCCATCTAATCTGATTGATCTGGCCTCCATACCAGCATTTCAAAGTGCTTACCAGTTCTGATGGAACTCCAGCTTTCTCAAGCTTACTCCAAAGAATACTGTAGGAGACCAGATCAAATGCTTTGGATAGATCAAGGAAGCACGCATATATAGGGGTTTTCCGGTCTGTGTAGTACTTAACAGCCCACTTTAGACATAGAATGGCACTCTCAGTGGACAGCCCCGCTCGGAATCCGAACTGGTTGTCGTGCAGTTTAATGTGGTTATTAAGTTGTCTATTAAGCAGGCTATCAAGCACTTTCGCTATCACGGTCGCTAGGGAAATAGGCCTATAGTTTTTTATATCCGCGATATCGCCTGTTTTATTTTTAACTATAGGTACTACTACCGTTCTAGTCATCTGACTGGGCAAATACTCATGACTCACACAAAAATTAAATAACATTGCCAACACTCTTGGTAAATGAGGACCCGCATACTTGAGATGCTCGATACTCAGACCATCATGACCTGGAGACTTTCCTCTAGACATGGTGGTGATGACACCCTTGATCTCCTTAGCTGTAAATCTAGTTTGAAGATCATAATGGTCTGGAGCATTAAGCACAGACAAGCTGGGTTCCAGTGGTGATTTTATTTTAAACTGTTCCTTAAAGAGGTTAGCAATGTCTACTGGATCGTTCACACCATTAACCGATACAGGGAGGCCAGGCCTACTGCTCATCCTGTTCGTGTGCCGCCAAAAGGAGCGATAATCTTTGTTTGAATGATGCGAGGCCAAAATATCCATTTTTATCTGCTCTTGGTGTGCTTGACACCACTTCAGACGAGATTTAAATATCTTTCTGGCCTCACACATGTCAGCCAACACAGGACCTGCAGACGGTTTGCCATAATCTTGCCACACACTAAACTTGAGCCTGGCATCCCTGTATGCATCACTAACATGCCTGTTCCAGCCTGCCACAGCCTTCTTTTTCCTATATCTGCCGCTCCCTCGACCCACCACAGCAGATTCCGATAAAGCTTGTACAATACTATTATACGTAATGTCTATAGTGTTGCGATGACAATGTTGTTTACAAGTTTTATCGCAACAGTTTCTGAACTCATCGGGGAAGTCAACATGCCTAAGTTTCTCATGGCATGCCATGGTATACAATTGTATTTGTTCAGAGCTTCTCTCCCCCCATACAGCCATATTTTCTACACAATTAAAACTACACTGTCTCGGACAAATCTTATCAAATACACACTCTATTACGAGTGGGTAATGATCGGACCATAATACGTCATAAATGACCCGCGCGCTAATTACAGAGTCACGAGCTGCTTTTGTGACAACACAATGGTCTAGCCACCTGCGTGAACCATGAGCGTCACTTACAAAAGTAAATGTGTCCGAATTTATTCCTAAAAATTCAGTATCAATGCAATTCCAATCAAATTTCTGACAGAAATCTAATAGTTCTGCAAAAAATCGTCCTGTTGGGTGTGCATTAAAGTCTCCCAAAATATAGCAGTTTTCTATATTATAATTCTCTATTATAGCACTCACCGCACTCAGGCAAACCGTATATTCCACTAAGTTACATGCCTCATCCGTGGGCATATACGCGTTGAACACTAACACTGATCTCTCGTTAGACATTATTTTGATAGCACACACTCGCGAGTTGTTACACGGAACCACCGACACCATGTTAAACGCACTTTTCCTCCAAAGTATGGCCACGCCTCCGAACGGACGGCCTCGTAGAAGCCCGCCGTTGTATCCACAGCTGATGTTCCCGTACAGCCGAAATCATCACTGATACTATGTAGATACGCAAGTTCCTCTGGCAATAGCCATGTTTCTTGAAGTGCTATTATATCGTAATCGGAACATAGTTCCCGTATATAATCAGTGGATCGCTTTAGACTTTTACAATTAAAACTCACTAATTTATATATTTGTTTATCCATTTTTAATTGGTATAAGGCCGTCGCCAGTAATTAAATTACCGGCCGCATGAGTCTCCTTATAGTGCACAAAACGCCTAAAGATTATAGCTTTCGGCCACAAGTTACCGTCTAAAAATATTTCATCCTTAGACTCTGGTACAAAGAACTTAAATGACTTGTGGTTTAACTTCTGCTTTTTCGATTGTATTCTTTCCAACTTGACGGAAATCTTTGTTTTTGCCAAGATATAGTCTGTTATATCCTTCTCGCTAGTACTAACGCTTATGTTGGATATAAAAATTGGCACTTTTCTCTCCGCCGCTTTGAAATTGCCAATACAATCATTTGCTAAGCCGAATTTACCTACTATACGTTGTTTATTACTTGATCTCCGATAAGTAACCGTAGTCCATTGTCCAACGTTAGACCGCTCATTCGATAAGTCGGAATGAATGAATTTATCAGTTTGTTTACATTCTTGCGGCGCGGTCGCATCGATCACCTGTTCATTTGCCGTTAACACTCGCTCGGGTAAAATCGGCTGCTTGATCGCCGTCTCGCTCTTACTCGCTGGCAATGCTAGCGATGAGCCGCCGCCGCCGTCCGGTAATGTAGGTTGTGGCGAATTAGAGGTACCCTCCTTATTCATATTGTGAACATGAGTTTGCTCATTTGGCATGCACTTGGGTGAAGTCAAGCAGCTTATGCTGGAAGCCTCAAGCTGGTCGGACACGTCCAAAAGCGACACATTCATACTTTTATATGCACCTCTTCTCGTGTTCACACAGAAATTCACATCCTCCGAGTTACTCATTAAACTCACATTATTATTAATATTCTGAAATCCATTATTATTAATATTTTAAGTTACATCTTTAAAATAAATAAATAGTTCATTCGTGTATTTTTTTAGTAGTACTGGAACCCTAAAAACATGACAATACCTTTCAAAAAGGGAGAGAAATCGCTTAAAAATCTGTTCTACAAATAGGCAAACAAAAACTAATTTCCTTATTTATTGCGAGGGGTTGAGAGGTGTAAAAGGGGGTGCAATGGGGGTGAAGACGGGGGTGAAGCAAGATATTTGATTGTTAGATCGTTTTATTGTCAATCGACAATCGACGGAAGTGAGGAAATTGAGTAATAGCTTCAACGACGCTTTGTTTGTGCTGAGTGCGGAGAGTGCGGAGTTGAGACTATTTCTAATGAATGTTTTCGGTTTCAGGGAAAAATTAAGCGTAAAATTCTGATTAGTTTTTGTTTTGTCAGAATTTAACAGTTCAGTAACCAGAACATGCGAGCAGGAAGAAATCCCGCGCGGGCTGGCAACGTCAAATACCAATGAACTAGTACTTGGCTGTAAAAAATAGTTCTATGATTTTAATTTAATATAATAATCATGAAAAACCACTAGAAATACGACGTTGCCAGCCCGCGAGGGATAAACGCTCTTAAGTAGAGCTGTGGTAGAATCACAGATAACACTGCGTTAATGTGACCCTTAGATACCTACGCACACATACATAAAATTATGCCTTCTCTCCATGGGTGTAGGCAAAAACTACAGAACATCACCTGCTACGATCCTTACACACTCGCCTTTTGCTTTGTTTACGTTCATACATCAGAAGGGCCATTCTCGTTATTTTAAGAACGTTCATAGTCTGATCTCAGTCTCAATCTGTCAGAAATACGTCTAATTTCCCTACATTTTAACATTTGTTTGTCGCCGAGATGAGACTGCGACTAGATTTTGAACGTTTTAAATTACGAGAATTGCCCTTCTGGTCATACACGTACGCTGCTTGCGAGTACTATACAACTGATCTTTCTAAAGAACTTATCAGTCCTTTTAACAAAACTGTCTAATTTTAAAGGATTTAAATGTATTATTTCGACTTTTGTTCCAATAACTTAGGTGTTAATTAACATATGTAGCGTTTGCTCTAATTATCTCGAACACGGAAAAGATACATAATTATAATGTTAAACATTAAAACAGAATCCTACATAATTTTATGATGATAAAAATATAATAATTTTATAAATTGTCTCAAGTCCCCGGCCTACGTATAAAATGTCTTAAAGCCTCGTCCTCACTCGTTCTCGAGACATCGAAGGAAATGAGAACTTGAGTAAGACGCTGTTCTGACTGTCTGACCTTTGTCTGACACTGACAGCCTGACAGCGAGCGAATTGAAATCACTGTCTTTGTGGTTTCTATGCAGATGACTTTAAATTACCATAAAATACTGAATATAATAATGAAATAAAAAAACGAAAATCAAATATTAATAATGTGATGTAAAATGGCAACATATACCTATAGCAAAGGTACTTCATATTAACATAATTGAAATGTGGATGTACTGCACACTTCTGCTAATCCTTTGAAGTGTACACGCGTGATGTTAATTTTATAAAAAAAAGAAAATTCTTCAAACCATTTTGCTTGCAGAGCAAGCACTTACCATACCATATTACCAAGTTTCTTTTGCAAACTTTAGGATTAAAAAATACTGAAATTGAAAGATGAAAAATTTACTTAATATTCAAAAATCCACTTTATTATTCTTAATCTTACTATCGATCACACAAATTAACAGCATTTAACCGATATAATTTTGCCGCCAATCCTTTAGTAATATGTAAATAAATAACAACTAATAGGTACCTAATTAATTCATAAAACTAACAAAATTATCTCCTAACTTAACTAAAACCATTCACAAATTAAAATATAGAGTCGAAAAATTCACCCGCATCACTGTCGACTGGTAAAGTACCAAGATACTGGCGGCATTACCTCGTTGTATGGCAATGCTTACCCTCCCGCCAAGTTAAAAGCCAGCCCTTGGGTCATGGGAGGTGTCAACCAGCCGTTTTGAAATTTCCTTAAAAAGACCATAAGCACTCAGACCCACACTTTACTTGAGTGACTGACAATGCACAGCCGTAACCGTTGGGTGTAGAAGCTAAAAATTTTGCTCATCTGTCTTAAATAACAAAGATGGGTACTAAGAAAGGATTTTTATAAAATTCATCCATTACATATGAAATGAAAGTTTGTATGGAAGTTCGTCATTTTTGCCGATGAGAAATATAATCGGGCGCACGGCTTGTAAGATAATAAATAAATATAAATTGTTTTCATAATTCAATATGGAAAATAGCATAAAACAGCAGAATATAAACTAAACAAAGAGAGCTACAAATAACCGAACCCCGTTAATAACGAAACATTAAAATCGAACAAAAAAGTGTTGTTTTCACAAATAAATATGATTTTGTATTCACAGAGCGTGGGTCAGATCCTTAGTCATCACACAAAAAGATATGCAGAAAGTATACTCTGCGGTATCACTCAGTCACTTAGCGAAACCAAAACCGCTTAGAAGATTTAGAGTTCCTTAACATAGTGTCTTCTGATTAACCCTGCCAAATTCCAAGGCTATCTAATTGAAAATATTTTATTTACATACACTTATGAAACTACAGAAGCTAGGCACATGGTTCCAATTAGTCGTTTCCTATGGAGAAGAGTCGACAAGAAACTCCACGGGCTACTTGTAGTCCGGATCGACAAATGGATATTCGGATTTGTAGGTTAAACAACCAGCTTAACTGCATAACACACTCACAGTCACAATCGCCTTAATTTTGAAGGGATTCACATTACGTTGCTTCTTTAGTTTGAAATATGCATCTACTTTAAAACTAACTAACTAACTAACTAACTTTATTAACATATCCTCGGCCCACGGCACTGAGAAATTAATCAGGAAAATCCTAGCCTCCACACTGATTAATTTTGATGTGCCCTGCTTCACCGAGGCTATGGATGCCTGGAGACTCGCTTGCCCGAACTCAGATCTACCCGATAAACCATTTTCCCAGAGACGGTGGGATGAGCCGCTCTGCAGAGTAGTTCAGGATAATTTACTTAACACGTCTGTTACTACTGCAGAGCGTGCGCGCCTGCTGGCTGTGGGTAAATGGGAGTCGGGTCTGTGGCTTCATGCACTTCCGTCGTCGAACATAGGCAGTTTGCTCGACGACAATACTTTCCGCCTCGCTGCTTCCTTACGACTAGGAGCACCATGTTGTTCTCCCCATCGTTGTCACTGTGGCGAAGTTGTCAACAGCCTCGGACACCACGGCCTGTCTTGCAGCCGAAGCGCAGGTCGCTTAGCGCGGCACGCAAACATTAACGACATCATTCGATGAGCTCTTGTCACCGTCGGCGTTCCAGCTGCATTAGAACTCAATGGATTGGCACGCGACGATGGCAAGAGACCGGACGGCATGTCTTTATTTCCTTGGAAGGTGGGTAGGCCTTTAGTGTGGGTTGCAACTTGTGTCGATACTCTTGCGCCATCCCATCTTCTAGGGTCAGCGTGCTGCTCTGGTGCTGCTGCTGCGGCTGCAGAAAACCTCAAGCGGCGTAAATATAATAACCTTATTAATAATTATATTTTCGAGCCGTTTGGGGTTGAAACCCTCGGGCCGTGGGGTCCGAGTGCGCATAGTCTTTTTAAGGAAATTTCGAAAAGACTGGTTGACACTTCCCATGACCCAAGGGCTGGCTTTTACTTTGGCCAGAGGATAAGCATTGCCATACAACATGGCAATGCCGCCAGTGTCTTGGGTACATTACCAGTCGACAGCGATGTGGATGAATTTTTCGACGCTATATTTTAGTTTGTAAATAGTTTTAGTTAATTTAGGATATTATTTTGTTATTTTAGTGTTATCTTATAAAATGGAATTAAATAAAAATTAATACAAAAAAAACTAAATTTTAAAACTTAAATAACGCAATGGATTTCAATGTTGAATTGATTGTGTTACCCAATTTAGGCTCTCGTTTTACCGAATGCGAATTTCCATTTATCAACACGAATTTGGTAGCCTTGGCATTTGACAAAACTACACAGTGAGATGCCATTATGTTAAAGAATTCTATAGCGAAGGGTTTCAAAAGCATCTCCTCTTACGAGACATAACCATGGCAATGAGAAAACACCGAGGGGAAATCATCCTCATTTTAAATGGACCTTCTCCACCATTCCTGTTGTATGTCCCCACCCTATGTCCGACATGGGCAGCAAAGGTTTGATTTAATGGCACCCGCGGCAATAAACAAATTTATTAAGTGAATATCCCCAAATGGCATTCGGAATTGGATTTTTTAAACAAACACACGAAGGTAAATCGAAAATGTCGTCGGCAGGTTTTGTCTAATGTTCAGTATGGGGAATTTAAAAGGATATCCAGGTATGAAAACAAACGATGAAAGGCAAAATATTGCTTTATAAATATATCTGTGGCCTTCTGTTTACGTAAGGCGAAAATAGGTATTATTTTGGTCTTATAAATGGAGACAAAAACTCATGATACAATCTGTATTTTTGTTTTGGTCCGTGCCTGAGAGGTCATCCTACCACACAAAATCTTCATAATTTCTGGCGAAACCCTGGAGATAGGCATCCCTCAGCACCGCCACTTCGAGAGGTTCTATGCTTCGCGCATCCAGTAGATTCCTGCGGCTTTCACAAGGTACTACCGCGCATATTGGGCATCAATTATAATCATAATTAGTACAATATTCAGATCATGTAAACTTTATAAAATTCAAAAGCAAACTCACTTGTTTTTAACGTAATTCATCTCGGAAAGTCTCGGAATTACACTTCGATAGCGTTTGAAAATCGAGGAGATGTTTAGGTAATAACCATACTGCAGGGCACAGTGACAACATTATTTAGGGCTGATTTTTCAATTGACAGACAATTTTTATTCGTAGAATAAAATTGACCACTGAGAGATCTTGTATGGAAGAACTGTCAAAAGTTCAAAGTTATTCCTCGGATATTTTTTAAAAATTTTATTTTATTTTAAACAGAAATCGGCATGGGAATACAATATAATATGTATATCTACAAGCTGGATTGGGTCAATGGGTACCAAAACAACATGACAACCAATAGGTGGCGGTAAGTGCAGATTGGTGCAACATTAGATTTGGTCCCAAATTGTTATTAGTGATTGTGGTTTACGCCAATCTAGATAATTCGAGCGAATTCGCACAATTAGCCGGATTGGTGTGCTGTGCAGTAATACTTAGTGGTATTAAATTACAATGGGAATAGGTATTCAGACAAGAATAGGTTTGCGAGGTTAAGTTGAACTTGCCAAAGTCTATTTTTGAATGGGTGGCGATTCTTTACTGGGTGCACCAGAAAAAATAACAATTACTAAAATAATTATTCCGAAAAGACAGTGCCGTAACCAACCTTGTTGACCGCCTGGTTGATCTTTTGACCTCCTGCCACAGGAGTACTACAGTTCTAGTAGTACTAACACGAAATTCCAAATACTCTACACCTTAGTTAATTGATATTTTCTAATAATAACGTTAATATAAATCTAGTTTAACATGCGTTATAGTAAAGGTAAGGGTACTCATCCACCAGCGCCGCGCCCGCTGGCTGCGCCGCGTCCCCAAAACGCAGCGCGACCAATTTGCGACCGTGACGGATGGCGACCAATTAAATTGTTGGACACGCGGTGTTACACGGTCTGAAAGTTGGGTGCATTTAGTCAGTATTTTTTATTTGGGTTTAATATGTTAGGTGGTCTATTCGTTTTTGGATAAAAATTGCAAAAATGATTATTAGCTAGAAGACAGTAATAAAACAAGTGTATTCGCGCTTAATATGACGCATAAAACTAATAATAAAACAAACATTGGGAAAATATGCGTCACATCCACGGCAAAGGGCTATTAAAATAAATACTTTGATTTTGATTTAGTTGCCACAAATCTATATAGAAAAAAAAAGAATAGCCTTTGACAAACAAGTAAATAAATAAAAAAAATATTTTGCAAATCCGTCTATGTATATGACGGAGTTCTAAGCGTACTATGAACATACATAAAAAATAAAAATATAAACATCTGAATTGCGATCCTCCTCTTTTTTTGAAGTCGGTTAAACAATACGAACATTAATATGTAGTTATAAAGTGTACAAAATATAATATTTAAAATTACAACATTCTATTACTCACGACCCACGCGCAGAGGCATTACTCAAATAAAGTTAAAATATGTTATCTGAGGCACAACTGCCGCAGTGCCTTTTGACATTAATTTATTAACATAACTTGATTTTCTTGTGAGTGTTACGAAAATTACGTATCATAGTTATGATCGTACATCAAAAATATCTGTTAACTTAACAGTAACTTTTTCTAGGTCACACAAATAATTAAAGCCAATTGCAATAATTTCATTATTTTTCCTATTTTTTGTAACGCGTATCATCTGTAGGCACGATTCGCGAGACAAAAGCCAATCGAGTGTCGTCAAGTAATTGACGGGCCGCTGTTGTATTTCTCTCCTTGTCTAACACACGCAAATACCGCATGCGAGAGTAAGTCAGATATAGAGGAAGATCGGAAAAATAACATTTTGTTAATACGAAGCTCCGCACTTTGAATGTTAAGTGATTAATTAATGCTTAAACAGCTTTTTGTAAACGTTTATTTTTATTAAGAGCTAATGAAATTACGTGTGTGGTTCCTGGTAATGAATTTCGCCATCCTTTGCGTTATATTCTTACTTTTTGGACTTTTACGACAACTATGGGGATGAAAGCTCCATTCTATTGCCGATACCGAAACCCTCAAATCTGTAAAGATCGCATTTGTTAAGCTATGTCCAGTGCCGGATTAAGCCATCGGAGATTAATTCTAATAAGCCCAAATGATTGCCATTGTGATGTGAACCAGCAATTTCATTACAACCCCGAAAAGCAAGACCTCGTTCTGCTAAAACATTACTCCTGCAATAATTCGTTCTAAAAGTAGCCGCCAACACATTTGCTTAGACTAAATTTGGCTCACAATTTCAATGTCAACAGGCGCCTTCTACCGCGAAATGATGTATGCTATGCTGAGTACTTTCTTCATATCTTGTCAACAAATTATGCGCGTTCTTCCAGGCATCTAATCCGTCTTTCATAAACCGTGATGACAAACAAAAAACTATCTGAATCTGTAACTTTGCACACAAAACAGAAAAGTCATCATTTGCTTTCCGAATAACATAACCAATCTCTGACGTGAGTTTGATTCGTCAGTTTATGTTTATAATAGGTAAAAAAAAACTTTTGCCAGATGCGTGGCTTATTTTCTTTTTTGTAAATTTTCTTTGTAGACATAGAATTACTGTTCATATGTTGCACTTGGCTGCTTCCTTTTGATATTTTTTTACGGTCAGAAAGCGTTGGTGCGCGGGGCCCCCAAATGCGCGGGGCCCGTAGCATTTGCTACTCCTTTACGTGGCTAATCCGCCACTGGCTATGTCTATGTCAGGGTTGTGGAGGTCAGATAGGCAGCTTCTCTATGTAAAATACTTGTATTTCAGCTGCATCCGACAGACTGGAAGCTAACCCCAACATAGTTGGGAAAAGGCTGGGCAGATTGATTGTTTCTTTTTTCACAACCTGTACCTAATTATAATATTGAGTTCTTAACAAAACATTGTTAATTGTAAAATCAAATCAAAGCCAATCAAGCTAATCAGAAACCAATGAACTAATTACAAAATCCCCTGCAATTGAACTCCGACCAATCAATGACAACACAAACAAACGAACACAAACCCATTCTATTATTATTGCAAAATTATTGACACATTGTGAAACTAAACATTTATTGTGAAAATCTAACAAACAATATTATCTATTCCATTTGTATGATCGCGAGTGCACACACCAGGGTTGCCAACGAAATTACATTTCTTTTTTAATTGCACCTTTAATATTAGACCTAGTTTGAGACAAGGTAGAAAAATGTAGTAGGAACGGACGTTGCGCGGGAAACGTAGCCAAATTCGGCTCTGAAGCGCGTTTTTATTGAATTTGTATGTAAAACATCTCGCACGGTTGCACGTTATCTGCCGTCGCGTGGCGCGTTGTAGTGTGTGATCCGTCTTAGGTATGTTAAAAAAATAGTTAATACAAATTATACATACAATGACGTCTCGTTACCTCTAACTTATAAGGACAAAGTCACGTGAGCAAGGCCACAGGCACAGCTACTTAACAAACTTGTGTCAGATGCATTTTTATTTTTAAATGTGTATATTGTGATTTCAGAAATACATCTAAGTTCGCAGAAGCGTACCGAAAACGCTCAATTTTAGCAATCAATAAATTATAGTCATTTGGCAAAAAAAAAAACACATTGATGACAGGTCTCAGCTCCATATATTATGAAAATATAGTAGGTTCGGCAGCCCTAGCATACACTAACGCGGCTGTGTGGACCGGGCCGTGGCGGTCGCGCGGTCACGCGGACGTGTGGACGCGCGCGCGCGAGGACGCGCGGGCATACAAATTATAATATATTTGCAATGAAGTACTGGGTTTTGAGACTATCGTGTTTGAAATCAATATACTTTTATAACTCGAACATTTTAAATAAACTACAACGGATTATTTAACGGGGTAAATTTCGCCTCAATCTGTTGGGCTGATTTTACCAAAGCCTATGTTTAAGGGCTGGTTTTACCAAAGCAAAGATATATTTTATCCGTGGAATAAAATTGACGTCTGTCAGTTTTGGTATGGAAAAAACGGTTAAAAATTCATTGTTTGGTGGAATTCGCCTTAAGGCGATAGCGTTAGGGTAACTCGAGAAAATCAAATTTTCTTACGATTTTTGCAAATAGCAGGTCAGTATCAGGTTGTGTGTTGATTTGACAAGAATCGCTTGATTCGATCAATTAAATATAATTCGCGGACGAAACAAATATTTATTATTAGAATGATAATCATAGAAAACATCTCTCTAAATTAATTTCATGAAATCATGTTTGTTTTGCTGATTATAATGATTATAATTCTGTAAAGTCATGTTTGTTACGGTCGAGAATCGTATTCTAAGGAACATACAACCTGACACTGACCTGCAAAAAAACGTAAGAATATTTTAATTTCACGGGCTTAGCGCATCCCCTATAACCCTATCAGTATTTTTAATAGCTTTTTGTCAGTATGAATCGTAGCAGGTGGCTTTCTGTTGTTTCTGAACCACCATGTGTCTGTGTTAATACAATACCTTAAACAGTCGGATTTTTGTAATGAAACGTCGAAAATCCGCTTTATTTACAGTAATAAAGTAGTTTCTAGTTTCATAATTTGCCAGCAGACTGTAAGTTTCGATATCATTGCAATCAATAAAAGGCAATCCACTCTCAAAATAGTTGGCTGCCCTATTCAGTAGCGAATTATTAACGATTAAGGCACGCTAAACACGCGAGCGAGTATCGCGTCTGTGTGGAGGTGGCCTACGCAGGGTGGATTGCACTGTTATTGGAACAGTTATATAATTTACTTATTCTAAAGTATATGTATGCAATAAATGAACTAAAAAGGAAAAGGAAATATGTTTATTTGCGGTAAACATGACGCAAAAAAAGAACACAAAAATTTTGAGGAAAAATATGCGCACATATGCACGCAAAACGGCCATCGCTCAACATAATGATAACTCAGTTAGGCCGTTTAACGTGGATATGTTAACTGAGTTATCTATGCCTCTCTCAGTTCATATAATTAATAAATGTAAATGAAATGTATAAATTTATTAAATGTATATGCATTTAGAGGTTTGTATTGATGATTTTAATGATTATAATTCTGTAAAGTCATATTTGTTACGTTTGCGAATCATATTTTATTAAATATTCAACATGGCACTGACCTGCAAATGGCAAAAAAATTAAGAAAATTTTAAATTCGCAGACTACCTAACGCATCTCCCTTATAGTGAAAACCGCTGTCTGTGTGGTTAGTTTTCTACGGCTTAAAAATCTAATTTGGTTTAATTCTTTTATGGCAAATTAAATAAAAGAAATTACTATATCGTGTCAACAATTCTAGATACACTGATTTTGTGTAGCTAGTACAACGCAATTTAGTTGCCAAACATGTAAACAGATAGAGTATAAATAGAATAGAGATTTTGGAAAAATAACTTTGATTCTTACACATTTTTAAAAGTTTTTCAATAATGCTAGTCACTCTGAAATCAATTTAATATGCAATGAAATAAAGTTGATGTTTGTTTAACGTGAAATAACATCAATTGGAAAAATAAACTTGAATAGACCTTATATTATTTGTTTCTGTAGTAACATTTCACGCAAATGATAAATTTATTGAAAGGCTTCCCGTCACCAATGTGTAACGTTTGATCAGCGACGCGAGCTTATTGCGTCCTTTTCCGAAAGGGCCGCGTTCATAAATGTTGACCTGTCATTTATTGATTTGCTGTTGATTTTTATTTAATACACGCAATAATTATTATCACGACTGTTTCTCCCTCAGTATGTTAAATACATATTTTAATATTGTAGGGAAACCAAATAAAAATAAATAAATTTCGCAACTTATGTTAAAGTCCTATGTAATGAGCGGACAAGCTAATCAGTAACCGGTCGCAAATCCCGACTCCAGGCTACTGAGAATTAACTAATAAAAAACTTAATAATACTTAGTTCGACCCTGAGACCAAAATAGAACCCCTAGATCAACAGCCGCTATTGTGACTACTAGACCAACGACGCAGTCGCTGGCAAAAACTTACCATGGAAATATTTCTATCGAAAGAACGATCACAGGAATTTCGCGACTGACGCATGACATTTTTTGTAAATCATCATTAGCATCGTATAGGATCGGGTATTGCGTACCGATTTGATCACCTTTGATCATTGATGCGATATTATTAACCGGTCGTTTGGGACGAACCATTGGGACCTCGTTATGTTTTCCTCGAAAACTGACCGGAGAGTTGTTAATACCTTTTTTCAAGTTTATAGAAGCCGTTTCAGATTGTCTGAACAATATTTTTAAACTACCTACTCCTTCCTCCGTTACTAAAATGGTGGTAAACTAATCTTGCACGTCTTGTGTAAATCAAAAATTTTAAAAATTACATGACTGGTGTCATGCAAAGCAATAATTCAAACTTTTTAACGTGGTATGGTGGTCCATACCACGTTAAAAAGTTTGAATTATTACTTTGCTAAGCCAACTGTACCGACAAGAGTCCCTCCTGCCCTGCCCCGTACACGTGACGTCACTAGTCACTACACAGAGTACACAGCACGCAGTAAATTCGCGCGTATTTGTTGCGTGTGTTGACGTGACCGGGATTGTTCATGATTGTACCACTGCTACACTGTAGCGCTGTATTGCTGTCCTACTATTGATTAGCTGTTTTACTAGCATTGTAGGTACTCTGTGGAAACATAAACCAGCCTACTGTAGTACTGTGCATTACATACTGAACAGATTGGTTCTACAGTCAGGGAAATTATTGACACCCAACATCAATTTATCCTTGGATCGAAAGCAGTGAGCTGATACAGGTTAACAATAACGTTAATTTGCCATAGTATAGCCATGTCAAACAATTGTCAAAGAATGACAGTTGTGATTTGATTAAGGGCAGTTTAAGTTGGTAGGCAGTTTGCTTCAGAATTCATTCCCTGACTTTATCTTATAGGACTTAACATTGCGTTCAGCAAAAGCTTGCTAATTGGCTAATCTTTTTACTATCATGAGCTCTTATATGCGGGCATGAGTGGTGGATGGCAATAGGTTCACTCCCTATTACATGAGACTTTAACATAACTGGTGAAGACTGGGTGTACTACAGGTGTACCTATAACTCTACCTAACCCCTTCGGGGAATACCGGCGCGATTTGATGTTATGTATGTAAAGATAGACGCGTGATCATGTCCTGTTTATGTTGACAGACAGTTGAATCGTTTCTCCGGGAGTCGAGCGAGCTTCATTGTAGATTCCCGCTTACAGGGTTGCAACGGCTGCATATAGTTTGGTAGACTAGCCCCATAAATAATCCGTTTAGGGGTAGTACAGGAGACCGGTGCGTTCGACGGAATTACCGGATGCGTGCACATACTCGCAACAATTTGGCTGCAGTTTCAACCAATTGCTTCTATTAGGAAGTTCCGGATGTCGACAGCCACACACTGGGGCCGTATTATGACGTATTAATGTAACCATTTTTCCATTGCGAGAGAGAGACGGAGCTATAGCACCATCTCTTTTTTGCAATCGAGTAATGATGGCATTAATACAAAATCTTGTGTTGTTTTAAAAATCAACTTAAATCGTATAATGTGTCAATAACAATAATAATATAATAATTTGTGTGCAGCGCATGAGATGGACACGATCCATCCATGAAAATGTCATGCGCTCATACTATGGGGCTACAGAGGGAGGAAACAATCTGACCGCGTACCGTGTTCGGATGCTCTCTCTTTTTCAGGTGCTTGAGCCAGCTGTCAACGTTTCGGCACAACGACTATCGGATCAGGTGCGGGTTATTCAACGTAATCATATGTTAGATAACACTGTACTTGATCGCCTGCGAAGTGAAATGCAGAGTAGCCATGTCATCGCCAACCAGTAGCAGACTACTGCAGTACTTCCGCAGTGTAACACTAGCCATGCTGACGAGGGGAGTAATGACAGGGCTACAAATGTAAGTATCCAGTGCAATGAGGAATTGAGGAATGCTTTGGAGGGTGCGATTCGGGAATATCGGTCCATGTCGCCCAACTTAGACCACGTTTACCTCGTTTGCCCATGCATAACAAAAATAGGACGCTGGTGGCGGTTCTGGATGCGCAGTTGTCAAGTCATTTTGATGCCTGCGAAGACCTCACCGATACTCATTAAATTCTGTACTGTGCGGCTGTAGCGGCATGTCGTGTAGCTCACGTCAAATTTGCCAGTGACTAGAGCTATACGACCGAAACCAGCCATACCAGCTTGGCAGTGCAGAATTGAACGCCGTATTGGTGGGGCCAGAGCGCTCATCGGCAAACTAATCTGCTTCAGGGAGGGCAATACTCGCCCTAGAGTGATGCGCTTTGTGAAGCGGGCGTTCTCGGGGACTGATATCAGTTTTCGAGATTATTTGTCCCGCGTCACAGAGCGTATCGACTTCCTGAAGCAGAAGATCTGTGCATGGGCAAACCGTATTCGTCGGTACAGGCGAAGAGTGGAGCGGTACACTCAGAATCGCACATTCCAGAACGATGAAAGGTGGGTTTACAGGGATTGGGAACGACAGGACCAATGTGTGACTGACACGCACCTACCGGATGATGACGCCATGTGTTCGTTCTGGCGAAACATCTGGTCGGTGCCTGTTAGTCACACTGAAGGTGATTGGACTGGGAAGATCTAATACCAGAAATGGGGGCACTTATCATCAGCCCCCAAGATGTTGCTCGTGCAGTCCGTCCGTTGCCTAACTGGAAATCTCCAGGGCCGGACGGGCTACACAACTTTTGGATAAAATGCTTCCAAAGGTCGCACGCTCCCTTGGCATCCCAGTTCCAGTCAGCCTTAGAATCAGGGTCGCTGCCCCAGTTTCTATCGACAGGAATAACCCACCTGCTCCATAAATCAGGTAGTACCGCGGACCCCAAAAATTATAGACCGATCACTTGTCTTCCAACGGTCTATAAAGTTCATACACCCATTTTGAGAGCTAAAATTAATGAACATATAGACAGCAACTCCATCATGTCTGCCTCTCAAAATGGATGTAAGAACGGGTCACGCGGTACTAAAGAGCTAGTCCTCATTGATATGGCCATAAGCCAACAGGTTCGTCGTTCTCGAAAGGATCTGTCGACATGTTGGATAGATTATAAGAAGGCCTATGACTCGGTGCCACATACATGGCTCATGAGGGTGCTGGAGTTGTATAAAGTAGATACAACTCTGCGCACCTTCCTGATGATGTGTATGGGGCAATGGAGGACGGTCCTTCGCTATCCAGGATATCGAAATATCCACAGGAATAGCGAGCCGATAAGGATCGAGCGAGGTATATTCCAGGGCAACAGTTTGAGTCCGCTTTGGTTCTGTTTAGCCTTGAATCCTCTAAGCACGCTGCTAGAAGATTCAGGTCAAGGCTATCAGCTGAGGAGAGGTGGTCAAGTTATATCTCACCTCCTCTACATGGATGACCTAAAACTCTTTGCCCCCAACAATTTGCAAGTGATGAAGCTACTGAAAATTACTGAGACTTTCAGTAGCGCCATCAGGATGGAATTTGGTGTGGACAAATGTGCGGTCATGCATGTAAAGCGAAGGGAGATTGTGGAATCCGTGGGAACCCAACTCTCGGATTCCACAAACCTTAGAACCCTCTCCGCAGACGAAACCTATAAGTATTTGGGTATGTCGGAGGCGTTGGGCATCAATGTTACTGACATGAAGCAATCGTTGAAGGAGCGCATCTTTGGCCGCCTGAAAAAAGTATTTAATAGTCTTGTATCAGGCGGAAACAAGTTGCGCGCCTTCAACGGTGTGGTCATGCCGGTTTTGATGTACTCTTTCGGCATACTCAAATGGACTCAGACCGAACTCGACGCCCTGGATAGGAGGGTCCGTACGCTGCTAACTGCAAATCGAATGCATCACCCACGGTCATCGGTAATGAGGCTGTATATCCCGCGAAAATGTGGAGGCCGAGGCTTTTTAAACGCTAAGACCCTCCAAAATCGCGTGATATGCAGTCTCAGGGAATATTTCCTAGAAACCGACGTGGGGATGCATCGAGGTGTGGTCGCGGTGGACAAGGGCCTCACCCCGCTCTCTTTGGCTAAAGAGAACTGGCGCAAGCCAGTAGTGCTTGATACTAATGATCGCATGGAAGTATGGCAGAGTAAGGAGCTTCACGGACGCTTTTACCGGGCCCTACATGGACCCGATGTAGATCTACTAGCGTCTGTAGCCTAGCTGCGTTTCGGTGACCTCTTTGGAGAAACCGAAGGTTTTGTCTGTGCAATTATGGACGAAGTTATGATGACGAACAATTACCGGAGATTTATTGTGAAAGACGGCACGGTTGACATCTGTCGGGCATGCCACCGGCCGGGAGAATCAATCAGGCATATTATCTCCGGGTGTTCTCGTCTAGCTAACGGAGAGTACTTGCATAGACACAACCTGGTAGCCAGGATAATCCATCAGCAACTTGCTCTGAAATACAGCCTTGTGGAATCTGAGGTGCCGTACTACAGGTATGTGCCCGACCCAGTTCTCGAAAATGGAAATATCACATTGTACTGGGATCGATCCATCATCACTGACAGGTCTATTGTTGCCAATAAGCCTGATAAAGTGGTGGTGGATCGATCAGTGCGGCGCGCAATGATTGTTGACATAACCGTCCCGCATGATACCTCGTGAAAGCCGAGAAAGATAAACAAATCAAGTATCTTGACTTGGCTCGCGAGGTTGTCGACATGTGGGATGTGGACTCAGCGATCATTGTACCGATAGTCGTGACAGCCAATGGCTTAATAGCCAAGAGCCTCGACCAACACCTGAGGAGGCTCTCGTTGGGCAGCTGGATCAAGGGCTTGATTCAGAAAGCGGTACTTCTGGACAGGGCTCGCATTGTCAGGAGGTTCCTCTCTCTGGAGCCCTGACCGCCGGTAGCTTGGACCCTGTTCCCGATACCGGTGGGCTACTATAATTATATTTTTAAATGTTTTTCTACTTTTTATATTCCAATATTTAAAAATACAATTTATATGATAACATTAAAATATAATCATTTAAAAAATACTACCGTTATGGCTAACGCTAACGGTTTCATACAAACAAACAAAATAAAAATAAAAGTTCTTTATTTTGTCAGTACGCTGCCATGAATGCCACATCTAGTAATACATCGTATTTTACTTTAGATCCGTGTTTACTCGGTTGGTGATTAGTTGATATTTACTTTTTTTTCATCACTATCTCCCTATTCATTATTGTAAATCCACTTTTATAACTATGTTATTGTACGCTCGTAAACATTTTGTGTAAATTTAGTTTCTCAGTAAGTGAATTATTGTTAATTCTTAATGAGAAATAATAAAGTTCTTAAACCATAATACTACATAATAAGGCCTCTGTAAGGATTTTAGTTAGATCAAACATATCTGGAGGTAGAGCTGGCCGTGTGTGGGCGCGTTAAGAGTGTCAATCGAGATTAGTGCTTGTGCATATACTTTTCAAAAAGAAGGTATAGTAGACCTCTTTCTCTTTCTCACTGTTAACAATTTCCATCTCCCCGCTACATCATCAGTCTCCCGCCTTATCCCAGTTTATTCGCGGTTGGCGCAACATGCCTTTTTCTTCCATACTTCTCTATTAGTCGTCATCTCGGTAGTCACCCCCTTTCTAGCCATATCATCTTTAACACGGCCCATCTATTGTTTCTTTGGTCTTCCCCTAGTCATCAAGGTGAAAACTACATAACTGTCCCAAAAAAAAAACGGGTTGCACTCCGGGAGTGCCGGCAGAAGTGAAAACTTGAATATTAACGTTGTGCATTGTTGATATTTTGGAATGCGATCTACTCTCCCTCCGTCTTACGAATTTTCGATCAGGTCACGTGTCCTGACGCGAGCTCCGTCTTACTAATTTTCGATCAGGTCACGTGTCCTAACGCAAGTTTAACATTTTTTACCCATCACAAAAAAAGTACACAACGCCGCTAAAGAAGTTTTCACTTCAAAAAGTAATGTTGTTGGCATGCTCCAGGCATAGGGAAATCTGTAACTGCAGCAAGCATTGGTAATTCAAATAAATACAGAATAGACAAATTAACCTTGTAACCTGAGGGTGGTAAAGCATCATATAGGAAAAATCTTAACGAGAACTGCGTATCTACTAAAAAAACAAATGAAACCCGGCTTCACCTCTCCGATGAGCTCATGCGATTGTTATTTATCCTCGCGACATCCGGCAACAGTCACCGATACAAATCAAACATGAGTATTACAAACAACAGCCAGTGTCCATGTCCATATGTCCAGTGGTGGACAGTGGACAGTGGACAGTGCACCCACATCGGAGCAAGCGTGTTTGTTTTCTTTATTTGTGCGCGGATTGTTTGCGTCATTGCGTTTGTACACCGGTTGTGTATGTTGAAGGATGTGATACTTATGTGCAGTGGTAGACTATGATTGTTAATGAATGATGATTGTTAAAGTCACGGGCTACAGCAAGTAACTATAACATTGACTGCTTTTCTCACAAAGCGAGACTTTACTCGCTTCGTGAGAAAAGTAGTCATGTATCCAAATATGGTCTAACTGTGTACCAAATGAAATCCAAATCCTGTCAGCCGATAAAGAGTGATTGAGTAACAGAGGGGTAATTCTCATAATATTAAGAACGTTCACAGTCTGATCTCAGTGTCGATCTGTCAAAAATAGCTCTAATTTCCCTACATTTTGACAAGTTTTTGACATTTGTTTGTCGCCGAGATGAGACTGCGACTAGATTTTGAACATTTTAAATTACGAGAATTGGCCTTCTGTTATCGATAGCATTTTATTTAATCAAAAAGGCTTCATGGCGTGACGTCAGTCACGTGACAGCCGCTCGCACAACAGTCGAACGTTTAGTAAAAAGCGTTGCATTACTTAATCGGGTTCAGTACGATCCAATCCAGCCTGGCTCTAGCTGCCCTCCGCAAGCCCAAAGCCGAGGTCCGTACCCTACAGGGGGTGCCTGAGTCGCTTAGTTTATAAGTATTATGCCCAGACTGGAGGCCTTAACTTACTAAGGCATCTATTTTGTAAATTAAGTCTATTAATCGATGAAGGAGCAATGTTAAACCAGTGGAGACGGTCCGACTTACGTGTCGTAGGTAGAGTGTTCCAATCGCAACCCACGCAGGCACACACACAGAACTTCGAGTAATTTATTTCATTACCACTGCTCTAAAAACAAATCTTATCGGCTTGTTTTAGAACCAAAATTTCGAAGACGTGATGTCCACCAACCAGCACTGGGCCTGCGGAGAGAAGGCCTGTGTCCCAGCCATATACTATATCCGAGAGATATGCCTTCACTGCATATTTGTCCAAGATCAAGTGTCGTCACATTTTCCCCACTATATGTATATTAGGCGAATATCAATATATTTTTCCATCACACATTTTGTCAATTGGATAATATGATCATCCATTGGGTCTTGTTTAAACTGGTGAAAATCAATAATTTAAACAATAATAATTTCCTATTTAAAAAAACTAACAATTAAGTATCGATATCCATATCTCAGCGCTATGCATCACTACTGCATACATTGAGAAGGATCCGTTACTAGGCAATAGTCTCATGCCATATGTTTAGGATGACAGTATGTAGGAGACACGAACCACGCCTTCAAGCCATATTTCTTGATATCCGTGGTCCCAGCAGTGGGAACGTTATAGGCTGATTATGTAATATTATGCAATCAATAAACTCAGCTCATCGATTTAAAGACAAGACTTCACTAACGCAAAAGTAATTTTATTGTGGAGTGCATTACGAACAACCAGCGGGGCAAGTCCACGAAGTTCTTATAAAAAGGAAAACTTGTTCATATTTTCACATTTCATAAAATGTTTTTGAAAGTTTCCCTGAAATAATTACACTTTAAACCGTGCAGAAGCACTACTTCCTAGTATTTTATAATAATAAGATTTTATAGTCATTTACATTTAATGGACCCTTTTCATTGGAACCCGGCTCAATGGTGCTCAGTACTGAAGTAATTACTTCTTTAGCTCGTGTAGGAAATGTACGGCCGAACAAGAAACAAAAGTCAACGTTGAACTCATGAAACTTATAATGTCTGTACTCAGCACGATATACAGGGTGTTGAAGAAATTGCCTGCCATAGCTTCAGGATGAGTTCAGTATCGATAAAGGAACCCATAAAAGAAAATACCTTTAAAAAATGTTTAAAAAAAACCGAATATTATCATAAGATGAACCTAATGTAGTACCTACTAATTACATAGCAATCGTTTAGAATTGATTAAAAAATTGGTTAAAATACGTTTTTATTTTGTTTAAAGGCCAATTAATAATTTCATTGCGTTCGATAGTAGGTAGGTAGCCTACCTACTATCGAACGCAATAAAATACCTACGCCCGAATACTTCGATAACGCCGGGTGAAGGATAGCTAACTAGGTACGTAAAATACAATTCCAAGTATTTCTTCTTCCTACTTTAGCATGCTTGTTTCCTTCAAAATTAAAACCTACAAATTAAAAAATCTTGTTTAACTAGTAGGTATTCAGCGATACCTTCCGCGGCCTTGACGGGATCGCCACCGTCTGATGGCGGACGCGGTGGGGCCGCAGGGGAGGAGGAGTGTTGTTGGTATGACGTTGGCCGCTGTCCCTATCCTCTGCGGCCGAAAATTGGCAGGCGGCGGGGCCAATGCCCTGACTAGTCACAGGTGGACCAAGGGTGCCCAGACACGGCACCCGGTCGTCTGGCGCCCATGTGCTGGTTTGGTCCCTGGGGTGGTCATGGCATTCTATGTGTTCTGGTGCGCCGGTGGGTAGATGATGAATTAATATACCGATACTTTATTATACCTACTATGAAAGGCATAGAATGCGGAAACAGCGTACATTAGTAGGGTAATAACGTCGGTAATAATGTTACGCCATTTTCTTAGGGGGTAACTACATTTTGCTTTGCTTACGTCGGCGTCGTTCATACATCACAGCAATTTCATTTGTTGCTTAGAACAAACTTATAAAGTCACTAGCTTAAGCTCGCGTGAAATTTCTTGATTAATTAATCATGATTCGAAAGACACGTGGCGCCATCTATTATCATAATAAAGTTATTGTTGTTTTCCTCGGGAACAGCACTTTTTTTCGGGATGAAAGGTACCCTATGTCGGTTTCTGTACACCTGACAACGTATATGCAAAATTTCAAGATTATCGGTTCAGTGGTTTAGCCGTGAAAAGGTAACAAACTAACTTACTTTCGTATTTATAATATTAGTTAGGATACATTAGTTAGGTACTCTTTCTAGTTTAACCGGTCTGTAAAAGATTAATGTAATTTAAATTAAGTTTACTGCATCTTCGTTGGGTATAATGACCGGAAACGTAACAGCTGAACATGGGTCATGGCATAGCGTGGGTCATGGGTTCGATAGTCGAGTTTGGCAAAGTGTCATTTAGGTTTTCCACCAAGAAGTTCGTAGTAGTAGTCCGAAGTTTGTGTGTGCATGAATACTGGCAATAGGCTTGCCCAAACAGAACTGGTGAAATGTGGGTGGTAGGCAAAACCCATAGTCCAAATTTGTATTTTTCCATATCCTGCAATAGTCCTACACCAACCGGGGTTATCCTTGGGTGCACTTGCATAGTGCATACAGGGATAATCGTCGGTTGATGCCGCATTTCAATAAAATTTTCTAAGGGGCCTCTGCAAGTTGGCTTCGGCATCTCGTACGCCTTCCAAAGGACCAGGACCCCATGGTCCCGAGGTATTATGTCAAAACATAATAATAATAACTGGTGAAATGTGGGTTGTAGGCACTCTACCGGCTCTACCTAACCCTACGAAAAATATAGGTGTGATGTTATGTTTGTGTTTTAACATAAGTCGAGTTGTTATTCATCAGTGACACTACAAGCAATAACAGTACACATTCTACCGCAACTTACAAACCGCTGTATCTACTGGTAGGTAGAAGTAGTGGCACCACCGCACCTGCAGCGTTCAGGTATTTAGCGAGCATTCCAATCATAACTTAGTTATAGCTGTGGAATTGTGTATTTGTGTACTATCTGTGTATTGATGTCGGTATTAGTACAGTGGTAGAGTTGGAAAACATAGGTTTAAACGGCGTGGAGCAAAGCATGTTCGTTAATATTTGTTTCGGTTTTCGAGATACTGCAGATAATCGTAGTCTAGCATTCTATTTCAGAGAAAGTAAAACGAAAGTTAAAACCTAATATGAGGTTCCAAATCAAGAAACATTTTGTAAGAAAACGAAACCATTTTTTGTAAAGTGTTACCTTTTCATTCTCCACGAGTACATTGTCCAACTGTCTGTCTGACGTCACATTTCAACCTACATACATACCCGTGAGAGTAGGTACATTCCCTCAGTATACTCCGTGTCTTGACAACTGTGCGTCAGGCGAACTGGCCTATTATTACGTTAGGGGTTGTAGGCATAGATTTCATAGGAGGTAGCGGGAACGATTTCAAGAAGCAACTCTGTCGATTAACGTCAAACAAACTGATCAAGAATGTATAAGTCGAAAGAGTATGTCCGTTTTGTCAATAAGGGCAAGCCTATTGTATGCAGTAAGTAAGACAAATGCGGGATAAGTTCACGCTATCACCTCGATATAATAGTAAAAAAATACCAGCCTATTATTATCTCATTTTGTGGTGATGTGAGTGACTCACGCACTACACACAAATCACCCATATTTGTCCTTCTGGACATTGTGACCTTATTGGTGATGTTCGTCCCAGTAACCTTCTTTATAGGTCGTCCGTCGGTCTACCTGGGGGGCGTCCCACACTACGCTTGCCGAGAAGGACCGATGCCGATGGCCGGTGGAGCAGACGAGTCCTGGAGTGGCGCGGTCTCCACTCCAGGACTCGTCTGCTCCGCCGGCCATCGGTCCTTTGACAAACATGGTCAGCCCGCTGCCACTTTAGTTTGCTTACTCTGCGCGCTATGTCGGTAACTCCGACGAGTCCAACTCCTCCGTGTCCAACTGCGTAATACAGTTTATTTCACAATCCGACGGGTTTTGAAGGATCCTAATCCATTGCACCATATGTTTGAAAGATTCGTCTGCTCGACAACGTAAATAACGCAATGAATATTGTCGAATTGGCAAAATTTATGACATTGTAATTTTTGTGTGTTTTTAAATTATCCCGCAGGTTTCCTCACGAGGTCTTCCTTCATCGATGTCAATGATATCCAAGATAAATTTCACCTTTTTTTTTTTTTTTTTTTTTTTTTTTTTTTTTTTTTTTTTTTTTTTTTTTTTTTTTTTTTTTTTTTTTTTTGTGGATGGGAAATCATCAAATGACTCCTCCCGCTCTGGGTGGAGCAGAAGGGAGTGTCAGACTCTTACTGACTAAAACCCACCCGTGTTCCTTCCTTAGCCCTTTACGTATACGCTACCCCGGCAGGATAAATTTCACCTCGAAATAAAAACTTAAACATTTTGGAAATATTTTCAATCCTCTCCATCGCTTATGAAGTGATGCTACCTTTACTAGTACTAGTACTTACTTTATCATTTCACTCGCTCCAGTAACTCGCCAGAGTGTCACCATATATGACATGACACATGCTGTCCGAATCCCCAAGATGTCCTGGTATATGGACACTTAACTCCTAGTAGGAGTGTGGTCCATACACACAGACACTATGTGAAGTTAAACGCAATTTTGAGGGCAAATAAGGGGGCCAGCTTTACTGTGACTAAATGGTAGGTAAGTACTGTAGAGATTATAGCCTATTTGGTGCTTATATACAACCTTCGCGAGTCCGTTATGAATAGATGGCACAAATAAGAGAAAAACATTAATTTGGTTTAAGATTAGAATATAAAACAAGTAGAGGTCTGTACAGCTGACAAGCTGGAAGACAGAAGATGAAAAAAATAAAATGTAAAAACGCAAATTCCGTTCTAGGAATAATTAAGAATGTTAAAAAAAAAAGAAAGTGTCGTTTAATTTATAGAGGTATGAGGAATAGGGTGTATAGTTAGTGAACTATACACCCTATTCCTCATACCTCTATAAATTGAGGATGAGTGCATCCTCCATAGAAAAGGGAGGATCCTCTGACTAGACGGGTGACGTGTCTGATGGGAAACTGCCCGATGATTCATGTCGGGCTATCGTATATATGCTAGTCGCGTAGTAAACTCTGCTTGCGAGATGCAGGATTTTGCGTGACGTCCGTATGATTGTGTGTAGATGCCGCTACTGTTCCCGGTACGGAGAACTCGCAAGAGCTCTCACAGTGACAGTACCTACAGATGGGCATTTGTGTTTGTGAATAAATCGAGTGGTAGGTAGTTCCTGGAAGATATGGAATCCATAAAGGCTTCAGTTCAAAGTTTGCGATGTGTGCAGTAGATTTGGTATGGAGTTTGTGTTCCGCTCAGATTATTTCTAATCTTCAATTAAAAGTGCGAGTAACAGCGGCGGCGACCTCTCGCGTCCGGCCCTGGTGCAAGCCATGGTCCGGGGCGAGAGGGAGTGGGAGGCGGTCACCTCCTTCTGCGAAGCAGTCATGCTAGCAAAGGAGGTGGCGGGATGGGCGAGGGAGAGATCCTCATGCCTCAGCCGCCGAGGGAGACGCTCCGGGCGTCGGGAGCCGCGTGACGACTCCCAGCCACCGTAGGCGCGGGCCTGCGGGCGGAGAGCAATGGGTAGCTCTTCGTCCGATCAGGACCAGGCCCATGCCGGACGGCGCGTATGTGTTCCACGCGCGCCTCAGAGAGATGTCAGCGTAGTTGACGGGGCCCGACAGGGCCGAAGCCTGCCGGGGTAGCGGGATCGTCCGAAACGGTTACCGCTGCCCTGGTACATAAAGGGCTAAGGAAGGAACACGGGTGGGTTTTAGTCAGTAAGAGTCTGACACTCCCTTCTGCTCCACCCAGAGCGGGAGGGGTCATTTGATGATTTCCCATCCTCAAAAAAAAAAAAAGCAAACCGATTCCTCTATTAACTTTTTAGGATTACGTACTTTCGGGGAGCAAATTACAAAATTAAAAACAAGTTTTGCAAACTATATTGTGTGATATATGAAATGACAGGGCCTATTGTGAGGGTCTCAAATATATTATTTGTATAATTTTAAAATAAACAGTTTTAAAGTTATGTAAGAAAATATATAAAAACTGAATATAAAGAAAATAAAACTGACTTATCTCCGAAACTACTGAGCAAGACAAAAATTTGTTCACAACTGAGAAAAATACAAAAATCAGTTCTTTGCTTACAGATTATTCAGAAAAACCTATAAGAAGTCTATGGTCTTAAAATAACATGCTAAATCTTTAAATATACTGTAATTCAAGTTTGTTATTGAGATCCGTCTTGGCAACCTACTATACATGAAATAATTTTGGCGGGTAACATATTCATTGCACGGACCTCTCTCCACGCGAGTTCAACTCGCACTTGCGTCCGGTTTATGTCCTACCGGTCAATTAACTTTTCCGTTAGGGTAAGAATATGCATCGGGTATCACTCTGACACTCATTATGAACCTAGGGAGTCTGTTCCAAGGGTTCATAATCAGCCCATAATGTTTCCTGTTGGGACACAGGCTTCCTCTTGGTGAGAGAGAGTAGGCTGTAATTCACCACGCGGGCCCAGTGCGGGTTGGTAGATATCACATGTAAATAAATTAATTTTTCTTTCTTTCTTTATTTTCTTTCTTCTATGTCTTCTAATTTTTTGTTCTAGGTATCCTCACAACGCCGTTTCCGTTTTCAGTAGTGATGTAATAATTTACACAAAGTACAGTGCCTGTCTGAGTTCGAACATCGAACCTACGACCTAGAACTCGTAAGCCACGGACGTTACCACTGGGCCACCACTGCTATAAAAGAGTTATGATATCCAATTTCGAATTTGTAAAGTTGGGAGGTGGAATACCACCTGCTGAAGTTTTTTCTATTCAATTAAAGTCACAACACCGTAGAACTGAAATCTCTACATATACACCGTAACACAAACTAATCTAATCCCTCAATCCTACCGCAGAGCGTGAAGTGATCGTACTTCACAGAATAGATAGGATATAGAAGGCCAGCTGCAAACAACGAATGAATAATAGCGCACGCACACATAGACGCATCCGTATGGTGATCTCGAACAAAGCTTTACATGCACCCGTATATCTACGGGTGCATGTAAAGCCTGCCAGTGCTGCATGAGGCCCGATAGGGCTTGGGGCAGGTAAATTTTTTAAAATTAATTCCCATAAAATTATTTCTCATAGATTTAATTGTCTTTGCAAGTTTTATAATTTTTAGTTTTTAATATTTTGACATTTTTATAACATTTTACGATTTGACAATTTAATATTTGCAATTATTTTTAAATTATTCTGACATTTTTATAATTTTTTGACAATTTTAATTATTATTATTTATGAATATTTTAATTTAATTAGTCACAATTTTTTTTGGGTTTTTATCTGTTTATAATTTTAAATAGTTTATAAGTAATTTAGATGTATAAGTTTAAAATATGGACTACAGTTGTCTGAGATAAATAAATTATTATTATTATGTGTATATGAATGAAAATATTACAACACATTCATATACACATCATTCAATGATAATGAATGATGTGTATATGATTGTGTTGTAATATTTTCTTAAGTGATTGAAGAATTTAACCTAAACAGGGTTTGTTTACACTTTCATCAGATTATACATAGACGCGTGTCTGCCGCCGCCGGCCTTCTGCAACTATCTATTCTGTGTCGTTGATTCCCTACCATCTAGGTCCGCCGTAGGCAACAATGGCTTGCCAGCTATTGTCTGCAATATTGTTCAAATTAATTGGCGACTTCGAGTGCCATCCGCTGAACAGTCGAGAAGACAATGTGTGTGGATCGGTTGTAGCTATGTAACGACGAATTGTATGGGAAACGTGGTGTCTGCGAATTTGTCTGTTTCAGACTTTGAAAGTTGTTTCAAAGGTTGGTGGTTGGTTGTTGGTACACCTTCGAAGAGAGCAGGTTCTTGTTTGTTTGTTGCTAGCCCATTCAATAAGTTACACATCAGAGTTATTACGCAATTATGAATATTTAGTAAAAAGGTTCAATCCCTTTAAAGTACACTGTCCTTTAAGATACATGATTTTCCAGAGCAGTTGTCTTACTCACCTGTAACAGCCATACCGACCCACCCTTTATTAAAACAACACTGATATTAAGTCTTTCAGTTAGTAAATTATTACATTAAAACTGTTTAAAACCTTATTTAGAACCAAAACTTTATTTATACCACCTTTCAGATTCAGTTTCGGAAGCCAATTTCTGACTATCATTCATCTCACGGCTAGGTGACATTTTTCGTTCTTATTGTTTTCTGCGTGTCGATTTTAGAGTTCACGATCTTTTTGCTTTTCCATAAGTAAACGCGATTTGGAAAGGCCCATTGTATACCTAGATAGATAAGTAGGTAGAATATGCTTTTTAGTCCACCAGAAGCAGTACAGTTGTAACACAGCTTGTACATAATACCAAACTATTCGTTATAAGGGAACAAGTCGGTGCAACAGCGGTTTTAAACAGCAATAAACTTCACTTTACGCAATTCATCACCTGACCAGCCTATTCCCAACTATGTTGGGGTCGGCTTCCAGTCTAACGCTTTACGTTTTTTTCACTTTACGCAATTGTGCTCCAAAATGAATACCCTACTAGTAAGTAAACATCTTAGGCACTACTCTCGGCTCTGATGTCTGTGTCTTGAAGTGAAAATAAATAAATTATTATATATTATACGAGTATATTACTACCAATATTCTTGGAACACTATAATAACAGCAAGAGTAAACCCGATCCGCAATAGGAGCTCTAACCACTAACCAGCATGTAACACGATCGCTCATCTCCTACCAGCCACTATAAGCCAGTCCACGCCACTGCGCGCCTCTACACGCCAACTTAGTTTGGATCCCGTCAATCAGTATTAACTGCATATATAGGTACTCACTCGGGGAGTACTGCATGCAAATAATCTAATAGGGTATTGTAGACGATGTTGTAATATTGAATAACAGTTTCCTGTGCATTTGTACCAGGCTACCTTGTTAAATAATCTAGCTGTAGAATATTTGCAAATCGGGTAGACAAACATACAAATTTTATCATATTGTACAAACAAATATCTATCTATTACATTGTCGTTATTTTGTAACACTAATCCGTTAATTTTATTTTATTTATTTTAGGAAAACGTACAGCTAAACAGATAGAGTAAATAATAGTTTATACAAGATATGGCCAATTACAAGTTTCCACATGACACACATTTCCACATTTTATAAAGGATTAGAACCCATAACACATACTGCCACTCAGCCACTGTACCAGATGAGTCTATCAATAAAAAATAATGTATTAGTGTTTTAGTTTATTATAAAATTCAGATCCAAGTAAAGTATTTTTTGTTATCTATAATAAATAAAACAAAGTCTAGATAAATATCTCGACATCGTTGATTGTGAGACGGTACGAAGCTCACCGGGTCAGCTAGTTTTTCATAAAACACGCACAAATGTTTGGACCTTATTTATATGGATCAATCTCGCTAACCGCAAACGCACAGATTTGGTCAAAGATCAAAGTACGCCACAACGATGACGTGACCAAATCACTACGCCATTTCGTCAGTGAGCCGGTAAGCGGTAACCACATAGTTAACAAAGTGCAGCCCGACTAAGTAAGACTTGTTTGGTGCCAACTACTACGGTTATCGATTACACAGCCGGAAATTGGGGCTGCTATTTGAAGTTTAACTTAGAATTTGTTTATATGCTAAAACTTGATTTATGGAAAACCGCTTAAATCTGTGATTAGTGAAGATTTTATCAAATCTACGGTGTAAGCACGGATCATTTTATCCAGCTATGTCGACAGATGGAATTGTTACAAAAATTTAATAAAACGGAATCGAGATTTGAGATGGATAACGGTTCCATACAAGCTCGGCCCAGAAATGAACACAAATAAAACAGTATGTGTTATGAATCTATACTAGTGTTTCATAGCCCCGTATATTTTTGTTCGACATAAATCTTTCTAAAGGGACATAAGACCCTTCCCAAATCTAATGACTTCAAAAAATTTATTCGAACCTGTCGATCGCTGAAATAATAATCTTTAAAGCTTATTAACACACAAGATGTTTCGCACAGAAAAGGAAAATAATAGATTGCGTTGTATTGTTTATCTTTTAATGCCTTCCTCTCTCTATATTATTAGTTTAGCTCTGTGCAAGCATAATGACATACGACAAATGCATGACAATGACGAGCAGTGACAATGAATTTGAAAGATAAAGAAGGTAGGATCTAACTGGTTCATAATTCAGCTGGGTATGCTTCAGAAATGAACAACTGTCTGGCCGTTAGGACCGGTACCTACATAATATTGGTTTCACTATTATAACTACTGAAAACAATACGTTTTTATTAAAAAATACGCCTTAACGTCTCTAATCACTATCTATAACACTTCACAAGCACACAAGCTTCACAGCATTTAGTGCCAAAAAACCACAACACACTACGCGGTACCGTCAAATCATCAATACGCCAATACGCTAATCCGTGAATCCACATCTTCATAACAATACCTTTCCGTGTTCACTTCAGTTAACATACACGACTGGTGTTACCCACATAGTTAGTGAACTGCATTTCAACTAAGTTTGGAGCGACTTAACTTCGACTTTGGACTTCGATTTTCGACTCCCACCCCTTTATTTAAGACAATGTTGTCTTTGAGAGTTTCTTATGAAGGGTGTGATTGTACGAGTAAGTATGGTGTACTTTGAAAACTTGGAAATTAATATGTAATGTTGATAGATTCATGTTTATGTTGGTGATAGTACCTATCTGAGACTTCTTAAGTTTCCTTAGAACAGGAACTTTTAATTCGTCAATCGTTGATTGTTCACTAGTAAATCTGTGGATGTAAATCTGATTTCAGTCTGTTACTGAGATACCCCTGATGGAAAAACCCAATACCACTTCGACCGACCTTGAACCCTCCGTGCCCAGCAATCCCACTTACGATGACTCGACCAATGATGCAGTCTGCACTGTAGTACTTATATTGCTAGCTGTTAATTATATTTGCATAATTAAAAACACTATTTATTACCTCACGTACACAATATAACGTTCCGAAACAAATCCAGGAACGCCGTATTTATAGCTGAGTTAAGATCAAGTATCGCTAAACTCTTCAACTTACGACAGAAAGTATTAAATCCAGAACAATATAACTTTATCACCCCCACATACCAATACATGTAGTATCGCAGAACAATCTCACCCCTTCCATTAAAACAATCTTCAATTCGTTGAACATCGCCATAAATTAAAATTGCCGTATACAGCGTCACTGCCGCGGCAGTAAAATTTACTACCTCCCGTCGATAGATGGAGCTACGGTACTAAACGTTTAATGTACCTGTCGATAGATGGCGCTATGTTAAACCGGTTTACGGCGGTTTTTACTGCTCCTATCGGGACCTGCAGCAATTAAAATTTCAATGAGAATAGAAAATTTAATTAGCGAGGTAAGAGGTGGATGGTTGTATTAAAATTATGGTTTTAATTTTCCTTGGCCACTATAACCGGTTTTGCTAAAACGGTAGTTAATACCTGATACCTGATATCCGGTTAGTTATTGTTGACGTAGGAAGTGAAAAGAAAGCGTATTCGCCTCCTACGTCAAAAACTATTAGTACGTCATCAACCTTCAGTGGGAGGTGAGAAGCGCCGGCGACGATTAGCAATTGGAAGGTTAGGGCTACCAAATGCTTGTAAATATTATTATAAGAAAAGTTGTAGCCTATTGATGCATTTCAGGAAATAGAAGACTGTATAATTTGACTTGAGACCGCTCACAGTAGGTAAATAGGTAATTTTAAGAACGAAGATAGACTTACGTATAATCTTGGAATTCTCTCTTAGGTGCCATTTATTCTAAAGTGAGGTAGGTACATAATTACGTAATTAGTATGTGTCAGGTTTTGTTATTTTATTTAAACTATTTCACGCATTTGTTGTAATCTAGTTTTTAAAATTTAATTTCCTTTTGTATTCGATTATCTGTAATCGACTTATTGTGCTGGCAACTCCGAAACGATTCAATGTGTGTGATTCTTTTTTGGAAAAGCTGTCAGTGGAAGATAATGGCGGGAAAGCGTTTTTTAAAACAAAAGAAAGAGATCTGTTATGATGTTCGCATCGAGGTCGGACGCACAATTGGTATTTTTACATTGCTAGTCTCCATCTGCATATAAGTTATCAAAGTTATTATATAGTAAAACCAAAACAATAAATACCTATACGTGAAGTGAAGTGAGCAGTTTTATTACAATTCAGAAGTGGTAAGTACACGCCAAAATAGTTTTCTGCACGTGTTTTAACATGGTGATTATAGATCATGATTCTATAAGATTAGTAGGTATTCATCAAATAGCCAAGCTTAATGTGTTTTAGGATAGAAAAATAAGATCTAATAAAAAAAAAATGAGGATTAAGGATTCTTGTCGAGCGAGATGAGCAGAGCAGGTAGTCGTTTGTCGTCAAAGCGCATAGTCCGTGTTCTCGTGAATCTTCCGTACATCGCAAAAACTATGTGAAACCAAGTCGACCTCGTAAGCATAGTCGTAACGATAACAGTTATAATAATGTTTCTAATAATGCGGAACAACCTAAAAGATCAATTAACGTTTCCTTTGGAACCAAAAATATAACTCATTTTTTAGGTTCTATTAAACTACTTGCATCCCAGCCATCAACAAATGCACCGACGAACCGCAGTAACGATTCTAAAACATTTTGGCAGAGTTTAACCCTTCGCTGAAAAATTAACGCACTGACGTATGGATAAAAAAAGGTTAACGAGTGCGCTTCTGTTTATGGATGGGATGAAAGTAACACTATTCATCACGCGATGCAAAAACTCCAGGGGTTGGCCAAAACCTGGTACGAAAGTTTAAATTCTATTTTGTTTTCGTGGCCTGAGTGGCAAGAAAAGTTATTGACTGCATTTCCATTCGAACAAAATTATGGTTATAACCTGGAGGAGATGCTAAAGCGAAAAAGTAGATCCAATGAACCCATTGAAACCTATTTTTACGACAAACTAGCTCTTCTATGTCAGTGTGATATTTATGACAAACGCGCGGTTGACTGCATTTATACGGAATTAGTGATAAGTCGGTGAAATCTACGGCCTTGGCGCTAAGGTGCAGTCATCCTGATCAGTTACTGCAGTATCTAATGAGCAGCAAAGATAGTACTAATGTAGGCGAACGCGTACCTAACTCTTAGTTTAAACCAGGACACGAGACAGACGTAGCAAATGCTAAGGCAATAACCCAAACCAATAGTTTCTCAAGTTTTCACTGTTACAATTGTAAGGAAAAAGGACATATTTTCTCTAGGTACCCAAAGCCCCTCATGACGTGTACCAAGTGTACTAAAGTTGGGCATACTGCTGAAAAATGTTATTCAAGTTCTGAAGAGCACAAAACTTAGGATCCAAACAAAACTGCTACTTATTTAGGCCTATAAACCAAATTTTAAATTGATTAAACAATGTAGATACTCGCTAACATCACTTCCCGTGTGGTACGCGACAAAATACTGGCGTGCCCCAGTCTTATTTGGACAAACTTTTACAGAAAAGCCTCACGTTGTTGTGCATAGAACTGTGACAGATTTACAATTTATAAACATTGATAATGTGGTTAAAGTTGTGATAAACATTGATAGTGTGCCCAGCACCGTGATCATGATGTTACGGGGAAGGCCCTTGGTAAACATAGAGCCTAGTTGCGAGGGATAAATTATGTTAAATGGCAAGTTGTTCGGTAAGCTACGTCAGCAATGTGTTGTGACTGGTGGATTATATGTGGTCAAACATTGTAGGATATTTGTCTATTTAATAATGTGTCTTTTTAGGCCTGTTCGTTCATAATTCTCGTCAAATTTAAGCTGGGCAGTAGTCATCAAATTGGATAAATGAGTCCTTGCGCCTCAGTTCTGTCGAACCTCCCTAGTAACCTTGACACTAGCCAGATTCGTGTCGGAGAGTTAAATGATAAATGATTTTATTGCTGTAACTATAAACAATTAAAAAATAAGTTGTGTTATAATTAGATGGGTTCGGTGTTTCCTATCCGACTACCCTGAGAAGAAAGACCGCGCCACAGTATCTCAAAGTCCAGACATAATCATCTTGGTCAGATCATATAGATAAGTATCGGAAATGGTCTTTTGAGAAAAGCACCACACAGATTTGGGTAGGCCGCATTAAAACTTAACCTGCCAGGCCATCACCAAAATTAACTGACACTGATATAACTCACATAGTCCTCATATTCATAATATTTAAAGTAATTTAATACTTTACAAACTAAATATTCACATCATTTTGTAAACACTGTGTAACTGAATTGATGCACTTTATGAGAGTAACTAGTTTGTTCAGAATCGTTTCCTGAATCGATTTCTGTCATTATTATAATGCAGGTTCGTTTTTATTAATGGGCGTAAATTACAATTACACTTCTGCTGTACAGTCTAAACATACCAACAAGTACCTGCTATACCTTCTGGTGCCACTGTGTGCGTGCGTAGATTTATAATGTGACCATACTGGTAATTGCATCCCACAATCAGTATAACTAATTTAAGAAATAAACAATGTTTTAATAAATAATAGTAAAAATTCAGTGTATGTATTATGATTATAACACAATATTTTAATTGGGGTTTCAAGATTGTTTATTTGTGGAAACATGAGTATACGAGTAGGTACATACAGAGCATGCAAGTTATCACAATACATTAATAGATCAGTCATGTTTAACCTATTTTTTTTTTTTTTTTTTTTCTGGGTGGGAAATCATCAGATGACTCCTCCCGCTCTGGGCGGAGCAGAAGGGAGTGTCAGACTTTTACTGACTAAAACCCACCCGTGTTCCTTCAGTTGCCTGTGCCAGGGGCCACGGTATCTCTTTCGAACAACCCGAAGCCCCGGCGGCATCGGCCCTAGCGGACCCCGTCAGTTCGTGCTGACAGCTCTTTGAGGCAGTCATGTTTGGCATTAGTGGCGTACAAATATTTAAATGTCAGTAAATAACATAAAAATCTGATAAATTAAAGCAAAATAATATTTAGTTAAAAGTTAATTTTGTAGACAAAACAAAGAAATACTCATAAATACAATTACAATTCTAAAGTGTCAATTAAATTATTAGTCATAGCATTATTATATTGGTTTATTATTATGATTATGTCAAAGATGCATTGACAATATTGGTTATATGATATCAAATGTGGTCGTTAAGAAATTCTGGAATACGCTGTCCCTTTTTTTTTTTTTTTGAGGATTGGATATCTTCAAATGACCCCTCCCGCTCTGGGTGGAGCGGAAGGGAGTGTCAGACTCTTACTGTAAAACGCACCCGTGTTCCTTCCTTAGCCCTTTATGTTCCAGGGCAGCGGTAACCCTTTCGGACGATACCGCTACCCCGGCAGGCTTCGGCCCTATCGGGCCCCGTCACTTATGCTGACATCTCTTTGAGGCGCGCATGGAACACATACGCGCCGTCCAGCACGGGCCTGGTCCTGATCGGACGGTGAGTTACCCATTGCTCTCGGCCCGCAGGCCCGCGCTTACAGTGGCCGGGAGTCGTCACGCGGCTCCCGACGACGACGACGACTGAGGCGTGAGGATCTCTCCCTCACCCATCCCGCCACCTCCTTCGCTAGCATGACTGCTTCGCAGAAGGAGGTGACTGCCTCCCACTCCCTCTCGCCCCGGACCATGACTTGAACCAGGGCCGGACGCGAGAGGTCGCCGCCGCTGCCGATCGCCTCTACGAGGATACGGCGGTGCTTCGCCCAAGCGGGGCAGACCTCCACCGTATACTCCACCGTGTCCTCTGGGCGATCCTCAATATGCTTTCCCTTCAAGGAGTATCCTTAATTTATTTTTTAATAGATGGACATTAAGCTCCTTACAACTACTTGGGAGTATATTGAAAATTCTAGAGGCCGTACAGAAAACACTTTTGTGCATTAGTGTTATTTTCGATCTCTGTAGACAGAGAACACTGTCATGCGTCTGCTATGATTGCGTTATTTATGTGTTGAGCAGACAAATTTTTCGAACTTATGAAGCAATGGATTAGCAATTTGCTTCAAAATGATTCAGATTCCGATTGATCGTGTGTTACGCAATTAGGGTGCTGATTGACGTGGAAATAAATGTCGATTAGATTTTACAAACATGACAATTTCCACAATGTAAAGGCAAGGCAAAGTCAATATTTTATATTTTTTGAAGTAGGGCGAACAACTTTCGGTTGACTGTAATTTATACATAGTCCTGATGCACCTTTTTTGGGCTTCCTTATCGGTTGAATTGCCCCAGAAAATGATCCCATATCTTAAGTGTGATGAAACCAAACCGTGGTAAGCCGTGAGTAATGATTTAGTGTTAAGCACTGAGACTAGTTTGAACAGCGCGTAACAAGAACTACTAATTTTTTTACTTAGTTCAGAACAACTAACACACACATAGAAGGCACACATAGAAATGTGTGCCTTCCAGTTAAGCTTTTTGTCAATCGTCACTCCAAGGAATTTAGTGCTGTCAACTTCTGTAATAATTCTATTGTTGTAGTGGATGTTCAAATCAAATCAAATCAAATCTATTTATTTGCGAGAATGTAGGTTTACATGGTGATCTTAAACTATAATGGCCCCTTTACATCCTACCATTACACATGGTGTGCAAATAATTAACATGCACAATTCTATAATTTTATTTTTTTTTTAAATGTCAACATTATTCAATTATTATAAGGTCATATTAATTCAAATCATTACAATTCCAATTACCACCATTACCAATATTATTTATTATTCCTTCTCCGCGATCTGACATGTATTCATTCAGATTATAAAAGCATTTTTCTTTTAACCATTGCGTTACCTTTTTTTTAAACATGGTCAAAGGTAAATCTTTAAAAAAGTCGGGTAATTTATTATATATCTTTACAGCATTTACGAACGAGTTCCTCTTATACAATTCGAGCCTGGATTGCGGTACACAGAGCTCATGCTTAAATTTATTTTTATTTCTAGGAGCTACATTTCGTTTGGTTATATCTTTGTGTTTAGTGAAATATTTCGGATGTTGTTGTACAAATAGGCATAATTCTCTAATGTACATACACGGTAATGGCAAAATATTGTACTTTTTAAACAAGTTAAGTGTGTTAAGATCAGTCATAGTTGATAAACGTTGACTAAAATGCAATACATTAGTTGTATTAAGATTAATTTTAAAATTATTATTATTTAGCCAATTTGTTATTGATGTCAGAGAATGGGGCGTTTGGTGATTTGCGTTAACTCTGGGACATGTCGTAATTATTTTAAAAAAAATGCGAATTGCTCCTTCCGGATTACGAGGTCGATATTGCGTAGTTGCGTCACTCGAAAATTATCTACATATATGAGTTAGCCGCGATTCCCGGATTATTATTAGTACCGCGAAAAACTAGCAATAAGTCAAAACGGTGGTAGTACTAGCTAATAGAATGTTGCCATGGGTTCATGTAGCTGCTTCAAACTTAATGAAACTAGTACTGAATGTTCTGATGTTGATTAAGACTTTATAAATTTGCAGGATTTTGATAAGATGATGTAGCAAGTTATTGGACATGAACAGTGAGTTGTTTGCGAGTTATATTAAAAAAAAAAGTTTAATTTAGGTATACGAATTAGTTAATGATATTTAATACGTGATTTCTGAGATTGTTTTAAAATAAAAAGGAATTTAAAAAAAATAAGAAGAGAATGATTAACTGTTTACTTTACTTATTATTTTGATTTGTATTGTATTGATTGAGACATGGGGAGAACTCCAAAAGTTGGAGACTCACGGGGAAACTCCAAAAGTTGGAGAAGCTTCGGGAACTCCAAAAGTTGGAGAACTTCAAAAGTTGGAGACGCATGGGGAACTCCAAAGTTGGAGAAGCTTAGGGAACTCCAAAAGATGGAGAACTCCAAAAGTTGGAGACGCATGGGGGAACTCCAAAAGTTGGAGAAGGTTAGGAAACTCCAAAAGATGGAGGACTCCAAAAGTTGGAGACGCATGGGGGAACTCCATAAGTTGGAGAAGCTTAGGGAACTTCAAAACTCAGAAACAATTCAATTTGCGTGATTCTTTTTTGGAAAAGCTGTCAGTGGGAGATAATGGCGAGAAAGCGTTTTTAAAAAAAAAAGAAAGAGATCTGTTATGATGGTCGCATCGAGGTCAGACGCACAATTGGTATTTTTACATTGCTAGCCTCCATCTGCATATAAATAATCAGAGTTGTTATATTGTAAAACCAAAACAATAAATACTTAATTATACGTGAAGTGAAGTGAGCAGTTTTATTACAATAGTGTTGCGCGCCACAATTAATGCCTGATACATGGTGACATTAGTTACCACTAGCGCCATATAGTTTCGAATAGCAGAACTAATATTCCCTAGCGCCATCTATTATTGAATGGCTGAACTAATAGAGTCACTGGCGCCATCTATTATCGAGTAGAGATGTCGGTGCTGGAACTTACTAGAACTGTCGACATCTGGTCAGTTGGGGCCGGTATGTGTTCGAACATTCTAGATGTTTCTACAATAGAAGGTTCTGGAATTATATGCGGCACTATATAAGGCCGGGACTAACCGCGACCAATCAGACTTGGTTTTGCGATAGAAGCGAATACATCGAAAGCGATCTTCAAGTGCGACTTAAGAGCGATTGTGTTTTATAATTAGTGTGTTTGAGTTGTTATTAGTGTTGTTTAATTAAAGTGTAACTTTTGGTAATTTTTATCGGCAGTTTTTATTGTCACGAACCCGAAGCTCGTAATAATAGTAAACAAACAAGTATTACAGTCATTACACTTTTCACTTACCTTAAATGTCACAAAGGATAAAACATACAAAATGAAGTGTAATTTCCTTCATTACGGGTGCCTATCCAATGGTAACAAAAGTGAAGTAAACATAGAAAGGTAGGTACGGTCAACCTCAGACTAAACTAGAAAAATCGTCCTTAGGCGATTAACACACTGCCACGCACCAAGCAGCGTAACGTTGCTTGTAAGTATCTCCGTTTGGATAGGAAACACGCACAGTCCAACACACAGAAAATGCATCCACGCGCGTTCATTCGTTCACGCGCTTACAAGCGGAGAAACATGCGCACACGCGCGTGGTTGCGGGGCGAGACGCAAGGTATGGCATACTGAGTCTCGTAGTGCCGTGCTTGATTTTTCACCACAGCGAACGGCTTTGAATGAAATGAGTCAGAGCCGCCGTGAATCCACAAAACGCAACTATGCGCGTGAGTGCGTAAAAACCCCGCACGATGATGCAGATCTGCATTCCCGCAAGTACGCGCGTAGGTGCGTTGACACGCAACATGCAGCGTGATGCGTGGCAGTGTGATAATTGTCTTATGGCTACGAAATAACGGCGCTGTCAAATAAAATTTATTTTTCGGCTGACTGTACGCTCACCGTGCACGTAAAGTTTTCCAATTATCAACTCGGAATCAACTCAAATCGGGTTTGTTAGTATTGAAAAACTCGGGTTCTTGCTCAGCGAATCCGTTTTGAATTATATCTTGTTAGGGAAGTTGCTCTTTATGTGTACTCTTATAGACGAAAACCGGAAACGGTATAGCTAAGGGAATATTAGAAGGAATAAACAATTTGTTTTGTACTACAAATAACATTTTCGTGCAGCTTTACTTCTTAAAAAACTTCATTAGATAACCACGAAAATATAATCACTATTGACATATAAGGATAAATACCTAGTCATTATATGTTGGTGATCTTGATAAGTGCAGTTCGGATTAGATCGGCAGCGCGTTCGCCGAATATACTAACTGTAGCAAAGGTCTTACGACTAACTAATGCTGGTATGGCGGCAAGGTCTACTACTCGCAGATTCTCGACGCATTTAACCTTCGTATGACTGTCCAGCACCAATCCCATGGTACAGGTTCCTCCGAAGTGCCACACAGTCGTCGACATAGCCACCGCGTAACATGGGTATGTTATCAATTTAATGTGTATTTAATCTCACTGGTCGTGTTCTTGCAGAAACCCAAGTCCAGGATAGTCACAGGTATACTTCTCAAGTAAGTCGAGTTCAACACAGTTCTAATAAAGTGGATAAATTATCTTTTCATAAAAACATTTATCTGTTAATCCTATTTGAGATTGTTTTTTAGGGTTCCGTACCTCAGAAGGAAAAACAGAACCCTTATAAGATCACTTCGTTGTCCGTCTGTCTGTTCGTCCGTCTGTCAAGACCCTTTTCTCAAGAACGCGTAAAGTTATCAAGTTGAAATTAATACTAAATACTCAGGGCTGCAATCCTTTGAAGCAGTGAAAAAATCAAAGTTCTAAGTAAACGCAATCAAAAGATACGGGCGTTTCTGTTCCGTTTATGTCGCATATTTTGACACTCGCAAGGAAATCAAAACCTATAGGGTACTTCCCGTTGACCTAAAATCATGAAATTTGGCAAGAAGCAAAATCATGTAGCACATTACTTACACATTGCACAGCACTTACATATTGTGCCTTACCTACTTGCGACTGACGCACAGCTGGTGTCGACGCATCCTTTTATTTATTATTTATTCTTCTGTTGGAATCTTGGCCGAAGACGGTACTATTTGTTAATGTGAACACAGGGCCTGGCATCATTCGTAAATGCACTACTAAAACAAAAGAGGGTATAAATAAATAAATTATACGAAACTCAAAATAGCAATGCATATGCTGATCCGTTTAAGTAAATTATCGTAAGTATTAAATAACGCTTTACCTTCTTCTCCTAACATTTGTACCTACATCAAAGTCAAAGTCAAAGTCAAATCATTTATATATCAATTAGGCACATAAAAGGCACTTTTGAACGTCAAAAATAAAATTGATTCTAGTCGCCCCTTTTTTTTTTTTTTTTTTTTTTCTGGGTGGGAAATCATCAAATGACTCCTCCCGCTCTGGGCGGAGCAGAAGGGAGTGTCAGACTTTTACTGACTAAAACCCACCCGTTCAGAACCAACCCCTTCAGTTGCCTGTGCCAGGGGACACGGTATCTCTTTCGAACAACCCGCAGCCCCGGCGGCATCGGCCCTAGCGGACCCCGTCAGTTCGTGCTGACAGCTCTTTGAGGCGCGCGTGGAACACAACGCGCCGTCGACCCGGGCCTGGTCCTTACCAGGCGGCGAGCTGCCCATAGCTCGCCGCCCGCAAGCCCGCGCCTACGGTGGCCGGGAGTCGGCTGTTGACTCCCGTCCAGGGCGTCTCCTGCGGCGGCTAGGAGCGCGAGGGTGCAGCGATTGCCTCTCCCTCGCGCGCTCCGCCGCCTCCTTCGCGAGCATTACTGCTTCGCAGAAGGAGGCGACGGCCTCCCATTCACTCTCGCTCCGGACCATGGCCTGTATGAGGGCCGGACGCGAGAGGTCGCCGCTGCCGATCGCCGCCAAGAGGACACGGCGGGGTCCCGCCCAAGCCGGGCAGACCTCCACCGTATGCTCCACCGTGTCCTCCGGGCGATCCCCACAGTGGTGACACCCTGGCGTTTCCTCCCGCTTTATCCTGAACAGGAACCTCCCGAAACAACCGTGTCCGGTGAGGACCTGCGTCAGGCGGAAGGTGAGGGCGCCGTGGCGCCTCTCTAGCCACTCCTCAAAGAGGGGACTTATCGCCGCAATTGTGGCGTGCCCAGCGCTGGGTTGCGACAATCGCACTCTCCATGCCGCTATGAGATCCCGCCGGAGCTCTGTCCGCTGTGCCGTGATTTCTCGCGGCAGCGGAGCAGCGCCCCGGCGTTTTGCCTCCTCTCGCCACTCCCATATGTGGGCGAAGACTTTGGCCTCCAGATCCCATGGCGGCAATCCGGCAAGGAGGCTCGCCGCCTCAGCGGAGACCGTGCGGTATCCTCGAATGAGCCGGACAGCCATGACCCTTTGGGACGCGATCAACCGGCGGGCTGGTCGCCGCCTCAAAGATCGCGCCCATACCGGTGCCCCGTAAAGGGCCATGGCCCGCACGACCCCCGCATAGAGCCTCCGGCAGGAGGCGTTTGGTCCCCCTAGATTGGGAAGGAGCCGCCTCAAGGCAGCCCCGGCCCGCTCCAGTCTGGGAGCCAAACGTCGGAAGTGCTCCACGAAATTCCACCGGCTGTCGAGGACGAGTCCCAGGTACTTCATCGTCAGCTCGACGCCGATGTGAACCCCTCCCGCCGTTATTTGAGAACCCGACGGTGGCGCGTCCCGAGGACCATGAAAACACATGGCCTCAGATTTGTGCAATGCCACCTCGAGTCCCAATTGCCGGATCCTCTCGACGATTGTCGCAACCCCACGTGTCGCTGCTTCGGCCGCCGCCTGGTGCGACCTCCCCTGCGCCAGGACCAGCGTGTCGTCAGCGTAGCAAACTACGCTGACGCCATCAGGGAGGTCGGCGCGCAGCACCCAGTCGTACCCGATATCCCACAGATGCGGCCCTAGGACCGATCCCTGTGGGACACCGCACGACATCTCTCGCCGGTTCCACTCTCCCCGGTGACCGGGGTAGATGACGGCCCTGTCCGTCAAATAGGCCTCGACAATGCGACGGAGGTAGGTCGGCATCCGGTGATACCCGAGTGCCTCCCTGATGCAACTCCAGGGCAAGGTATTGAAGGCATTGGCGATGTCTAGAGACACCGCCAAGACAACCCCACCCCGGGCCACAGCATCCCCCGTCGTGAGGGCTCGCACGCGCATGATGGCATCCACCGTAGAGCGCCCCCTGCGGAAACCAAACTGGCTGTCCGCCAAATCCGGCCCCACCCGCACCAGCTGCCCGGCAAGGCGGTCTGCAATTACTCTTTCAAAGAGCTTGCCCACCTCGTCGAGCAGCACGATGGGGCGCCCCGGCTTTTTGATGAGGACCAGTTTCCCCGTCTTCCAACGAAGTGGGAACCGGCCCCTGTCCAAGCATGCGCTTAGTAGCCCCCTTAGTCGAGGCCCGAGAGCCTCCAAGGCTAGGACCCAAGCTTTTCCAGGTAAGCCGTCGGGTCCTGGGGCGGTGTTCCTGGCATTCAGCCTACGTACCGCCACTCTCAACTCTGCCTCGGTCACCTCCGGAGCATCGTCGTCGTCGTCGGTGTGGTCCGCATCTGGCATCGCAGGAGGCGGAGCAATGGACGGGGGAGTATGTTCCCCTCGCGAAGGGAACAGAGCGCTCACCACGTCCTCCACGAGCTGGGGCCGGAGACTCTGCGTCAGCGGGGGAGCCCATGGGCGGAGTTTATCCCGCACCATTTTGTAGGGGCGTCCCCACGGGTCTCTGTTCAGAGTCCCCAGCGACTCCTCGCGGGCCAGCCCCCTGGCCCGCAGGATCTCCGCTCGGAGGGCGGTCTTCGCCGCTCTGTACCCTTCGTACAGCTCCGCCTGCACGGCTTCCGTATCCGGAGGGCGGATACGGAGCCTGCGGTGCCTGGTGTACCGGCGTCGCGCAGCCACGCACGCCTCGCGCAGAGACGTCAGCTCCGGCGACCACCAGTACACCTGGCGCCGGGCGCGTCCGGGCCGGACCCGGGGCATTGCCACGTCACATATTTCGGACATGGCCTCCCGGAACCACTCTGCCTCGTCGTTGATGTCAGCAGGCCTGTCCGGTGGTGACACCCAGGCCTGCACAATCGAGGCTTCCAGGAGGAGCTCCCGGTCCAGCTGCTTCAGCGCCCACCGCGGACCATCCAAGGCCGGTCGGACCGGCGCGCCCGAGGTCTGGACGTCGAACCGGATATACCGGTGGTCGGAATAGGTCTCCACCTCCTCCAAGACACGCCAGTTGACGACATGCGGCGACAGAGCGGGGCTGGCGAACGAGATGTCCACCACTGATTCACCCCGCATCCGCACGCATGTTGGGACCGAACCCCGGTTTAGGACGACCAGGCCTGTCTCCAGAGCCCAGTCCTCCACCATTCTGCCCCGTGTGTCCGTATGCCGGGAACCCCAAGCCACATTCTTGGCATTGAAGTCCCCGAGGACGAGCACGGGGAGGGAACGGAACCCGACGACGACGACTCTCAACTCCGCGAGGGAGTTGTGGAACTCGGCGAGAGTTCGGCTCGGGGAGAAGTATACCCCTACCACGACTATCTCCCCGAACCGTGCTGCCACGCAACCCTGTCCTCTCTTGATAGCCTCGAGGGACGGGGTACCGGCGGCGGCCGACGAAATTAGGGTCACTGAGCCGCTCTGGTCCTCCACCCAGTCGTCTCTGGGCGGGACAAAGTACGGCTCAGCGACCACGGCAATGTTAATCGACCACTGCGACATGCTCTGGAGCAACAGATCCTGAGCGGAGGCGCAGTAGTTGATGTTCGCCTGGAGGAGGCGTAATGGGGCTATTATTAGCACTCCATATCAGCCTCCCGATCCCTCTGTAAGGTCCCAGCCACGGCGGATGCGGCGGCGGTCACTGTGGAGGCGGCAGCGGCGACGGCGGTGGTGATGGCGGCTGCGGCGGCGACGGCGGTGGTGGAGGGCTTGCCCCTGCCCCTGGCTTTGGCGGGTGGAGCGCAGGCCTTGCTCCCAGCCCGGTGATCGGCCGGCTTGCCGGCTGCCGCACATGCATAGCAGTGCGGCATGGCGTTGCACGAGCCGGCCTTGTGACCGGGCTGACCACAGCGGAAACAAAGTTTGCTGCGGTCCACCTCCGAGGTGCATTTATTCTAGTCGCCCCTTCCAAAAGGTTTTTGTATGGAGAACAATGGGAAAGAAACTCCACCGTTACTCTTTTAAAATGGTTTACAGTATTTTGCATACATTAATTATATAATTATATGTAAAAATAAAATTACTATACCACAATAAAAGAATTAAAATGGATTAATGAATCTATGACATATAAATTAACTATGTGATAGATACATGGTGCTCACATACTTACAAACATTCCAAAAGTAGACGATTTTCATAAATAAATAAGGAGTAATAAGTCCGGGTGTGACTTTAAGTAATTACAGAATGTAAATGAATGTCAAAGAAAAAAAAAAAAAATTATACAATTACATTAGCAACCAGTTTGATTTTGTCTCGACTCTAGAGATGGTCCTATGGAGCAGGACCAGCATGTTTCCAAGCATTCTTATCTTGGATATAATCCTCTAATTTGCAATATCCTTGCTTACAAAGTGTAATTTTAATATAAGTTTTAAATTTTCTTTCATTTAATTGCAATATTTCACAAGGTATTTTGTTGTAACATTTAACACAGTACCCCATAAAAGATGTATGTACTTTAGATAATCTGAAAAAAGGTTGATCTAATTATAACACTAAAACACTTTTATCTTTATTTCTAGTATTATAATGATGTCTATCACTTATTTCATTAAAATGATGTTGATTTTTTTTTACATACATAATATTTTCATAAATGAATTGGCAAGGTACCGTCATAATATTAACCCTTTTTTTTTTTTTTTTTTCAGGATGGGAAATCATCAAATGACTCCTCCCGCTCTGGGTGGAGCAGAAGGGAGTGTCAGACTCTTACTGACTAAAACCCACCCGTGTTCCTTCCTTAGCCCTTTATGTACCAGGGCAGCGGTAACCCTTTCGGACGATCCCGCTACCCCGGCAGGCTTCGGCCCTGTCGGGCCCCGTCATCTATGCTGACATCTCTTTGAGGCGCACGTGGAACACTTACGCGCCGTCCGGCACGGGCCTGGTCCTGATCGGACGGAGAGCTACCCATTGCTCTCCGCCCGCAGGCCCGCGCCTACGGTGGCCGGGAGTCGTCACGTGATAATATTAACCCTATTAAATAGTTCCTTAAGAGATTCGCGGCGACGTAGATTGTAAATAGCTTTGACAGCTCTCTTTTGCAAAATAAAAATGGATTCAATGTCAGCAGCCGACCCCACAGTAAAATGCCATATGACATAATACTGTGGAAGTAACTAAAATAGACCAAACGCGCGGTTTCTTATCTTTCTAACAGCATATGCGGCCGACCTTAGCCGCCCTGCAATAGATGTTATATGCGGTCCCCATTGTAATTTCTCGTCTAGCGTGATTCCTAGGAAAACTGTCTGATTAACAAATTCTAGTTTTTGGCCATTCAATATGATGTCACATTCGCTACTTCTAACATTAGGTAATTTAAATCTAATGCATTTGGTTTTTTTTTCATTATGTACTAAATTATTTACCGTAAACCAATCTTGGACCTGAAGAATAGAGTTATTCACGTCGTCAAGATTTTGTGACCGTCGGTCTATTTTAAAGATCAATGATGTGTCATCTGCAAATAACACCATCTTCGATTGATTTTGAAGTAATTGGGGTAAATCATTAATAATAACTAAAAAGAGGAATGGACCCAATATCGAACCTTGAGGCCATTGAGGCTTAACGCCCATTGTCATTTCAGACCCCAATGAGTTTACGCCATTTACTTGGACTTAACCTTTCTATCTTTCAGGTATGATCTTAACAAGTCAAGTGCTGTTTTCCTAATCCCAGTGCTCGAGTTTCATCAGAGTGTTTCATGGTTTACGCAATCGAACGCCGTAGAAGGGTCGCAAAAGATTCCAATAGCATCTTGTGCTTCTTCCCAGGCGATAAAAATGTTCTTCATCAGGGTAACACCGCCGTCAGTGGTACAACGCCCTTTGGTGAAGCCGTACTGGTGTTCATGAAGCCGTTCTTCGTTCGTTCATAAGTAGGTTCTTCATTTTCTTCGAATAGCATTAAATTAACTGTTTATGAATATTTTTTTTATCGTAGTTTTTAGGGTTCCGTACCTCGAAAGGAAAACACGGAACCCTTATAGGATCACTTCGTGTCCGTCCGTCCGTCCGTCTGTCTGTCTATCAAGACCCTTTTTCTCTGGAACGCGTGGAGGTTTTTTTTTTTTTCGAGTGTGGGAAATCATCAAATCACCCCTCTCGCTCTGGGTGGAGCGGAAGGGAGTGTCAGACTCTTACTGACTAAAACCCAACCGTGTTCCTTCCTTAGCCCTTTATGTTCCAGGCCAGCGGTAACCCTTTCGGACGATCCCGCTACACGCGTGGAGGCATCAAGCTGGAATTTATATCAGATACTCAAGTTTACTGACCCTTGGAGCTGTGAAAAAATCAAACTTCTAAGCCAACGCAATCAAAAGATACAGCCGTTTATAAAATAAAAAAATAAAATAAAATAAAATCTTTTTATTTCAGACATTGGTCCATAATGTAAAAAAAAACAAAACGATGTTACATTGAAATATTAAAAATCATTAAAAAATTAAACAATTACATTAAATAATTAAAAAAAAAGACTAAAAAATTAAACAATTCCTTTTAAAAATTAAACAATTAAATTTTTAAAAAAATATGCCGCATATTTCCGCAAAGGACAACTATCGGCTCGAATTGTGGTATTCAGGCATTCTGTAATAATGATAATTCATGCTATAAAACAATAAAAATTATACAATATAAATAAAATCTGTAGAAGCACATCATTGAAAAGTAATTTTAAATAGTTATTCAATTTATCAACACATTTCATAGCTACAATTTAAATTAGAAATGTTGCCAATGCCAAAATAAAATAATATCGATACGAAATTACGTCTTGCACATCGATTACAGTAATATCAATATGAAGCTAAGTAAGTGAATTTATTATTTACATAAGTCGTACCTCGTAATTCTTATAATAATAAATAGCGTTTATTTATATTTTTGAATATATATTAAATATAAAGTAATGTAATAATTAAAAATAATTTAATTCAATTATCGATACCGTTTAGAATAGTTTATTCCTAATAATTTTATTATAGTACTGGCAACACTTGACGGAAAACTTTAACTTGTATTTGTCATTGTCAAAAAGTTTAACTTCCCACTTCTCCCGCGTGTCATCGAGAGTGTCATCACGAGCGACGAAGTGTTTTAAGTGTTATTTCGAGTTTGGTTTTGTTTATTGCTGTGTTTTTTACCTATTACCTTGGCTGTTGAAACTGAACTGTATTACTCGCTGACTCGTTTTTTTTCATGTTATTTTAAAATCAGAAGTATTATGTGGTCAACTTTAAAGAGCTATAACTTTTTTGGTGTACTACTAATAGAAAACGAATTATACTAACAAATCTTTAATAATTTGCCGTTTTTTATGAAATATAGATCATCTTTGTCGGTTCTGGCCGAGTCTTGTAGGAAACCTTGGCATTTTCCTTTTCGACACTCGCAAGGGAATCAAAACCTACAGGGTACATCCCGTGAACTCAGAATCTTGAAATTTGGTGCGAAGCAACGTCTTATAGCACAGATAAAGGAAAAATTGCGAAAACCGTAAATTTTTAGTTACATACCTATAAATTTGTACGGAACCCTCGGTGCGCGAGTCCGACTCGCACTTGACCGGTTTTTTAACAACCCACAGCTTTACTGTCGCAAAACTTAATAGCACATAGTGCGGTCCGTCGTGCTCGACGGCCTGTTGCGCTTTGAGTGCACCGTGCACGGATCAATCTCATCTAGATTATCGAGAAAAACAGGTTTTGCTGAGACTTTGTTGTTTTGTTTTTGTTTTTTTTTTGTTCTTATTTGTATTTGTACGTGATTACTAGTTTATTTATTTATTATTTATAAGTATGTATTAGGTATGTTGAAACTGTGTGTACTCCCCGTCACTTTTCCCTAAAGGTTCATTAGAAAACCAGCGTCAGACAGCATCTGTCTGGCATTAATGCACACACTATTGTTGTCTGAAACATTATTTTTTATTTTATTAATTTTGTTTTTTGTGTTTCACGAACTGTGTCCAAATAAACTTTTTTCTTTCTTTCTTTAGCACAAGTAATGGGATAAATCCGTAAACCGTAAGTAGTTACATACCTACAAATTTGTACGGAACCCTTGGTGCGCGAGTCCGATTCGCACTTGACCGGTTGTTTTTTTTTTTTAATGGCCAATGTTCGTTTATGACTATGAACTTACTGATGAGACTGCAGTCAGCCGGGTACCTCTATACAGTCCCGTCTGCACCACCTGCAGCGCAACCTTCATCGTCTAGCGACTAGCCGGTGATGCAGTCACGTCTGCCATGGCTGTGGGTTTATTACATTATATTTTAATGTGCAGCTTGTGTTGAAATACTTCAATACAAATTAAATATACAAGAATCATCACCCAGTTTCATACAAACGAATACGTATTTTGCGAATTTCATCTTTATTACTTAGTAGAATTGTCACACTGACAGGTGTCAGGAACGCATTCTCTCGTCGGATGGACTGTAGTGCTGGACCGTCTGTAGGTGCGTGTTCTATTTCACCATCACTTTGCATGACTGAACCAGAGCTCTTCTAATTCAAAAGTCAAGAATAATTTATTTGCATAAAACATAGGTATGTAAAAGTTGGTTCATGTACAATTTTGAGCAATGTCGTAAAATTAACTCTACTAATATTAGAAAATTACAGCATAACATTTTATATACTTCTTTATGTTTCTTACATGAAGCCTACCTACATATGTATAGAAACTATTAACTATTTATGTGGTTTTATAATTATTCTTTGCAAGTGTATGCACCCAATATTAAATACCTCTTTCTGATTGGTACTATTTTTTTTTTCTCTTCTCTTAAATAAATTGCAAACTAAAGTTTTGTATGATTTAGAAGCATTTTTTAAATTTTGTAAATGTAAGAACAATGGATCCGTCTTTTATGATATTTTGATGTTGACTTAAAAGAGCAAGGCAGTTGAGAATATGTAATGCTCATTTAAATGTCTCACTGGTGGTGGCGCGTGTGTTAGATCATTCGGTTCCCTACGAAATGGTTGAGCTGGGTGGTGCTGATACATGCGTCATGTTCGGGAACGGGCGCCGTCGGTTGAGACTGGACATGTCTTAACTGCCAGGGCTTATTTTTAATTTTATATTTTAAATTGTTTCTTTTTACATTTTTCTCACATATAGAAGCAATAAGAATAATGTACCCAGGATATTGTAATAATATCTTGATTTAAAAGAGTGTCCGTGGAGTTTCTTGCCCGTTCTTCTCCATAGAGATCTACGTTTTGGAATGGGCAACTAGCTTCAACTTTCTGACTAACTGACCGACTATTTAATTTTGACAATTCAAAAATCGTAAATAGTTTAATTGAAATAAATGAGGTCCGTTACATATTTTCCCTCTCGAAGAGAGAAGGCCTGTGTACCATAAGTGGGAACATTATAGGCTGATTATACTACTGTTTAGCGGTGTACAGAAGTCATCTCCTTTCCAACTTTTATCGATATGTGTACATAGTGCAAATAGTGTCTCATTAAAATGGCTGTGCGACCTCCGGACAGACGGACAAATAGACAAGACGGAACGGTAATAAAGGTTACGTTGTTACCATTTGGCGAGGGCATCTCGAAATCCGCTCGACCTTAAATAAATTTAGGATAAGAGATAGAAGATTTGGGAGCAGGAGGATGCAAACGTTTCATATAAAATGTTTCAATGAATTACAATAAAGTAAGGAATACAGCGCGTGATGTATATATGATGACAGCTGTATGATGACTTTCATAAAATTATTTTTGCATTTAATTAGTTGTCTGCGTCAATTTCTAATAAGTATTTAATATACAGGCTGATTTTTTAAAGACCTGCCAAATTTAAGGATGTGGTACAGACCATCAAACTGAACAACTTTCTCCATGGGACAAATAGCGTAATCGCGAAAATTTTATCAACTGTCCCATAGAAAACTTCAATACCTACTCGACCTAAATGTATGGGACGGCTGAATTTTTATTCGCGATTACGATGTTGGTCCCATGGAGAAAGTTGTTCAGTTTGATGGTCTGTACCACATCCTTAAGTTTGGCTGGTCTTTAAAAAATCAGCCTGTATATATTTTTTTTTCCATCTTCGAGAAGTTTCCCCGCAATAACAACATTTATTGATTCTGAGAAGGTACGTGTTGAAGGTTATAAACCAAAAGACAACGTCTCTATGTGTATCTGTCATACTTAGTTGTCATTCCTGGTAAAATAAAATGTCTGACGGTGTATGACCTTATAATCCATCAGTACAAAGTTAGCCGTGTCAGTTAGTTCGAGATAAATAAGGAATCTGTCTTATTTTTTTAAGACTAAACAAGAGACTAACCTAAAACAAAAAAATAATAATATGAAGTCAAAACAAATCAGAAAGAGGTATCAGATAGCTTATAGGTAGCTTTTTAACCCATATTATGCGTAAAGTATCTGTTCCGTATTAAGAATCTTGTTGAATTATCAAAATTAAAATTTCCACTGCATCACATAATTAGGGTGCTAATGGCTCGTCTGATTTTGGTATTTCTGCCACAGACACAATTATTATTAGTGTCTTCTTACGTACTGTGGCAAATTAATAATATTATAAAGAGGTACCTAAATTTGTTTGTTTGTAATTTGTAGGGGGTAATGGAATCTTGTCAGATTTGAAACATTATTTATGCATTTAATAGCTCAATTCTTAAGGCTATTTAACATCACGCTAGAACTCTTAGGGGCCGAGCATATAAAAAAAAGCCCGAAAACGAAGTAGGTAATAGCGCGGGCGGGCGATGCGATGCGACGGGGTGGTTCGGGGGAACAAGAGTTTTCACGCGGATGAAGTCGCGGGCAGAAGCTAGTATTAAATGTTAATGGAAAGCACGTTAGGCCGTTGCCCCTGCGCCTGATCTGTCCGGTCGTATCCGATTGCCGTACCATCGGCTATGACAATGAAGGAAGAGAGAGAGCACCTGCGGCTGCGCAAACACTTGTGCACTATGATATCTCCTGCGCCGACGGCTGGTCTCAACTCATGGTCGCCATGCCCGAAATTCGGTGGGGACTATTATTTCTAATAAATTGCCCTCATGTTATGTGTTTTGTCCATCTCTGTAGTTGTTCTTCAATATCGATACAACTCATATGTATTTACATATTTTCTAAACACAATTTGACATTGTGTTTGCAAAATATCTTCTGTAAGTATATATAAAATTGTCCTAACTGACTGATACATCAATGCACAGCCTAAGCCGCTGGTCCTAGAGACATGAAATTTGGAGGGTGTGTTCGTTGTGACGAGTAGGTATCCACTATGAAGGGGTTTTTTTGAAATTCCACACCTAAGAGGGTGAAATGGGGGGATTTTGTTTGTATGGAAAATGTTATTCCTTTTTTTTTTTTTTTTTTTTTTTTTTTTTTTTTTTTTTTTTCAGAATGGGAAATCATCAAATGACCCCTCCCGCTCTGGGTGGAGCAGAAGGGAGTGTCAGACTCTTACTGACTAAAATCCACCCGTGTTCCTTCCTTAGCCCTTTATGTACCAGAGCAGCGGTAACCCTTTCGGACGATCCCGCTACCCAGTATTTATACCAAAGATCGAAAGTAAAGAATAATGTGTATCAGGGTTTTTCGGAAATTACCCCTGACGGGCTAAAAAGGGGTAGTCAATTTTACAGGGCAGGATGTTACTGCATGGCTTGATTAACTCAAAAATTAGTATAAATAATCTTTGAGTCAAGTTATGAATACATCCTAAACGATTTTTTTAAATTCCATCCCTGTGGGGGTGAAAAGCGGGGATACAGTTTATATGAAAAATCTTCTTCATTAGGTTAATAAACTTGAAACTTTTCACGAATACTCGCCTAAGTAAGTAATAAAGTTTATTAACCCCCGACGCAAACGACGGGGTGTTATAAGTTTGACGTGTCTGTGTGTGTGTGTGTGTGTGTATGTCTGTCTGTGGCATCATAGCTCCCGAACGGATGAACCGATTTTAATTTTGTTTTTTTTGTTTGAAAGGTGAATTTGTCGGGAGTGTTCTTAGCTATGTTTGATGAAAATCGGTCTAAAATGGCCGCCGCCACAAAATGGCGGATTACATATTTTTTTTCACAACTCCCTCTAAATGGGTATCAAAGCAAATGGCTTGACTAGTAGAATACTATACACTATGACAAATTTCAAATCCAAGATGGCCACTACCACAAAATGGTGAATTACAAAAAACCTGATTAAATACTAAATTACCTGAATCTTAAAACGCAAGAAAATAAAAGAAATGAAATAACAAGGAGTCCCTACAAAAAGCAAGAAATAAAAAATTTAATTAAAAATTTAAAAAACCCCCGACAACGAGAATGAAATTTTTTGATTAAATGTTGACCCGTCAGGGGACCGCTCTCATTATTTGCCAAACGTTCTGTTAAAGTTTAAAATAGTAGCGGTCCCCCGACAGAACTATATTTAATAAAAAAAATTCATACGTACTTACGTAGGGTCATAATTTCAAGGTTATTTTTTTCTTTTTATATGGTTTTACGTTGTCGGGGGTTTTTAAATTTTTAATTAAATTTTTTCATTATTAGTTTTGCAAAACTACCCCTCAAAGGAGGTATAGGGGTGTTGAAGCTTTCGAGTAGCAGTGTGTAGGAATTCCAGTTCAGTACCTACTCGCGAAGACATCTGAGGATTCATCATGTAACAGAATGTTGTTGATATGGGTGAGGGCTAGGTACAATGGACTGGACTTAAGTGTTAATTATGGCACCGGTTTGAGGTTTTTCGAAAAGAGGTCGTCGGCGAGGGCGAAGTGTGTGTGTAATGGCTAGTGGGATGTTGAAGAAGATGCACTGAAGTAAGGAGGAATTGAAATGGGTACCACGAATTAGGTGGAAGAATTATTTAACCAGACTAAGGTTTCTCCTTAATTCTAAACTTTGGTAAGTGGCCGAGGATCTAGCTCACTGATATGCCATTAAGTATAAAGGCATTCCACTTGCTTGATCGTCGTTCATCATCCATAGATGATAATGATTTCCACACCCAATAAACAATAACATCAGCCCTCATATCGGCAGTACATCGATACACCACAAACGCCGCGGCTTCGTTGATGACGTCACGCGTTGCGGCCCGCATCATTGTGCGGTCTCTGCGGTGTTGCGGACGCTTTAATTATTTATTATTGAGTGGGTATTTGATTTTATGGGGAGTCGTCGGAAATTATGTCATCATTTTACTGATGTTTTCGGAAAAATTTACAACCTCGTGATTGTGTGTTTTATCGTGCAACCCACGGTTTCTGAAAATCAATATCCAATTTAATCTGTTGCTTTCAGACTTGCTAAAGGGATATAATGTTACCCAGCTATTGGTGGAGGTCAGATAAGCAGTCTGCGACTATGCAGCTGTAAGACCAGTGTTTTACATAGAAATGAAAAACACAGGTCTTACAGCTGCATCCGGTAAGACTGAAAGCCGACTCCAACATAGTTGGAAAAAACCTGGTCTGATGATTGAGAACTTGGTCAACTAGTATTATATAGTAATTACAACAGTGAACATGAAATTCATATTACCATTTTAAACAATATTTCTGGAGCCGGGGTAAACTGATGTTAAGATTTTGTGTCAAAAAGTAGGGTTTCTTCAGTGATACATACGTAAACAGCCTATGATGTTCCCACTTCTGGGATGCAGGCCTTCTCTACAGAGAGAGCGGGTTCCCTTCTCTAGAGGGAGTGGGTCGGTAGATGTCACATGTCTTGGAATGTTTACATGTTTTCATTTTTTAGTCTCAGTGGACACAAAACCTTACATTGGTTCCATTAAAAAGACCTACGTTTTCTGTCGTTTGTTTTAATGACACCTAGTTTTTTTGTAATACTCTGATAACTTAGGACACGGGTCAAATGAACACATATTTTTGTAATACTCTGATAACTTAGGACACGGGTCAAATGAACACATATTTTTGTAATACTCTGATAACTTAGGACACGGGTCAAATGAACACATATTTTTTGTAATACTCTGATAACTTAGGACACGGGTCAAATGAACACATATTTTTTGTAATACTCTGATAACTTAGGACACGGGTCAAATGAACACATATTTTTTGTAATACTCTGATAACTTAGGACACGGGTCAAATGAACACATATTTTTTGTAATACTCTGATAACTTAGGACACGGGTCAAATGAACACATATTTTTGTAATACTCTGATAACTTAGGACACGGGTCAAATGAACACATATTTTTTGTAATACTCTGATAACTTAGGACACGGGTCAAATGAACACATATTTTTTGTAATACTCTGATAACTTAGGACACGGGTCAAATGAACACATATTTTTTGTAATACTCTGATAACTTAGGACACGGGTCAAATGAAAACATATTTTTTGTAATACTCTGATAACTTAGGACACGGGTCAAATGAACACATATTTTTTGTAATAGTCTGATAACTTAGGACACGGGTCAAATGAACACATATTTTTTGTAATACTCTGATAACTTAGGACACGGGTCAAATGAACACATATTTTTTGTAATACTCTGATAACTTAGGACACGGGTCAAATGAACACATATTTTTTGTAATACTCTGATAACTTAGGACACGGGTCAAATGAACACATATTTTTTGTAATACTCTGATAACTTAGGACACGGGTCAAATGAACACATATTTTTGTAATACTCTGATAACTTAGGACACGGGTCAAATGAACACATATTTTTGTAATACTCTGATAACTTAGGACACGGGTCAAATGAACACATATTTTTGTAATACTCTGATAACTTAGGACACGGGTCAAATGAACACATATTTTTGTAATACTCTGATAACTTAGGACACGGGTCAAATGAACACATATTTTTGTAATACTCTGATAACTTAGGACACGGGTCAAATGAACACATATTTTTGTAATACTCTGATAACTTAGGACACGGGTCAAATGAACACATATTTTTGTAATACTCTGATAACTTAGGACACGGGTCAAATGAACACATATTTTTGTAATACTCTGATAACTTAGGACACGGGTCAAATGAACACATATTTTTCTTCTTTCTACCTTTACTAGGGTTTCTTTGTAGGTTTGACCAGATTGCATCAAAAGCAAACAAAATAAGATATCGACACTCAAAATCAAAGATACCCTTTTGAAAAGAAAACTCCACGCACCGCCGGACATCAAACTACCCTCGAATCAAACAGATCTAACATCTAGGTAGGTAGGTACTGTACTATTGAACACAATAATATATCATTTTTTAACAAAACTCTTGTAAAGAAAGGCTTTGAACAAAAAACGTATCGGAGCGTAAATTTAACGAGGACTCGTTATGTGGAGCTGATATTATGTCTGTTTGTCTGTCTGTATTATGACTTGTGGATGTAGGCATCTATAAGGGAGGCCTGAGCGTCCAGCGATGCATAGAGGTCAAAACAATACAGCTGTTTTCAAGAACTGAAGACGTTATTATAAAACCTGATTTACACATTTGCTTTAATAAGTTTGGCAGTTATATGTAATTGATAGATAGATAGAATACTAAACCATAAAAATTACAGATATAAATGTAGAAATTTTACTAGGGGTGACACAATGGGCGGTCTTTTCGCTAAAAGCGATCTTTTAAAGACTACCTTTGGATGGATTAAAGGAAAAGGAGACAATATACTGCAGGTAGTCTGTGGTGTAACATTAACATATTTAGAATACATGCATTCATAAAACATATCACACTTATCTATTAATATATCTATATAAATAAAATTAATCACCGAAATGTATGTACGTGCATTACTTCCGATCGACTACACAAAATTGGATAATTCTTTTTTTTTTTTGGTGTTTGTTACTGTCAGGACAAGGTTTGTATACACAATTGGACCCAGTAGGTGGTGCTGCTTTTTGACTTCTGCCGGGTCCGCTAGTTTGTAATAATAATCATGAAACAACCTTGCACGATAAATTACCAAATGAGTTTAGCACTAAGCATATCTGAATCTAACTCTACAAGGCCTAACTTTACAAACCTTACTATGTAAAAATGTATGCTTGGCCGTTCCATTGAACTTTTGCATGACACAACATTAAAGACCAGTACCTTAATTTCATACCATAAGCCCATACGAGTGTCTGTGCGATGGCAGCGAAACGGCCAGGCCGTACATTTGGACCAAGATGGAAGGTTTGTAGAGTTATTTATTTATTTGTTTAAGGCACAATGTACACCACCATAGTTACACGCTAGGCTTAAACTAGTGAGTACATGACCCTGTCAGGGCGCAGCAAAATTACTTAAAACTAAAAATATTCTTGTGAGTTACGCCTTGTAGAGTTAGGGGCTTAGCTCTACATTAGATCTGATAACTTTTTAACAATGAAAGCGTTTTGTAAGTCTTGGCCACTTACTTTACATGAAATGTTTTTGGTGGGATCATTCCGTCTCTGTCATCTTCAAACGATTAACAGAAACATAACTATGCTTTGAATACGTTTAGCGTTAATTGCATTAAGTGATGTGTGGTGCAAGTGGGCCTCAGTCTAGCGTATAGTTACTCAACTGTAAAATTGTATTATGACTTTTAACAGGCTGTGATTTTAATTTGCCGTCATTAGTTTCTTCCTCTTTGTGTCGCTGGCACGACTGTATTTCAGATCTTGTTGATCCAAAACTTCGCAACTTCTACGGCGTCGTCGGTGGCAGCGCAGAGGTCACTTGTAGCTACATCGATTCCTTACGACACTTAAATAACTTCTTTGGTGGTAGGACAACGTTTATTTCGGAAAATAAAGGTTTTAAGGCTTCGGTGGCGCGACATCTTGAACAGGGTTACTACCTGTTCTTTTTATTATTTCTACACTTATACATACATTGCTCTCGCCTTTGTTCCATGCATACATTACCGATCGCCTGCAGCGACGCGCAACCTTCTGCGACATACATGCACGCCGGTAGCGAGTACCTACTAGCCCTTGACCTTCTTGAAGAACATGCTCAATAAGGTCACTAAATGTCCTTTTAGATATTAAAGAGAACACCTTTGCTCAGCAGTGGCATAGCATCTAGGTAACAACCAGGCGCGACCACAGTTAACTTATTTTACGAAAATAAATGTTCTTGGCTGGAAACTATACGAAAAATACTATTCTTATTTGTAACTAGTCAAACCTAAACCAACCACATACCCCCCACCTAGGATAGCAACCCGATCAAAGAGGTTGATTTAGCTAGATAGTTATGTAGTTAGACAGAACGCCAGTCTGTTCGTCCGAGTGATCTCAGACGGACTCATCTAGTTCTGATATGTCTTTGATAACGGCTATCTGTGTGTCTGTGTTCTTTGCCGACGCCGACTTCTTGCTGTAGATACCTATTGCTATTGGTTGTACCTAAGCGAGGCGAGACGCCTTTGTTAAGGACAGTGATTAGTGTGTGTTTAGAGAATGTTACAGTATTTAATCTCATGAAGCGACACGCGTTTTACTTATGGTGACTAAGTGTACAATCACGCGTGTATGTTGCATGAAGACGAGTGGCGCAGCACATAACACACGCGCGCACACACGCACACTACCGACTTCGCTATTGTTTCGGACACGGTACCGAGACCTCCTGCGTAAATGTATAATGACGGAAGTGTTAATATTTTATTTTTGATGAAATATGGCTTAAACGTATCAGTACATATTAGTCCAAACATCGCTCTGAGATACCTTTTCTGTAACTTATAGATTAGTTCTCTGTTACACGAGTTGCCCCAAAAAATAACCCCGTATCTTAAGATTGAGCCAAAGATGTCATGATATGCAGTGAGCAAAGCGTCGGTACCTAAGATCGAAGACAGTCTATAAAGAGCAGAAGCAGATTTGCTTATTCTTTTGCTTAATTCCTCTGTGTGTACTTTCCAATCCAGCCTTAGATCTATATTTAAACCTAAAAATTTGGTAGTACCTACGTTTTCAATAATTTTGCTACCGTGTTCTATTAACAAATTAGATGCCTTTGGTCTTGACTGAACAACATTAATTTTGTTTTGCCAATATTTATCCTAAGATTATTATTATCTAGCCATGCGATTATTGATTGCATAGTTTTTTAAATTTCATTTTCAAATTGTAATTCGTTAGTGTTATTAATAGTTATGGTATTGTCGTCGGCAAATAGTGACATATGATGATTATCTTTGGTAAATCATTGATATAAATTAAAAATAATGGGGGACCTAGCACGCTCCCCTGTGGTACACCATACTTAATTGTTCGTTTATGTGATGTAAATATTAATTCGGATTTAGTCTTTAGATCTATCTTCGAAATTTCCACATATTGATTCCTATTTATTAAATATGATTCTATCAATTTTAATATGGTTCCTCGAATTCCATAAGCTTCTAACTTCTCAGGCAAAATCTTATGGTCCACATAGTCGAAGGCTTGGGTCATAATCATAACGCAATATACGGAAGACACGGGTATTCTACTATCAACATTTGTGATGACTTTATTCAAGAAATCGTAGACAGCCATGTTATATTTTTTCTGAAGCATTTTTGTTCCTAGGTTAAAATGTTATATTTGTCAAAAAAATTGTAATTAATGTGCTGGCGTCGTAATTACTGACGTACTTATTAGATATTATGTTGAATTCGCACCCATTATAAACCCTTCTATCAAATTGCTGGGCAGAAGACTACTACTTTGGCAAGACTCCAAAGTCTGTATGATAAAACCTTTAAAATATACCCCCTACCCTCTACACTGATAAAAACTGCAGAGATTCTAAGCAGCTATACTGCTTAGAATACATAAAAGTACAATTACATTGATACATAATGTACAAAACCCAACATAACGGAAGAACATTCACACAATACAAATCATATACAAACTTTTTAAGACCAGACAACAAAACACAAACGGGTCTCAATGTGTCACCACCCCTTACTGCAGCGCGCGCTCTGATTGGCTGTCGTACGAGAGGCGTGCGCGCAGCCTCCAATACATTGGTCCTATTAAGATGTTATCTTACGTCTGTAGAAGCCGCTAAGCATAAGCATAAAAAAGCATAGCCAATAGAACTTTTAAATGCGCATTTTTGAGCTAAGTTTGTGAGTTGTCGGGATTGAGTGGTCGGGGTCGAGTTGTCCTAGTCGAGATTTCCGGGTGGAGTGGTCTCGAGGTCGAGTTGTCGTGTACTTATTGCTAATTGCTACACTGTAATGTAAGTAGGTACACACGCGACATCCGGCTCGAAGAACCACGAGTAAGTGTACATTTAGATTTAAATGGTAAAACATATAAAGTTCAAATCGTGTACATATTGATAGTTCATTCACCCAAATGTATAAAATAAATGTCCGACTCGCGGTGAAAGAGTCCTTTTGATATTAACCCAAGGAATGCTATGTGACTACTGTATGCTAACTTAAATCTATATCTATATAGATTTAAGTTAGCGATCACTCTCAAGTCTGTTGAGGTTGCCGAACGTGCAATACTAAAGGCACCTTTAAACCGATACTTTTCCCTACTGCCTTACTTTATCAGATATGTGGTGGAACTGTGAGACAATTATTCATATTGAAAATAATCATTTTGCAGCACACTTGTACTAATTACGATCCCCAGATTTTGAATACACGCATAAATTATATGGTTTGTACACGTCACAGGTCTTTCAGCACTACATTTAGTACTAAATTCTTTCATTTCTATGGTCCTTTTATCTACAATAAACTAAATAAAAATCTTAATATTTATCCACTCAATCACAAATCGTTGCAAGAAAAAAGTACCTATCGGATTACACAAGGTCTCTCTTATGATGAGACTGAGCAACTTCTAATTGTACCAGGATAGACAGTGATATTGTTTAATGTTGGCAAAAATTCATTATCTATAGACAAATATATGTACATATATATTATATTGATACTGTTTTATGTGTTCACTCATAAAAATCACAAGCACACTCACAATTAGACACACCCTCTCACATTCACCTAATCACATATCACATAACACAAAGAGAGGTGCAGACCATAAATACAACCTTAGACCATTTTTTTTCCTTTGTTTTGTAAAATGCTAGCATTTAAGAACTCTAATCTAATGTAACTCGAGGGGATTGGCGCTGTTAGCCGACATACAGGTTTCTCCTAGTTCGGTTCCAGATGCTAAAACTTTTGTATACTTTTGTTTTATCATAGCACTTAAACTGTAATGTAATCTAAGTACTGTTTTTTATGAAATACAGCTTATTATTATTATTATTATCTCCTTTATTTCAATGTAAACATATAAATAATATTTTTAAATATTAGAATATAAAAAGTATAAAAACATTTGAAAATATAAAAAATAGTAGCCCACCGGTATCGGGAACGTGTCCAAGTTACCGGGTGGTCAGGGCTCCAGAGAGAGGAACCGCGACTACGAGTTGTTGTAGGTCGTAGGTTCGAACCCAGTCAGGCGCTTTACTTTGTGTAAATTATTTCATCACCACTGCTCTCAAAACGGTGAAGGAAAACATCGTGAGGAAACCGGCACGTCCAAGAATCAAAAATTCAAAGCCATGTGACATCTACCAACCCGCACTGGGCCCACGTGGTAGATTACGGCCCATTCCTTCATACTCCTATATTATTAATATTATTATATAAATAAAATAAAGTCGGGTTAGTTACACCATTTATAACTCAAGAACGGCTGAACCGACTTTTATGATCTTTGATGTGTTGGATTTGTCCAACCCGAATAACAGAATAATAATTAAACATAGGAATTTACGAAAAAAAAATAAGATAATTCATTTTCTCATACTTTCGTTCCTATTGATTCTGAGGCGGTACGAAGTTCGTCGGGTCAGCGACTTACGTATATTTTATTCATTGACTGCTCGTCGATGTCAGCATAAAACAATTGCGGGATGTGCTCACACAGAGGGTTAATAAGTAAACTGACAACTAGTAACATCCAAATCCGATCCATTCATTGCGCCAATCGCGTCGTCATTTGTTTATTGTTTACACTATTAATTATTCTCGGCACATTTACACAGGTTTAGCATGAAATTGTACAATATCATATAACAGCATAACTCGTAAATTACATTAAATTAAATACAAGAGTAATTACGTTTGTCTAACAAAACTGACCGCACGCACACACTTCGCTAAACACACACATACTTATCTCTTTAAGGTGACTAACCAACATAAAACTATGCTGCGCTGTGCTATACTATGCTTTATTTAGCTAATTCGCTCTTTATAGATCATTAGCATAAACCGAAGGTGCTGCGCTGCGCCTTGTATGGTTAACATGGCAACACTTTGTTTAAAACTCAGCGGAGATATTCAGTGCTGTCATCGCAAGTCCACCCGCTGTTGTTGTTTAGTTGTATGAATCATTTTTAAGTATTATGTTCATTTAAAGACTTAGAGCTTGTTTTTTATTTATTTTATTTTTCATTTCTGATTTTGTTATTTGTCACATCTACGCCGGCTGTCACTGAAAACCAAGCTCTATTTCGCATATATAGCAGCATAGAAGTGATTTTTTGCTCCATTGGTGTAATTGCTGTATGGCGTTCCAGTGTGAGGGTAAAGGGTTTTTTACCTTTTTTTTCGTTATGTTTATCGTAAACAAAATATTTTCTTTCTTTTTGTTTATCTCGCTCGCACTTAGCATCATGTTACATTGAAGTAGATAATGGTGCTGACTCGCACATCAGTATTACGTCAATTTGCAAAAAAAATATAGTACGAAGAAGTTAGCGTAGCTGATCACAGCACAGCACAGCATAGCTTCACGCGGGTCACTCACCCTTATGCACACACACACTCTCTCAAATAATAAAATGTGTGCGCATTTCACACACACACACATACGAACAGTGAATGAAATATGTGTAATATTTGAATAACAAACAGACGGACGGCTCGCATCTGGTTCCTGTGTTTGCTGAAGGTTTGCACGCGATATCTACTTATGTATTTACACACCTACGAATAGATATGTAATGAAAATAGTTAGATTTGAAACAAAGAGACGTGGATGGTAGCATATTTACGAAATAAATCTACATCTAGTTAGTATTATTTATATTTCACATATTCCATAGAAAACAATTAAATGCTATTTCCACTGCCTATTTTCATTGATTTAGACGCAGAATGCCCACTTCTCTGCTTGTGCTTGTGCTTGTGTTGTTTAGAATAGTTTGGAGGACTGATCACTTCTAATAAACGCTTCGTTATTTAATAAACATTATTATAATAATAGCGTCACAAAAAAAATCATATCATTTGTTTTAAATAGGTCAATTCAGTTTGGAATTTTGAAGAAACAGAATAATACTATTTCTTCAACATTTCTAGACTGCTAATAAAATGTTAACGATCAAAGTCAGATGGAACTTTCTCTTTATTTATTATTAGGCTTTTCAACAATAAGTACCTACACTGTTACTTTACAATTTGTACATTGCAAACTTAAGTCTAAGAGCCTCATCTATATATATATAAATGAATCTCTATTTCCCTTGGTCACGCCATAACTTGAGAACGACTTTACCGATTTCATCCATCTTTTTTTTTAAGTTTTCGAATACTTTGTAGAAGGTTCTTACGGAAAAAAAAAATTAAGAAAGTTGCTTCACGCGGACGAAGTCGCGGGCAGAAGCTAGTTACTTATAAAAAAGCACAGCATGCACTACATTATGCGCATATGATAATAAAATTTATTAATTAAAACAAGTAATACATAGTTTGAAAAAATTCCGTCTCTGGTTCTCTTTTCTAAAGCTCATTAATATTAAAGTTACTTTACAAATTTAACGTTATTATTCTAAATCTTCCTCGATTACAACATAATTATAACTTAATTCTTAGTTTGAAGTACACGTCAACACTTACGTCAGTGTCAGCAATGACCACTCCACGTCAGATTCAGACGAGAGATCTCCTCAGGAACAATATTACAATACCCAACTCAAGTACGTACTGCTTCAGTAGCTAAGTACCTATTTAGTATTGTGATGTAGTGTGCCTCTGTTCGGGAGTTAGGAAGTTCAAATACCTACCTATTTAAGATTTTCGTGTAAGATATAGGTTATCATCAGCAACCTGCCTTTACCATAGTCAGCCAATAATGTTCCCAATACTGGGAGACAGGCTTTCTCTGTGAGAGAGAGTGGACCGTAATCCACTACAGGTCACAATAGGCTATTTTCCTAAAAAAATCTAATTAGCCCGCCAGTTAGATTATCAAAAAATATTGACCCCGTATTTTTTCTTTTGTCAATTATATAAAATATGATGAAGATATCGCCCGTTAAAGTTCCGCGTGACGTTACTTGCTTGAGACACTTTTGCAACCAAGTGACGTCACGACACCCCACTCCCAAATTTTGACGCACTTTATCTTTGTATTTTTTTGTTTGATTGACAAAAGAAAAAATACGTGTCCATTATTTTTCGATAATCTAACTGACTGACTAAATATAATTATTATTTTTTTACCCAGGCAACTACACTATTCATCATCTGCTTACCCTTTTCCCAACTATGTCCATGTAAAATACTGGTAATCAGCTGCATCCGGTTAGACTGGAAGCCGACCCCAGCATAATTGGTTAAAGGCTTGGCAGATGATGATTATGATTCTAGTTAATAATTATAGCTAGAGGCGTCTTTCGTCACGTCTTCCAATTTACAGTATTCTCTCAGACATCACCTGCATAAGTGCTTCGGCAAACTTGACAGAGTCGTACGCTGGCAGAAATTCATTTTCCCATTTTCGAGATTATCTATTGGGTCAAAACATGCTGTAGGAAAGGATTTGAAAGGGTAGTAATTATTAACTTATTTAACTAACAATTTATAACTGTTACAACATCTGTGAACACTTAAAAGTTCATAACTTACTAAATCAGCCGTAGATCCCATAGCAACACCACAAATCATGAATAGACCGGTATTAAAAATAATAAACGCTAAGCGCGCGCGCCGCCTGGTGTACGACGACGTTTATTTATAGATCGTGACGTCACGGCCGCGGTGTTCGGAAGTCTGCGTGGATCGGCTAGCAAAGTAGATATAAAGGTCGAAATTATACATAACTAGCTTTTTCCCGCGCCTTAGATCAGTTGGAAGTCGGAAATAATCCCACGGAAACGTACTACCGAAAAATAAAAAGTACCTATCCTATATCCTAACTTAGGGCATGGTTTATCCTTATGCCAAATTATATTGACATCCGTTCAGCCGTTCAGGCGCGAAAAGATAACAGATAGACCGAGTTACTTTCACATTTATAATATTATTAGCAGCGTCCCGCGGTTTCACCTGCGTAAGTTTCGATCCCGAGGGAATATTGAGATTCTATGTGTTAATCCTGGTTATAGAATATCTGTGTGCCAAAATTCATCTAAATCCGTTCAGTCGTTTTTGCGTGAAAGAGTAACAAACATCCATCTATCCATGCTCACAAACTCTTGTGTTTATAATATTAGTAGGATTAGGTAATAAAGTATGTTATGGATTTTTAGACTTAACTTAGGGCAAAGGAAAAACATAAGACATTACGCCTCTGGGCTCTGTTCTCGGAAGGGTTGGGTGGAGGTGGGTGGTACTCCCACATTTCACCAATTACGACTAAGCTCCAGGTAAAAGCGAGTGTATTGCCATAAACAGAAATTACAAAAATAAGCTGATCGATTTTGTAAAAATCTCAACGTGAAAACTAAACTGAAGTAAGATGTCAGTAGTGTAAATTCCTAGCATCAGGTATAATAGGCAAACAACAGCCTACCCAGGTGCCTCCTGTATTTCTCAATGGAATAGCCTTAAACCAGGTTCAAACTTTTAAATATCTGGGTCACATCGTGACAGGTGACCTCAGGGACGATGAAGAGATTGAGCGGGAGCGCAGGGCTATGGCGGTGAGAGCCAATATGCTCACACGCAGGTTCGCACGATGCACGAGAGAAGTGAAAGTTACGCTATTCAAAGCTTATTGCCAGTCCTGCTACTCAAGCGGTCTGTGGGTGAGGTATACGCAGCGAGCCTACAGATCCCTGCGCACTCAGTAAAACAACGTTCAGAATGTTGTTGGGTCTGCCGTGGCGGTGCAGCGCGTCTGGGATGTTTGCTGAAGCGCGCACTGATGGTTTCCAGGCCATCATGCGCAAAAAAGCAGCTTCCCTGCTAGCCCGTATACGGGGTAGCAACAACGGCATTCTGAACGCAATAGCGGTACGTTTTGACTGTCCATTTCAGAATCAGTGGGTACTGGGTCATGTCGTGTGTAGGTGTGGCGAGTTATGGCAAATTATAAAAGTTTATGTAATGTGTACTAGGTGTAGGTAAGTTATTACTATTATGTCGTTTATTTATGTAGTCGTCTTATTTTATTACATTTTTAAATATTAGTATGATTAAATAAAAAAAAATAAAAAAACATTTAAAAATATAAAAAAATAGTGATCCACCGGTGTCGGGAGCAGGGTCCAAGCTACCGGTGGTTAGGGCTCCAGAGATAGAAACCTCCTCACAATTCGAGCCGTATCGAGGAGTACTGCCTTCTGAATCAGGCCCTTGATCCAACCGCCTAACGAGAGCCTCGATAGATGTTGATCGAGGCTTTCGGCCATCAGGCCATTGGCCGATACGACAATCGACAATGACAGTTGAGCTCACATTCCACATGTCAACAACCTTGCGTGCTAAGTCAAGATATTTGATTTGTTTATCTTTCTCAGCTTTCACGAGGTTCCCGTCATGTGGAATGGTAACATCAACAATCATTGCGCGGCGCACTAATCGATCTATCACCACTATATCAGGTTTGTTGGCGACAACAGTCCTGTCAGTGATGATAGACCGATCCCAGTACAACGTGACATGGTCATTTTCGAGAACTGGGTCGGGCACATACTTGTAATACGGTACCTCAGAGTCGACAAGTTTATATTTCAAAGCAAGTTGCTGGTGAATAGTCCTGGCTACTTGGTTATGCCTGTGCAAGTACTCGCTGTTAGCCAGACGAGAACAACCAGAGATAATATGTCTGATGGATTCACCCGGACGGTGGCATGCCTGACACACGTCAGCCGTCCCGTCCTTCATAATATGTCTCCGGTAGTTATTCGTCAAGATAACTTCGTCCATAATTGCACAGACAAAACCTTCAGTTTCCCCGAAGAGGTCACTGAAACGCAGCCAGGATACGGACGCTAAGAAATCTACACCGGGCTCATGAAGAGCCCGATAGAAGCGCCCGTGATGCTCCTTGCTTTGCCATACCTTCTTGCGGGCATCGGTAGTAAGTACTACAGGTTTGCGCCAGTTCTCTTTCGCCATGGAGAGCGGGGTGAGCCCCTTGTCCATTGCGACCATATCACGGTGCAAACCCACTTCGGCTTTTAAAAAATATTCCCTGAGACTGCACACCTCGCGGTTGTGGAGGGTTTTCGCATTTAAAAATCCTCGACCCCCACACTTCCGCGGGATATACAGTCTCATCACCGATGATCGTGGGTGATGCATCCGGTTTGCGGTCAGCAGTGTACGGACCCTTCTATCTAGGGCGTCGAGTTCAGTCTGAGTCCATTTGAGTATGCCGAAAGAGTACATCAAAACCGGCATGACCCAACCATTGAAGGCGCGCACCTTATTTCGGCGAACCTGTTGGCTAATGGCCATGTCTATGAGGAGTAGCTCCTTAGTACCGCGGGACCCATTCCTACATCCATTTTGAGAGGCAGACATAATCGAGTAACTGTCAATGTGTGTGTTAATTTTCGCTCTCAAAATGGATGTAAGAAGTTTATAAACCGTCGACAAACACGTGATCGGTCTATAATTCTTGGGTTCCGCGGGATTACCTGATTTATGGAGCAGGTGGGTAAAGCCTGTTGTTAGAAACTGTGGTAGTGACCCAGACTCTAAGGATGACTGGAACTAAGATGCCAGGCAAGTGTGTGAACTAATTAGCCATTTTAACCAAAAGTTATGCAGTCCGTTCGGTCCCGGTGATTTCCAATTCGGTAACGGACGGACTGCTTTGGCTACGTCTAATGGCGTAATTATGCCTGGTTCCATTTCTGGTATAGTTCCACACACTCGCTCGATATCGCGCATCCAGCCACCCTCAGCGTGACAGACGGGCACCGACCAGATGCTGCGCCAGAATGCACTTATTTATTATTATCTCGTTTATTTCATTTAAATACTTACAAATTACATTTTTAAATATTTTTATAAACATTTAAATATTTTTATAAACATTTAAATATTTTTATAAACATTATTATTATTATTATGTCGTTTATTCATTGAATTGTCTTATTTTATAATATTTTTAAATATTAGTATAAAAAAAAAACATTTAAAAATATAAAAAAATAGTGATCCACCGGTTATTATTTTTTATTATTAAAATGACAGCTCACTTCAAATATGTAAGTTTTCACGGTGAGATTTTGACAGGTTAGACCGGCTGACTAGAGGCCACTCTATACACTTTAGCTTATATCTTGTATCATTCTACTTTTCTCATCTCACAATGAGCTATTTTGTAACATGAAAATAGCTCACAGTCATGGTGTGGTGTAGATTTAAGCCAGTCAGCGGGATGATAGCGAAGCTTACTTCCCCTTGTTGACGGCCCAATATTTCACCAAGGCAATGACACATGGGCTATTTTCATATCTTGTGTCACCGCCATTACCTATCACTTAATTTTATTAGTAAAACTATAATTCATAACTATAGTTTAATAATATTTATTTGGGAAAACATGCACGACATTACAGATATATCTAAGTTCTTGCACAGTTGTTTTTTTATTAAAAACAGACATAAACTTACGGAGTTGTTTTTAGAATAAATTTGACAGCTGTCAACTGTCGTAGTCGCGGGTACGAGGCGTTGACGCGGTGGCCTGCCAAAATAGAAAATAAATGAAGATCGTGAAAATCAATCGAAAAGCCAGCCATTGATTTGTTGTGTTTGTGATATTGGTGGTCATTGCGACTACTCTTGCAGTGCAGTGAGTTGATTGATTTACGGTCGCAACTCACGTTCTCGGTGGTTTATCTGGATTCTGTGCCACATTGATGGCAATGGGCTCGCGAAGGTCTATGTCATTTTGACATCTTCCTCATCTTCATAAAACACTCAGTGAAGCAGGCATTTAAAAATATAAAAAATAGTAGCCCACCGGTATCGGGAACAGGGTCCTAGCTACCGGCGCGGCGGCCAAGGCTCCAGAGAGAGGAACTTTCTGACAATGCGAGCCGTGTCCAGAAGTACCGCTTTCTGAATCAAGCCCTTGATCCAGCTGCCTAACGAGAGCCTCCTCAGGTGTTGGTCGAGGCTCTTGGCTATTAAGCTATTGGCTGTCACGACTATCGGCACAATGATTGCTGAGTCTACATGCCACATGTCGACAACCTCGCGAGCCAAGTCAAGATACTTGATTTGTTTATCTTTCTCGGTTTTCACGAGGTTCTCATCATGCAGGACGGTTATGTCAACTATCATTGCGCGTCGCTCTGATCGATCCACCACCACTATATCAGGCTTATTGGCAACAATAGTCCTGTCAGTGATGATGGATCGATCCCAGTAAAATGTGATATTTCCATTTTCGAGAACTGGGTCGGGCACATACCTGTAGTACGGCACCTCAGATTCGACAAGGCTGTATTTCAGAGCAAGTTGCTGATGGATTATCCTGGCTATAAGGTTATGTCTATACAAGTACTCTCCGTTAGCTAGAGGTCACCGAAACGCAGCCAGGCTACGGACGCTAGTAGATCTACATCGGGTCCATGTAGGCCCTTCATGGACCCAATGTAGATCTACTAGCGTCCGTGAAGCTCCTTACTCTGCCATACTTCCATGGGATTATTGGTGTCAAGCACTATTGGCTCGCACCAGTTCTCTTTAGCCAAGGAGAGCGGGTGAGGCCCTTGTCCACCGCGACTACATCTCGATGCATCCCCACGTCGGTTTCTAGGAAATATTCCCTGAGACTGCATATCACGCGATTGTGGAGGGTCTTAGCGTTTAAAAAGCCTCGACCTCCACACTTTCGCGGGATATACAGCCTCATTACCGATGACCGTGGGTGATGCATTCGATTTGCAGTCAGCAGCGTCCGGACTTTCTTATCCAGGGCGTCTATTTCGGTTTGAGTCCATTTGAGTATGCCAAAACAGTACATCAAAACCGGCATGACCCAAATGATGAAGGCGCGCACCTTGTTTCCGCCTGATAGAAGACTAATAAGTACTTTTTTCAGGCGGCCAAAGAAGCGCTCCTTCAGCGATTGCTTCATGTCAGTTACATTGATGCCTAACGCTTCCGACGTACCCAAATACTTATAGGTTTCGGATGCGGAGAGGGCTCTAAGGTTTGCAGAATCCGAGAGTTGGGTTCCCACGGATTCCACAATCTCCCCTCGCTTTACATGCATGACCGCACACTTGTCCACACCAAATTCCATCCTGATGGCGCTACTGAAAGTTTCAGTTACTTTCAGTAACTCCATCAGTTGCAAATTGTTGGGAGCAAAGAGTTTTAGGTCATCCATGTAGAGGAGGTGCGATATAACCTGACCACTTCTCTTCAGCCGGTAGCCTAGACCTGAATTTTCCAGCAGTGTGCGTAGAGGATTCAAGGCTAAGCAGAACCAAAGCGGACTCAGACTATCGCCCTGAAATATGCCTCGCTCGATCCTTATCGGTTCACTGTTCCTCTGAATATTTCGACATCTTGGATAGCGACGGACCGTCCTTCATTGCCCCATACACGACATCAGGAAGGTACGCAGAGTTGCATCTACTTTATACAAATCCAGCACCCTCATGAGCCATCTATGTGGCACCGAGTCATAGGCCTTCTTATAATCTATCCAACATGTCGACAGATCCTTTCGGGAACGACGAACCTGTTGGCTCATGGCCATATCAATGAGGAGTAGCTCCTTAGTACCGCGGGACCCATTCTTACGTCCATTTTGAGAGGCAGACATATTTTAGCTCTCAAAATGGATGTAAGAACTTTAAAGACCGTCGGTTAACACATGATCGGCCTATAATTTTTGGGTTCCGCGGTGCTACCTGATTTATGGAGCAGGTGGGTAACTCCTGTCGTTAGGAATTGGGGTAGCGAACCAGACTCCAAAGCAGTCTGGAACTGCGATGCCAAGCGAGCGTGTGACCTTGAAAACAATTTAATTCAAAAGTTGTGCAGCCCGTCCGGCCCTGGAGACTTCCAGTTAGGTAACGGACGGACTGCACGAGCTACATCTTTAGGGCAAATGGTAATAGCCTCCATTTCTGGTATTGGATCACAGGCTCGCTCGACTTCTCGAGCCCAATCACCTTCAGTGTGACTGACAGGCGCCGACCAGATACTACGCCAAAAGGAAAACATAGCATCATCATCCGACAGGCACGTGTCATTAGGCATTTTATTATTACGAGGTTTGCAATATCACAATGCAAAAGAAAATATGTCGAATTGTACATTCGACATATTTTCTTTTGTATGACAGGATATACTGAAATAAACAGAGCGAGGTGTGACCTGCAGACATATTCTGTAAAAATCTCACCGTGAAAAGTTAGGTGTATAAAGTAACTATAAGTGTCAATCATTAGCATCAGGTCGAATGACCGCTCACTTCACCCAAGTTTTCACGGTGAGATTTTTACAGAATAGACCGGCTGGGTCTTAATTTAACCCTGGGTCAAATTACATGTTGTCCGTACGGTTGATATTTCGATTCCTTGCCATTACAGACAGGGGTTTCTGTAAGACACGATATTGAGGTGGTTTGCATGCGGTAAGATTTCGCGGAAAATAATAATTACCCTACAGAACATACCATACAGATTTGGGGCCATGTAGGTGATATCAAGTAGACTTTGACGTTGTTAGCTTTAGCCCGTCCATCGTCGTCCATATTTATGTAAATGTCTTTGATGCCTAATAATCATATACTTAATCTAAAGTATGGTCACGGCCTAGCTCGGACATAAAGCTTACTTTGTCGCCATTGAAGCGAAAACCATTTAGTTTTTAGGGTTCCGTACCCAAATGGTAAAAACGGGACCCCATTACTAAGACTTCGCTGTCTGTCCGTCTGTCTGTCACCAGGCTGTATCTCAAGAACCGCGATAGTTAGATAATTGAAATTTTCACAAATTATGTATTTCTGTTGCTGCTATAACAACAAATACTAAAAACAAAATAAAATAAATATTCAAGCGGGGCTCCCATACAACAGACGTGATTTTTGAGAACAAATTTTTTTGCCCTTGTTTGCTCGATATCAATAATGGCAACATGTAAGCACTTGAAATATTCACAAAATACTCAGTTGTATTTTTACTTTAATAATAAAATTAAAATCAAATAAATATTTAAGGGGGGCTCCCATACAACAGACGTGATTTTGATAGATAATGGTACGGAACCATTCGTGCGCGAGTCCGAGTCGCACTTGGCCGGTTTTTATATATTTATTCGTGTATTTTAGGGTGACCAATGATAAAACTTCAATAGGAATTTTAAAAATCTTGAAAAAGGAGATGATTATGATGTAATTTATTACCTATCAAATATATAAATATATTATTGTAAACCATAAATCGCCCAGTTCCAAAAAAACCCAAATCTACCTACTTTGGTATATACTTACACATAGTACATTACAGATATTGTGAGACTGGATTACTCATTAAGATTCATGCTGGCTGTAATTCTCATACTTAATTTACTTCTTTCTTAAATGCATAACTTTAGAAACTTCCCTTTGAAAGGAGCAACTATAGCATCAATTCTATTTTATCGTAAATGTTGACGTTCAAATGGGCTTTTGAATGGCGTATGCACTTCAATTATATGATTTGACTTTGATTTTAGTCTCAAACCCAGGACATTCCCCCTAAACCCACTGACATACCTCCCCTACGTACTCCACTGTAGGCTCAATTTATTGGGCTCATGTTTTATTTAGTGGCGGCGATCGCAATGCTTAATTAGTCGGCTATATCCTAAAATCTTAGCGTTTTAATGGCCTATTTCCAGCATAGTGGCCGTTTGGCCGCTCGTAAGAAGGCCCGGGCGGTCTTAATTAGAAAAACCTCGCAATTAATTAGCAATAAAATGCATGGACTTGTTTGAAATTGAAGGGGAATGAAATTAGTGGGGCGGTTTTTTTCGCACGTTTTGTAAATAATGACGACTTTGGGTTAACTTGTGCGATGCAAGACGTGCAATTCTTTTTATGGTTTTTGAAGCAAGGCTATAAATGAAAATTATTATTAATTTAGTTTGCATTTTGAGTTGCTCAGTTTTTCAAAAGAGGACGGCTCCCAAAGAAAGTTTCGAACTACCGTCTACTTTTTTTAAGTCAAAAAATAATAATATAGGTACGGTGTGATAGTGTGATGCATCAATAAACAGACTCACACAGAAATACTGGTGTAAATAACATACTAACCTTCTTAGAATAAGTTATTAACGAGAAAAAGATCACACATAACGCAAATTATTATCACGTTAACTACAATATTTGTAACACCTTGTACCTAGCAAGGTAGGTGATACAGAATTAAGGCCAGACGAAGAAGACATAATTATTACAGATAACTTTCACCACAGTGCTAGTTGACACTGAATTAATTCCTCCCTTCGTCAGCATCAGGCCTGCCTCTTGAGCCGCAACATAAATAAGAAAGCAACATGACACAACCGCGGCTGAGTCTCGATACAGACGCACCATCAAACGCTTTGCTGAGAGTTAGGACGAGGGTAAAACGGAGACTCGAGACTGCAAACGTAATGCGAAAAATTTAGTTTGCGTTTCCAAGTAAACGAAAATAAATGCGAAAGTTTGATGGCATGCCTAGTACAAGTAGGTATCGCTTAATCAGCCTATTTTGTTCCCACTGCGGGGACACAGGCCTGCTCTCTGTGAGTGGGAGTGAGCCATAATCTATCATGCGGGCCCAGCAGTGCGATTCTGTAACTATCTCACCGTGAAAACTTAGGTGAAGTGATCGTAAAGTGAGCTGTAAATAGTGTCAATCCCTTAGTATCAGCCGGTCTATTTAGTAAATACTTATCGTTCAACAACATTCATTGCGTTATTTACGTTGTTGAGCAGACACGTTTTTCGAACATATTAGGCAATGGATTAGCAATATTTACAATGAGAAACACTAATCCAAAACACTAATCCAAATTACTTACCTAATCATTCAAGCGCATAACACCTTACGTTATATAATAATAATATAATAATAAATTGTTTTATTGGGAACAACATAGGAACCACTTTTTGTTAGTACACACCTTAGAAACTACAGCTTAAAACACTAGGGTTAGTAACAAATTTTTATGCTGACATTGCGTGCACTTGTCCCACTTTAGCCAAAACTGACCGTATTAAATATCTAGCCGACTTTAAATTAACTAGACAGGTTTATTTAGCTTTGTGTCAATCTATTATTACCTACTATATAACGTCCTGGGGTGGTGCCGCTCAATCAATTTTACTGCACCTAGAACGCGCCCAAAGTCAGTTTTAAAGGTTGTTACTTTTCGTCCAATTAGATTTCCTACACACGAGCTTTATATAGCACCACCGGTGGTACAGTTCGGTGGTACTAGTGGGAACGAACGCATGTAAGGTGCTAACAGTACGTCAATTATTTATTTTGAATGTAATTTTATTCCAACACACTGAACTTTATTTTTAACCCCCGACGCAAAAACGACGGGGTGTTATAAGTCTGACGTGTCTGTGTGTCTGTGTGTGTGTGTGTATGTCTGTCTGTGGCATCGTAGCTCCCGAACGGATGAACCGATTTTAATTTTGTTTTTTTTAACCCAGTACCTTCAGATAGAAGAAGAAAAGATTTGGTTTGTACTAACTCTCAGACTAAACATGCTTTTTCTAATCGATTTTATTTATTTTTAGGACCCTATTTGTATAACCAGTTTAACAGAGTGCTAAAGATTTATAGTTTAAGTTATAATAGGTGTAATTTACTAGTACAGGAATATTTGGCAAAAGTCAATTATGCAGACACGGAAAAACTTATAGAAATTTTAAAATAAAACCTATCTACCTACACTAATATAAGTCTCTTCCTTTACCTAATTAATAATAGTCTCCACTTTATCTACTTTAATATTATTCGTTAATGTATTTAAACGTTACTGTATATCTTACATAATCTGGTTTTTCAAATAATATATCCAAATGGTAACTGTTTAAGTCATTGATAATATTATACCTTCTTTTCAATTTAGCTTCTAATACATTAGTTGTCTTCTTTTTAAATGTTTGATGTAAATTGATGGCTTGATACACAGGTTTTTCATAAATCTAGATCAGGCAGGTCTACATTACAGTTAGAATTTAACTTTCCTCGAATGTAATTAATGTAAATCATATTTTTACTTTATACTTTAATATTTTTTATTATTAATTCTAATATCCTTCAAAATTATTGATATTGTGGTTGATAGTGTGTTACGCAATTAGGGTTCCGTTTTATAAAAGACTGAGCTCTGACCAGCCGGTCTATATTGTAAAAACCTAACTGTGAAATCTTAGGTGAAGTGAGCTTGAAGTGAGCTGCCATTTCACCTGATGCTAGCGAGTAACACTATTGACAATTCACTTTAAGCTCACTTCACCTATATTTTCACGGTTAGATTTTTACAGAATAGCACTCACTACAGGTGGAATGACGGCTAACTTCACCTAAGTTTTCACGGTGAGATTTATGCAGAATACACCGGCTGTTCGGGTTGGTGGATAGTGCCTTCGAATTTTTTGTTCTAGGACATTCCGGTTTCCTCATGATGTTCTTCGTCACTGTTTTGAGAGCAGTGTGATGAAATTAAATACACAAAGTAAAATGCCTGCCTGGGTTCGAACTCACGACCTACAGCTCGTAAGTCGGAGCTGATACTAGGCCACCACTGCTCTAGGTAGGTAAGTCAAGTAGGTAGGTTGATAAGTACTTTAGAATGAACTCCTCACTGAATCAGCGTCGTTCCTCTTGAGTTTGAGTCGCACTGCAATAAATAAGAAAGCAACATGACATAACCGCGGCTGAGTCTCGATACAGACGCTACAGCCGCTGCTTAGCCCGAGATGAAAGGTAGGACGAGGACACAATGGTGGGGAATTAAGTAATGAAATGAAATTGTTTATTCTGTAAATAGGATATCGGAATGACTTTTACACGTAATATTATAAAAATAAAAGCTAGATGAGGTCGGCGTTTCCGTTAACGTGTAATAATTCAGCCTTGAAGGCCTAGATAATGTGATATTCAATCAGCGATAACGATAATGGAAAAGTCAAAAATGACTGACTTAAGCTTACGAAGAACTTAATTCAGTCCCGCTGAAAGTCATTGTAGAAATACGAAACGGTTCTAAAGCGATTGCCACTTGTATAGGCCCTCGGTTTTAGTTAAAAGAACAAACAGAATTGTGAGTTTTTTGTCAATAAACCAGTTCTGAATCAGCGTGAATATTGAGAACTGTATTAAAATTGTTTGCTAGCGTTGTATGAATAAGATATATGTTTTGGATGAATTCGATTTGATCTATCCTTTACAGTAGATACACTTATGTAGAATCTTCATCAAAACGAAACCCTAATATACTACTTTAATTAAAATATCCGCTATATTGAGAATACAAACGGAAAGATTATCCAGTACCTATCCCTCAATACGACTGACTATACTAACTCAAAGCGCCCCGAAACCGAATCTATAAATCACTCGCGTTCAACTAGTGTGCACTGCGCCTACTTCGCGCTGTGTCGTCAAATGACACAAACGACGGGATTAGACGGTATCGCGCCACGGCACGCTAGTGACGTACCTGCAAGAATCGTGGCTTAGTGTCACATCACTATTATTCGTACCGCCACAAAATATTGCGAAAAATGGCCAAGTTTTACATTCTGTGGAATGTGGAATTATAGGGAATCTCTTTGTGGGAATTCATCTAGGCAGTAGAAGTTCCCAGTACGCAAAACTATTTATACTGACAAATAAGTAACGGTGTTTTTGACGGAAGAGTGTTGGTTCTGGTAAAATTCTTACATTTGTGTCTCTTGTCCAACACCGCCGGTGTGTGCAGGTTGTGTTTACAACGTTTACAACAAAAACTTTTCTTACGAGAAGGCGGGATTTCTACTTTAAGCATAGCATAATCAGACTATAATGTTTCCACTGCTTGGACAGAGGCCTCCTCTCTTCGAGAGGGAGTGGGCTATAATCTACCACGCGGGCACAACGCGGATTGGTAGATGCCACATGTCTTCGAATTTTTTGGTTCTAGGACGTGCGCGTTTCCACAAGACGTTTTTCTTCACCGTTTTGAGAGCAGTGTTGATGAAGTTATTTACAGAAAGTGCCTGGCTGGGTACGAACCCGCGACCTACAATTCGTCAGTCGGTGCTGTTACCACTGGGCCACCACTGCTCTACTTCTACTTTACTGACCTATAAAGCACATTAATCCAGTTTGGTAATGTTGAGAGGATGAATGATAGGCGACTAACAAAATGTATTTACAAGGCAGTTGCGAATGGAAACGCCGGGAGGGGACGCCCTAGGAGACCCTAGGGGATATACTGACCTTATTGGTGATGTTCTTCAGAATGGTCAAGTGTGTCATACTCGCAACCGGCGTGCGTGTATGACCAGATGTATGTTATTTTTTCTCATCCAGTAGGTACCGCCTAGGCTAAAAATATACCTTTACTCCATCATCATCATCTGCCTACGGCAGTCCATTGCTGGACATAGGCTATCAACTCGATTATCGGCAACTTTCATCTCTCTGCTTCCAGCCACCCTGCGAAAGTCGTCGCTCCGGCTAGCCTGAGGGCGTCCTACTTTACGTTTGCCAAAACACAGTCTCCACTCAAGAACACGTCTACCCCAACGTCTATTGGTTCTACGGTCCATAGGCCGGCTCATTACTACTTTAGCTTGCTTATTCTGTGAGCTATGTCGACCACTTTCTTCCTCTGCCGGATCGCCTCATTGCGGATTGGATCCCCCTCAGAGAGACTCTAAGGATAGGCCGTTCCATAGTTCGCTGAGCGACTTTGAATTTATGGACCAGCCGTACTATAGGCAATACAGGATGATAATACTTATAATCCTATTCCACACCTTTCCTCCTCTATGAATCAAAGAGCACCCTGACAATAAGCTTCGTAAACATCAAAGAATAATCACATTAACAAAGCGTCATTACAAAGTTAAAAACAGAATTATGTAACAAATTATTAAGCTCCTCACTATCGTTACGCTAACTTCTTATAACGTTAACGTTAAATAACATAACGTTATTATATAGTTATAAAGCGGCTGCTATTTCAACGGTGGCGAAACTGAGCTTTGTTTATTAATAGCTACATTTAACGTTCTTCAAATTGTGTCAGGAATTGTGTGTTGACTTCATAATATTGTAGAGAAAATTACTGTTCGTAAATAATTCAGGACTACTACTACATTACGCTTGTGTTAAATTGAATTGTATACTCATTATAATAATAAATCAATTTATGTATTTCAGGTAAATTACACCCATTCATAGTACACGTATAACATCAAATCAAAGAAAATCAGATAAAATTCAAATAAAATAAAATCAAATCAGACAGAAACCGAATAAATGAAATTAAATGAATCAAATAAAATAAATAATCAATTATTATATTAATATCTAAGTCCCTTGTTATGTTATGTATTGTGAAATTAAATATTTGCAATTAATTTATTTAATCAGACATTTTGTAACGTTTATAGTGATTGTTGGCGACTGGCTGTGGTGCGACCTTTTTTGTACTATAAATGTCATGTTTTTAAAATATAGTTTTTTTATGTTCTTTTTGTTTGCTTGGTTGTTGTTGTTACGTCTAAGCGGTTGTCAGGTCACTGTCTTAATTTTCTAATATAAATTTATAATATTGCTATACTTGTTTCTATCGTTTCATTTCAACAGTCCACTATCAAATACAATCCGCTAGCTATCATTTTGGTTCTTCGAGCCGGATCACCTACAACTATTTTCTCGGACAATGGCACAAACTTCGTTGGGGCCTCCCGCGAGCTACGCGACCTACATGACGACTTGGTACAAGAATACGCCACCAATCACAAAATCGAATGGCGCTTCATTCCGCCCGCTTCTCCATTCATGGGCGGTGCGTGGGAAAGGCTCGTGCGAACCGTAAAAACAGCACTGAAAACCTGCCTCACCAACCAACCGCTCAAGGAAGACGTGCTGGCGACGCTTTTGATGGAGGCAGAAGCCATTGTAAATTCGCGGCCGTTGACGTATGTTCCTACATCTCCCGACTCACCAGAGGCAATAACGCCATTTCATTTCATTCTTGGTACATCTTCTGTCGCACCATGGACTTCAACACTCACGGACGCAGACTTGCTGAGAAGGTGCGACTGGCGTAGAACCTTGCGACTCGCTGATAAATTCTGGGTACGATGGGTGCGTGAGTATCTGCCGACGCTCCGACCGAGAGGCCTCCCCACCAGCAACACAACAAATCTGAGCGAGGGGGATGTGGTGCTGATCGCCGACCCTAACCTGCCTCGTGGTTTATGGCCCCTTGGAAGGATAGGAAAGGTGTACATAGGATCCGACGGAGCGGTCCGCGTAGCAGATGTCCGTACCAGGGGCGGCCTCCTGCGCCGACCGGCCCGAAAACTTGTTTTAATAGAAGCCGCACCCTAGTCAGTCTCCACCGGTTGTTAGTGTTCCATTGGGGCTCCAGTATGTTGGCGACTGGCTGTGATGCGACCTTTTTTGTTCTATAAATGTCATGTTTTTAAAATATAGTTTTTTTATGTTCTTTTTGTTTGCTTGGTTGTTGTTGTTACGTCTGAGCGGTTGTCAGGTCATTGTCTTAATTTTCTAATATAAATTTATAATATTGCTACACGTGTTTCTATCGTTTCATTTCTACAGTCCACTATCAAATACAATCCGCTAGCTATCAGTAATAATTGAAGGTATATTATGACATTTTTAATAATTTAATGTATTCTGGAATTAAATTAAATTTTGGATTTGCACACCACATGTAATGGTAGACTGCAAATGGGCCACATTTATATTAAGATCATACTAGTTTGTACACCTATATTTTGGCAAATAAAGTATTATTAATATTATAATAGAAAGGTAAGGTTGTCTATGTAAATGGGTCACAAATTCAGAATCCAGACAGTTATTGAGAATTTTTTACCGAAAAATGTTATACCTGTGATATGTATAGATTTTGCTTTAAGAAATTATTGATTTAGTCCGGGAATCGAACACAGGACTCCATATTTAGCAGACTCTTTTGCGACCACTAGATCCAGTTTAAACTACTATCAACAAAATATTCACTAAATGACTAAGAAATTCAGAACAGACGGCCGATGAGGCTGAAAGGTTCTGGAGTGGCGACCGCGTACCGGAAGACGTAGCGTTGGAAGGCCTCCCACAAGGTGGACCGACGACCTTGAGAAAGCCGCAGGAACCCGCTGGATTAAGGTGATAAGATAATCGTAGTTCATTTAAAATACAGTCCTCAAAATTACCCTAAATCACCAAACTATCTCAAGTATGTGTCTTCGTTGCCAAATCGTACGATAAGCATACCCCACATTTGTGCAGCAATCGGTTAGTATTCAACATGGCGGCAGATAAGCGAGGTTCGAGAATTAGAATATTAATTAAACTAGCACGACGCGTGGAATGTGCAGATACAGCGGTGCACCTGGACTATAGATGCGAACTGTGCTGTATCTATAGCACAAGGAGTTGATAACGATTTAGATTCTAATTTTCAAGGAGAAAATCTAAAAAAACTTTTTACGTTTTAATAATTTTTCGTTTTTTTTTTTACTTTTTAGCTGTAGTAGAATATGAATGAAGAATAATTAAATGAAACACTATTCAAGCAAAATAAAAAAAAACCGGCCAACTGCGAGTCGGACTCGCGCACGAAGGGTTCCGTACCATTATCTATAAAAACCACGTCTGTTGTATGGGAGCCCCCCTTAAATATTAATTTTATTTTTATTTAATTATTTATTTTTAAAGTGAAGATACAACTAAATATTCTGTGAATATTTCAAGCGTCGACCTGTTCCCGTGATTAATATCGAGCAAAAAACGGAAAAAAACACGTTTGTTGAATGGGAGCCCCACTTAAATATTTATTTTATTCTGTTTTTTCGTATTTTTTGTTATAAATCATCCTAGGAATCACGAAGAATTCGGGTACATATTTACATGAAAAAGAAAGCCGGTTAATAAATGCTGTGTGGTTGCAACTTTAAGTCAACCACACAGCATTTATTAACCGGCTTTCTTTGTAAATGTAGAAATAATCTATTTGTCTGAATCATATTATATACCTATAGTACGTATAGTTTTCAATGGGATTTATTTAATTGAATCTCAAATAATTATAAGCATTGTAGAGTTAAAAAGTGAACTTAAGGTGGATGCTCCAGGGCGTCGGGTGCCGCGTGACGACTCCCGGCCACCGTAGGCGCGGGCCTGCGGGCGGAGAGCAATGGGTAGCTCTCCGTCCGATCAGGACCAGGCCCGTGCCGGACGGCGCGTATGTGTTCCACGTGCGTGAGAGATGTCAGCGTAGTTGACGGGTCCGATAGGGCCGAAGCCTGCCGGGGTAGCGGGATCGTCCGAAAGGGGTCATTTGATGATTTCCCATCCGATATAGTGTTACTGAGCCCATCGTTTGCTGCGTTACGGAAATTGGTGTGCATCTGCCAATCGTACGCGGAAGCTCATGGGCTCAGATATAACGCGAATAAGAGTGAGTTCATGTTGTTCAAGTCAGGAAGCAAAGGCTACTCCCATGTTCCTCATGTAACTCTATGCGGCATGCGTTTAAAAAAGGTAAGTGCCTTTAAGTATCTGGGTCACTGGGTGACCGAAGACCTGTGTGACAATGAGGACATCGAGAGGGAGCGCAGCTCGCTGTCCATCCGGTGTAATATGCTGGCTCGTAGGTTTGCACGTTGCACTACTCAAGTAAAGATAACATTATTCAAGGCATACTGTCAGACCTTCTACACGTGCAGCCTATGGACTAATTTTACATTGCGGGGGTACAGTGCTCTGCGTGTCCAGTATAACAATGCGTTTAGGATATTGTTGGGGCTGCCACGTTTTTGTAGTGCTTCCGCTATGTTTGCTGAGGCGCAGACTAGGTACTTTAGTATTTTATGTGTTTGACTATTGGTTTCTGTTTAAATTATATTTGATTATTATTATTATTTGACTTATTTTTTTTTAATTTTTGCATTTTTACATTTATATTCTTCTTTATGTTTTATATGGTTTTTATTTAATATTATGGATTTTTATTATCTGCAATAAATAAATTGAATTGAATTGAATTGAATTTAATGATTATAATTCTGTAAATACATATTTGTTCCGGCCACGAATCATATTTTAATCAACGTACAACTTAGTACTGACCAGCAAATTCCAAAAAACGTAAGACAGTTTCACGGGCTACCTTGGAGCGTAAAAATCACTACCGAGCCCAACATTAAGAATACAATCTTTTTTAAAGGTTAACTATGTCTTCCTTGCCCATTCTTCTTCATACGAAACTGCCTTTTGGAAGGTGCACCTAGAATCAATTTTATTTTCTTGTACAGTCACGAGCACTAATATGTCAACACTTGGAAACTTTCAATACCGATTTTTTCGTGAAATAACGAAAACAACAATGAAATACGACACATTGCATAAACCTATGTTCGAAAATATTTACTATGTTCGTAGGTAACAACACAAAATTTCATCCAAAAATAAAGGAGTAAATCGCTTTGAAATAAAGCCAAGTGTATACATATTTATGCTCGTGACTGTACATTACGCCTTTCAAAAGTGCCTTTTATGTGCTTAATTGAAATAAATGATTTGACTCACTAACCACCACTTGGCGTCTCAAGTGTAATTACACTCCATTTCCCATGTCAAACTTCATCTCCTATTTCTCTTTACCTCTTTAGGGTTATTTTCAAAAATCCTTCCATAGTACTCACTTTTGTAATAATATTAAGTAACTACTCTTGTGCAAAATTGCATGTTTCCAGACCCAGTAGTTTAGGTTGCACGTTGTCTGTCAGTGAACTTAAAATTTTTATTAAGTAGAAGATATTTAAGAAAATTCTGGAATTTAACGCCCTTCGTGACATCAAAAATTCCCCTTTCCCGGTTCCCTGCCCATATCTTGACCTATAAACAAAACACTATCACAATAAACTAATGAAAAGCCGTATAAACGTCATTTAGTCCCCGATACCGTAACCGTGGCTCCCCGAAACAATTGAAAGTGTAAATAATCGCCTCCCTAAGGACGTCCGGATTTCATAGTGATGGGACACGCAGGTATTTTGGTAGGTTGATTGGAAGTTATGACATTTTGAATGTTTGATAAAGTATTTTATTGAGTGGATTTTGGGGGATTTGCGATTGATCTGATGTTATGTTATTTGTTATTAATAAAACTACTCGAAGGAAAAGAGGGGAGTTGACTCATGTCAACTCCCCTATTTTCCTTCGAGTAGTTTCTTATAAAGCCACAACTCCATGAGGAGTCGTGGCTTTATAAGAAAGAACCACACTTGCCACGGTCACTACACGTTTGTCTGATCATTTTATAAACTGGCTACTAGTTTATTGTTGTCGTGGTCTCGCCTCTCATGCACGAGGTTATGGGTTCAAATCCGGGCAGGTACCCATATGACTTTTTCAATTCATGTGTACTTTCTGAGTTTATCTTGGACATTACTGACGTGGATTTGCACCCGGTTAATGGCAATAGGCTCGCCCCTTATTACATGAGACTTGAACATAACTGGCGAAATGTTTATTTATTTATTTATTTATTTATCTACTTACAGTTACCATTACAGGATATAACCCAATACGGTGTTGGTACACCTAGGTACACCTCTGCCGAACCCTTCGGGAATTACAGGCGTGTCGTTCTGTTATGTTGTAGTTTATTATGAGAGTCACTAATATACACGACAAAAGTGAATGAAACCGAAGTGGGTTTACGTAGGTATTCTTATTTTACAAAAATATATAATAAATCAATGCCCTTTGTATTAAAATTAGATCCAACTTATTTATTTATTTTATTATTTATGTACACACAGTAGAATACATAGGGATATGACGTAGTTATAATATGAGTACAAAGGTACTGCTTATTTCTCTCACAGCATGGACAGAGAAGGAATAAGAATAGTAGCTCGTTTTATGAGGATGAGATTTAAGGATGGGTCTTAGGTGTGATCTACACGGCGTGGCGCTAGAGCGAGCGTAAGAAAAACGCTTCCGCAGGTAGGAAGGATAAGACGGGTTGTGTAAGCTGTTGAAGAGTAGACATAAAATCCGAGTGTTCCTGCCAAGGCGGATTGGGAGCCACTTGAGTTCCTTGCGAAGGTGTGAAACATGGTCATACTTTTGAAGACCGAAAACAAAGCGAATGCACAGGTTTTGCAAGCGGTCAAGCTTGTTAATTAGCTCCTCAGTAGCATCCAGGTAGCAGGCGTCGGCATAATCTATATGTATTTATTTACATTAAACTAAAAAACTTGTTCATAAAACGTAAATGTTGTATTTGGTAAGCACAGTCCCGGGGTGAAGGTATTCGCCCCGGGACTGTGCATCTAAATAAAACATGTAAGTACTAGTACCGATATTTAGAGAGCACAAATTAAAAATTAATTTTAATTAAGTTTTTTTATTCTTTCATTTATTTTTAGTTATTTAAAATTGCATGATGTTAACAAAATAAAATGAACAGAATAAAAAAACCTTCACCACTGCTCTTTCCTAGGGAGGCAATAGTTTTTATTATTTGCCTAGGATGTGTGCCGGTACTAAAATAAACTTCCGCCTCATTCCACATAAATTCTATAATATGATAATACATTGGCAACTTTTTATACCATATAATAATATGAAGGAAATAAAAATAGCGCCCGTGACAATGCAGGCAACTCGTGGATCATGGAACGTGTGGTGTTGCCAGAGTTATACACAAATATGTACCTCCTGTGTGTATTTGTTGACATTGTAGTAGATTTTCACTGGCTGCTGAGCATGCGGTCTTGCGTTCAATAACCAGATCGGGTAAAGTGTTATTGGGTTTTTCAGTAGCTTTTTGTTTTTGTGTCCGAGTTATGGCAACAGGCTCTCTGACTACATGTATACCTACTATTTCTTTAGACTTAAAAACTGAATTAATGTATTTGGAGGTATGAGGAACAAGGTGTAAAGTTCACTCATACTCTATAGAAAAGGGAGGATCCTCCGCCCAGACGGGTGTTGTGTCTGGCGGGCAATTGCCCAACGACTTATGTCGGGAACTTTTGTATGTATGCTATGTAATTGCGCGGTAAACTCTGCTTGCGAGATGCAGGATTTGCGTGACGCCAGTATGACGCGTTGTTCGCATGTGGCGTTGTAGATACCGCTACATGTATGATGCATGCTAAATAATTTGTGCTGATAATTAAATGCTTGTGCATTACATAAGACCAACATTTGTATACTTAGTTTTCATAGCAGCTTAGCTTTCCTTTCGGTGAATACAGGCAAGACTCGTGAGGTCGTGACTCTTACAATGAACTCAGCCTATCGCAGTCTACTGCTGAAAATAGGCCTCTCCCAGGCTGCGAGAGGCTAACCTATCCTCCGCCTTCCGCATCCAGTCTGTCCTTCTTAAGGTCGTCGGTCCATCTAGCTGAACGCGTGACTTTTTAAAAACGTACAAATACCACATTTTTCTGGTGTAGCAACCCACATCTATTTATATCGTCCTTGAGCCACTGTCACTCATCGCTTTCTTTACGACCACTATAAAAAACTTCGCCTTTTCGTCGATCGTTACGATAGAGAATGTTAGCAAGTTTCGCTACAGTGTAGTGTTATTGTTATTTTGTGGTTTTAAACATTATTATACTTACTTTACTGTCACGCAGTTTCTCTAAATCTTCTGAATGATGTTAATCGATTTTCTTATAGTCAGCAACAATAAATGCGTGTACCTACGTACGTTACGTTTACGTATCTTTAACATTTGAATGTCATGGTCCTACCATGACATTAAAGACTGTTCTACTTGTGTTCGACTGATCTAAAGCTGCAACGGAGTGGCAAATTAGAGATGGATCTGAAAGAAGTAGAGAAGGACAAGGTACGACTGCTGCAAAGCTGAGACGATGACATAGGTGAGATAGCTGGTGCCCTGTGGGCTAGAGTCGCGAGACCATGACAAATTGTGGAGCCTGGGAGAGGCGTATGCGTCAAAGGACGCACTGATTGACGAAGACACTTTAATTTTTAATTATGTTTTGCTTGTACTACTACATTGTAATTAGTTTTAGTTCATTCAATACTAACTTGTCTCCATTTTAGTATAGAATGTTTATAATAATAACACCAACCTAACTGTTCTTCTGCAGAGCAACACCTTCTTCTCATAAAGGGAAGTCATGAGCATAGATTGTGATCAATACTTATGACTTTTCTGTGTAAGAAGAAGCCACGTAGCTAGCCAGTTGTGATGCTTGTTTTATGCATACATTTACATTTACTTTTATTCTTCAAAATTGAGCAGTGGTGGCGCAGTGGAAACTGCCGCGACTTAGGAATTCTAGGTCGTAGGTTTGAAACCTGACAAGCGCTTCATTTTGTGTAAATTATTTAATCACCACTGCTCTCAAAACGGTGAAGGAAAACATCGTTCGGAAACTGGCATGTCCTAGAACTAAAAATTCGAAGACACGTGACATCTACCAACCCGCACTGCGCCCGCGTGGTGGATTATGGCCCACTCCCTCTCACAAAAAGGAGGCCTGTGTCCCAGCAGTGGAAACAGTATAGGCTGATTTATGCTTCACAACAGTATTTTCTCATTGAGGTCCAAGATTAAGAAATGAGTAAACACCGACATTATAAAATTATGACAATGTATCAATTATTTAGTTCCCAGTCCAAGCCATAACTAAGCCCATATGCGTCACCCCTTTCAACTATAACTACTCTACATGGAGCAGCTGATACATCCTGTTCACGATTACCATATTGCATGGTAACGTGAAATATTGCGCTTTTTTTGCATTAGCTAGCACTTCACTGTTTTATAGTGTAGTAGCGAGACATTTGCAAGTTCAAGTGTTACCGTTAAGTGAACGAGAGGTGTGTTAGGTTCGAGTTTCCTTGTCCTTCGATGTGGATTTATTTTTGTTATCGTCTAATTTCAAAATGCCCAATGCCGAATTTGAATAAATAATTATGGCCAGACTTTCGGAACTATATTTATCCAACGAATGATTGTATTGCAAAAGAGATCAATGGTTGAGAGGAAAGTTTCGAGGCAAGGGAGGAAGGGCCTCAAAGTGTAGAGAAAGGTCAATGGTCACCTATCAAAAGACTGACCGCGGCAAGCGACGCTTAACTTCATATTTCGCTATCTCACGTGTAAGTTATTCACACACAAAGCTCATAAACAGGCTATTCTTAATTAATGCATCACAAATTATCCAAAAAGAAGCATCTTACAATTAAAACTAAAAATACACGTATATTCCCTGTTAGACAGAGGCAGCACTATCCTCCATTTCACCCTTGCACCTGACGCATTACGTTATAACAGGTGGCGGTGACCGTTAAACTTGCGCTACAGAATACAATAATTCCGTACACCTTTCTTAGTATACTGCCAGTTGTGATTTTGTATGTATGAAATGTTCTTAGGCTATATAAGTGTGTTTTTGTATGCGAGGGTGAGAACAGCTGTCAGGCGCGTGCGCTCAGGTGTAAACGTTTTAGAAAAAAGTTAAGTTTTTATGTTAATTGATAGGTTTTGTCTTTCGGCTGTATAGGAAGTTGTGAGCTAGTGAATTATTGTGTGCTGTCTTTATATTTGTCTGCATGACTGTAACGCTACCTAAGAGTCTTGTAGATCGTCACGTGCTGTTGCTGACGGACCTCTTTGTACAGCGACAAGCCGGTGGTTTAACAAATAATATCATTTCGCTTGGTAGGTACCTAACCTGCCTTACCTAAATTGTAAGACCATGATAATTGTAATTAAGATTGTTAAACGAGTGCTGAAATTCCAAAAAAGAAATCAAAATAAAAACTTCGGAATTAATAACTAATTGTGATCTTAAGATACATCATCATGTGCCTGGCCTTTTCCCAACTATAATGAGGTCAGCTTCTAGTCTAACTGGATGCCGCTGAATACCAGTATTTTACATAGAGCGACTACCTATCTATCGGGGTATCGTATTACCTAGGAACTGGGTTGTGGAGTTCAGAAGACCGAAAGTCGGACAGATTTAATTGGTTGTCAGACTTTCGGGCTTCTGACTACCCGTAACTGTCAAAGATCTAAGAATGGCAGTCGGGGCCAACGACTTAACGTCCTAGAGATAACCGTATTATTATTTCTCCTTTGTTCTCTATAACAATCATTAATACTCGCTCGTGCGTATCAATTTTATCAGGATCAAAATTAAAACAACAGACTCCCACGTCCGGGATTAAACCCACATCCAAGACGCAAAAGGATCCCACAGTAATACGTCTTACATTACAACCCGTATGTCAAAACCGCAATCTTCGCCAAAAAAAAAGATATTAAAAACATCCCTTTGCTTCAATAATACCAGGTAAGAAATCAACGGGGACAGTACTATATTGTTTGACAGGATAAAGACAATTTAGTTCGAATCTTGTCTTCCAGGGTGCCATGTGTCACCGAAAATGATTATTAATATTGCCTGTGTCCATGTTACGGTTTTGTCTGTGTATAGTTGTTGCTTGCCTGGGATGAGTAGGTATGTGGCCAATGTCCTTCTTATTAAATGAAGCTTTGTCGAAAACAGAGATACTGTGAAACATTTTTTACTCATTTTAAAATGACTGTTTTTTATAGATTTACGTCTAAAATATTAGTGGGCTTCAGTAAGGAAGAAGTGGTCAATTAGATAATCGATTAATTATCTATTTTATCTATTCAACACCTTAATTTATTAATGACGAGTAGACAACGTTTCACAAGAGTGATCTTGTGAAACGTGGGTACAGTGGTTACATATATCTAGATTTAAATATGTTTTGAGGTTCGAACTTTTTGATTCGTTACCATGTTCAAAAAATAGAACTTGATAACATAACAAGTAAGGAAACTCTCCATTTATTTCGAGGAATCCACTCTCTGTAACAACAGACTTGCAAACCTGAAGTCCGTAGTTCCGTGTTGTTCCTGGTAACACATAAGCTACGTGCTCCTACACGTGCCTTATGTGGTATCTATTCGTTTGATATTCTATGTATACGTTTACACATACATCTACAAATGTCCCGTAATTAACACACACCAACAAACACCCCAATTAGAATATTATGTTATAATCATAATACATACACTGATTTTTTATTATTATGTATAAAACATTGTTTTTTATTAAATTAGTTATACTGTCTGTGGGAGAAAATTATGGTCACATTACAAATTTACGCACGCACACAGTCACACACGTATAAGGGTCTAGCGTAGTAGGTACTTCACCCATTTTGGTTTGTTTTGACTGTACTGCGAAAGTGTTTACGTAGTATCAATTATTTTTGTGTTCAAAAAAATAACCGACATTAAAAATAACAGAAATCGATTCAGTTAACGATTCTTAACAAACTATTTTCATAATGTGCATTAATTCAGTTACACATTGTATATAAATAAAACAAAGTCGGGTTAGTTACACCATTCATCACTCAAGAACGGGTGGACCGATTTTTGATTTTTTGGATTTGTCTCCGCCCAGAATAGCAAAATAGCTGCTAAAAGTTGATAAAAATTCATGAAAAAAATGAAGATAATTAATTTTCTTTTACATTTTGTATGGAACGGCTTTTTTGATGATATCTCGAGAACGAATTGAACAACATTTATTGATTCTGAAGCGGTACGCAGTTCGCCGAGTCAGCTAGTACTGTATACATCGTCCAACCACGCACGCCACGCATCGTCGCTAGTGATGTAACAAATGGACATGTCACTCAGACAAGTCGACTTGTCTGACCGTGTGACGTGTTAACACGATTGCGTTTAACATGTTAGAACTTGTATCACATTGTGTGAATCAGTGTCATATACATGTGTCATTTTATGCCAATACAAGCTATGTCATTGTGTCCAATGGGCCGAATTACCATACAATTTTCATTCCCTATAAATAGGGAATTCATCCTTGGTTTAAAACTCACTTTCGTTAAATAAGGAACTCGTGTGCAAAATTTCATGCTTCGAGACCCAGCGACTTAGGCTGTGCGTTGTCTGTCAGTGAATAAATAAATGCTTTTAATATTTTTAAAGTAGATAGTGAGAGGGCCCTAGCAGCGCATGCTTTTATGGCCTATATATTATATTATAGTGACTGCCCTGTTGGTCTCGTGGTCTATTCACGGGTTGGTCGAAGTGTGTCGTTCAAAAGTGCCTTTTATGTGCCTATTTGAAATAAATGATTTGACATTGACTTCGACTTTGTTATTAGGTTTCGCATTGGAAATTTCTTAGTAACAGCCCGGAGTTTGGAAGTCAGCGGTGTGATACCCCCGTGCCTCGGAAAGCACGTTAAGCCGTTGGTCCTGCGCCTGATCTCTCTACGGTCAATCGGACCATGAAGGCTGAGGGAAGAGAGAGTGCGTCTGTGTCTGTGCACACACTTGTGCACTATAACATCTCCCGCGCCGATGGCTTGGTCGCCATGGCCGAAATTCGGTCTGGAGGACTTTATTTATTTATACAGGGCGTCCCACGGCTATGCCACATGGCCACATGGAGGGAAAGTACCTTGAATATATGGAACATTTTACTGAAAGAAGACATTATTTTCATTTAAAAAACAATTTAAACTGCATTCATAGATTTTTAAATAATTACATGGTTGAACCTGGAATCGAACGATTTTTGATCTTGTTGTGGTGACAGTCACAGCACAAGGGACTATCTCAATGAACACTTTCGTCCCTGAATCGGGACGAACAAATGGACAAATAAGATGGCCGCCGAGATCCCCAGATCTAACCCCGTTAGATTTTTTTTATGGGGTTATGTAAAAAATTTGGTTTACAAGAACCAGTATGAAAATGTCCACGAGCTACAAACAGAACTTAGACGTATTATTCTAAATAACCACCACAACATTATCAAAAAATCGACAGGGAGTGAAATAATCAAAAGAGTGCGACTTTGTATTCAACAGTATGGGACTCATTTTGAGTATTTGATAAATTGATTAATTTTGTATTAAAGATGTTAAAATTCATGGTCTTCCTTTTATTTCTGATACTATGTTATTTAGCAAAAAATAATCCTTATGATGAAGCCTTTCGATCGGTATGATAAAGCTACAGGGTAATTTTTTATCTCGTGTAGCGTGTTCGATTCCTGGTTCAACCATGTAATTATTTAAAAATCTATGAATGCAGTTCAAATTGCTTTTTTTAAATTAAAATAATGTCTTCTTTCAGTAAAATGTTCCATCTACAATATTCAAGGTACTTTCCCTCCATGTGGCATAGCCGTGGGACGCCCTGTATATTATAGTGAATGCAAAATGTTATTCATTTCTTATGATGTTAAAGTAATAGCTAAGTCTGTTATATATCCGGTACTGATCGAACTATCTCATAAATAACGTGAAGGTGCACTTAGAATTTTTTTTTAACCGACGAAAAAAAACGGAGTATGTTCTCAAGTCGACGCGTGTATTTTTTTTTTAAATGTAAGATCACGCAAAGCTTTTTACAGAGTAGTCCGATTTTGATAATTCTTTTTTCATTGGAAAGGGTATATATACCCTATAGTTGGTCCCATATAAAATTGGAAAAAAAAATCCAACCTTAAAGGTGGGAAAATAGGGGTGATTTATTGTTCACTCACAGATTTGAATGCTGAGTTGTGTATTATTACTCTACTCAGTGCCACATATGGCCGCGCTTTGGCACACAATTAGTAAATTATAGCCACAAAAAATTATAGAATAAAAACATTTAACAAAAAAATTAAACTGCCGATAAAACTGAAAAGCAAAAAATAATAAACCTTTTTTATTTAACCATAATTACTAAGATCTTAAACGAATGTAAGTATACCTAAATAATTTTGAGTCGGCGCCAAACAATCAATAAACAAGGATCACTGAATTGCCTTAAATTTAAACGGCGCCGACTCAAAATTATTTAGGTATACTTACATTAGTTTAAGAACTTAGTTATTAAGGTTAAATAAAAAAGGTTTATTAATTTTTGCTTTCCAGTTTTTTCGGCGGTTTAATTTTTTTGTTAAAAAGTTTTTTCTAAACTTTATTGCCTGAACGGATAATAGTATGTTTTTTAATGACAATGCAAATCACCAATGAGTCGTCTGAATGTCACTGGTTACTGGTTACTGTAAACCAGCATCATTTCACTGCTGGGCAAAGGCCTTCCCCATGACTTCCAGCCCTTTCGATCCAGAATGCCAAAGCATTAGTAATTCAATGGCGGTAAGTACACGACACAACCTAGTAAACTAGTTAGTAACGCGTTCGTAAGTCTCATCGTGGCTAATCGTCAATTCCGGTGGTCTTAGTGGTCGTGGTGGTATCTATAACAGTTGTTACGGGATTTCAAAAGTCTAAAAAAAAGGAAGCAATAGCCGGCGAACCTATTGCCATTATCAACCGGGCACAAATTCAGGCCCTGGTTGCTAATGAGATAGTCCTGATGGAAAAATTCAATAACATTTTGCCCGACCCGGAACCCGTCAGGACCTTATGCTCAGCAGTAGCGCTTGCGAGGAGTTGACGAACAAGGTAGTCGGTATTACCTACGTATTGTAGCGAAATAAAAATAAATATTCACTTTAACACGTTTTAATTTTGTATTATAGATAAAACAGTAAACAAAAACGTAATAAAGGACACAGCACGGTTCTTATTAGATTAAAGAATTAAATTGTAACGCTGACGCGATGTCCTTGGTTTTAGAGCCCTATAATAAATTTCACGTAAATATCTGTTACGCGTCGGTCACGAAACGTTTGTAAACGATCCTATAACTCCCGTAACAAAATACATACCTGGTCGTCCTAAGATGGGTAACTTTGCACCAAGTCGACCGGTTATCAGGTAGTGCAACAATTTATATGACTGTTTTAAATAAAATGAGACAATGTGACAGCTGCGAACGCGCACAGATTACCTATACCCTGCGCGGCGCGAGATTTGCCCGGAATGTTACCACATCGTGATATTTCATGTTTCACCATCTTTTTTTTTTAATGTATGTTTATTTTGTTTTATATCATGTTTTGATTTCTGTTTTTTGTTTTGTGTCGAATCATATGTTGCAATGGTTTATTTTATTTCTTGTTTTGATTGTTGTTTTTATTTATTTATCTATAATTGCATGCTGCATTGGTTAACGTCACCACGTCATCGCCGGCTGCCGCTGAAAACCAGCGCTGGGGCTCTGTCTCGTATAGGGTTTTAGCATTATGTTGAGCGATGGCCGTTTTGCGTGAATGTGATGCATGTTTACCCCCAACTTGTTATTTTTTGTGTGTTTGTCCTTTTTTCATGCGTCATGTTTGCCGCAAATAAATAAAATAGCAAAAAAGATTCGAATACAATAATAATTCAAATACATTTTATATTATTTTACAAGTGGCAACTCTAATAGCTTTCAGTGAAACGGTTTTCAACTTACTTTCAGTAAAAAGATGAAACTTTTAAAAATATTCATACACGATTGAATTTTATATTTTCAAATAATATTTTTGTTCCAATGTTTTTCTTTGTATTTCACGTGTTTTATTTTAATAGTTTTATTGGTCTAGCTGACCATTTTATTATAATAGAATTGGTACTTAGAAAAAACAAGATTTGTTCCACGACTTGGCAGACATTCTATTGTCAATAATCAGTTTATTTTTGTCGGGCAAGTGAGGGGCTCGTGGCTAAATAATAAAAGCCGTAGGGGTGTCGAAGATTAAGTGACACTCACCGCGGTCGGTTCGTGGATAGGTGACCACCCATTACATATCGAGGTCTCACCGTGCCTCGGAAAGCACGTGAAGCCGGTTGTCCCGGCTATCATTCGTAGATCTTTAAAAGTCATTACGGGTAGTCAGAAGTCCAAATGTCTGACAACCAGTCTTACCATTAGTCTTATCGTGATAAGTGGAAATTCTTAGTAGAAGCCCAGAGTCTAGATGTAAGCCTGGTAAGCAAGGGTTCCCCATAACTGGCCAAATGAAGGTTTACTAACTCCTTTGAGGAATACAGTCTTAAGTCATGTCATGCTGGGTACAATTTTTAACACCCACACTTCCCAAGATTCTAATTCGCGTCATGTACGGTGTGCCAAACAAACGGGGGGTGACAGTTAACCGATCAGTTACTGGCACACCGTAACTTAACCCTACTCACGGCTATGGGGACGGGAACAAGTGACGTTTATAGTTTACCACAGGTTGAACTTATATTTGTCAAGATGCGTTGCAGGACCACTGCGTAAGATGACCATAAGCTTCGCAGAAAAGAAAAAAAATACGATTTTGTTTTTGTGATGTTTTTTGGTTGTAGACCTAAATAAATGTCTGAAACCGAATCGTTTTTAGTTTTCCGTACCCAAAGGGTGCCAACCGGACCCTATTACTAAGGCTCCGCTGTCCGTCCGTCACGGGGCTGTATCTTTTGAACCGTAATAGGTAGACATTTTCACATAGAGCGTAGGTACTACTATACCCGCTAAAACAAGAAGAAATAAAAATAAAGATAAAAATGTAAAGTCCCCATACAAAAAGTGTGTTATTGCTAAAGTATAAAAAAAAAAAAACTTGAGAGGTGTCAAGGGACACCCGGATGGCACGAAGTTCCTTTCGATTAATTAGTGAAGGAATTGTAATAAAATTTTATTTACAATAGCTTACAATAGCTTACTATAGCAAAAAGTGTCGTGACAACTTTTCGTAAGAATTTTTTCCGTCTAGCCCCCTTTCACAACGCGCGATAAGGAACTTCGTTCCAAAAATTAATGTTTAATATTTCACAGTTGTCCGGAACCCTTCGTGTGTGATTCCGATTCGCATTTGGCCGGTTTTTCTAACCATTTAATAATACCTATATAAACAGTCATTTTATAAGTTTACCTTCAAATGCTTCAAAATGACTAATGGGCATTCTTAGTAAGCTATGAAAACATTGGATCAGATATAGTGTGTGTTTTAACCTATAATGGTGGTAAAGACATTAGGAATCGAGTAGTCGGTAATAATAGCAAGCAATCAATAAAATCAGCCAATAAGCTATTAAATGCCTATTGCTAGAAATGGTTGCATTGGTTTATTACACTACAAAAAACAGGGTGACTGCTTGTGACCAAACGATAGAAGTGAAAATTTACGACTGGAACCGAGTCTATCCGATTCAGCGTCAACGACCCGAGAGTGACGGTTCAGTTTCGTTCACTGCTCAGAAAGAGCGCAAAGTGCGCCTAAAGAAATTTTCACTTCAAAAACTGGTCCTTTAGATAGCAAGCAGGTTGTCATTGCGATCACAAGGATCAAAATTTTGGAGCTCCATTTTGAAATTTTTGATCTTTGTCTTTGTTTCTGCAACTGAATTGTGACTTTGTCAAAGCGTAGCCAGTGTTCGAAGCTGACACGCTACAAGGGTTGAAATAAATAAATGACTATCTGAAGTCGAATACTTATTTTAATTAATGATTCTTTATAAATGTCGTTGACAACTTTAAGTTATAAACCATTACCAAGACCAATCAATTTGTGATCTTCTACTATAATCACAAATTCACTTGTGGTGTGAAGTTACTAAACTTCATGTATATAACTTCAAACCATATTTTTTTCTAAGATTCCCTTCTTTGTTCTCATGCCAAGCATGAAAACAGTATACACACGCAGAATTTATTACTTGCGAAATTGTACACACATCTCAGGTAGTGCACACAGTGCAATCTGCTTACCCACTTTATTTATTATTCATAGAAGTTATAACACCGCCACAGGCAGATCTGGAATTAGACCAAAACCGAGGCTAGAATATTTAGGCCTCTCCCGTGTGCTGCGTGACGGAGGACCAATTAAGCCTATTACTTTGTTCCTTGCAGATAATTGAGTAGTTAGTGTGAGGTGAATTGTATCATTCATAGTTGCTACGAGATAATTAAAGGTTCTTCAAAATCTTAAAACTGTGAAGTTTCGAGTTTGACTCACATATATTTAAAAGTAATATTTCTCACTAGCTTCTGCCCGCGACTTCGTGCGCGTGTTTCTTGTTCCTCCGACCCACCCCGTTGCATCGCATCGCCTAACCGCGCTATTACTTCATTTTCACTTAGCCTTCTTTCTTTTTGCTCGGCTCCTTAGGATCCTAGCGAGGTGTTAAATAGCCTATACATTTCATCGCCAAATTCTTGAAGGCTATAGGCCTTCAAGAATTTGGCGATGAAATGCAAAAATAATTTTTCAACACCTACTGGTAGTTCCAGAGATTAGCGCGTTTAAACAAACAAACTCTTCAGTTTTGTTTTTATTTTAGATATAGATTATCAGAAACGAGTTCAAGTTTATATAACTAATCCGATTACAATTCGATACACGATAAATTACTCGAAACCGAAAATGATTAAACTTTCAACCTGATACCTAATCTACGCAAGTGGGACTTGGAAACAGTGCGAGAAGGTATTATAAAATTGAACTGCTTCATTGATTAGTTTTGTTAGAGCCACAAATACTTCTCTGATCCTAGATTTAATTTGAATTTCGGATGCCAAACCACGGTTTGTTGTAAGAGTGATTCTGAAAACTAAAAACCAAAAGGTGCAAATGACCCAATTTCACCCCAAATCTGTAGGGTTAGGGATTAATCGGACGACCGATCCCAACCCCTCAAGATCTCGGATCTGTTACCTGATTAGAAATATCCCGAGATATATCATGTACTCACCTTCGCTCACCTCTTTCAACCTTTTTAAACCACCGGATTTTAGTCCTTCGTAATCATTTTTATTTATTTTGTTTTTATTTTAATCTTCATCCCCTATTACATGGGACTTAAACACAACTGGCAAAATGTGGGTGTACTAAGTAGGTGCACCTCTGCCTTACCTTTCGGGGAATACAGGTGTAACGTTAAGTTTGTGTTTATATATTTAACGTGAGCTGCGCCCCGTGGTTTCACCCGCATAAGTCTCGATCGTGGGGATGTCGGGATAAAAAGGCATCCTATATCTATAATGTCTTCATCCAGGTCATGGTATACGCATGTGCCAAATTTAATCCAAATCAGTTCAGCTGCTTTAGCGTGAAAGAGTAACAAATAAACATACAAAAAATCAAATCTTTTCTCTTTATGCTATTAGTTTAGATTACTTATTAATCTTTTCATGACCGCTCTTTGCTACCTGCCCTCCCACATAAATTGCTTCAAATAAATATATAATAAAGAATACCTATTGAACGGCTAAACAGTTAAGAGATTCTTTAGTGCAGTTTTATTTACTTAACGTAATCCCTGGATTGATTAAACGATGGCCGCGAACTAAAAACCTGAACTTTATTCTTTGTTTATCAAATAATGATATAATAAATCAAAATTTAGATATTACAGTAGGACAAGCATGAAAGATTTATATTTACACACTAAAGCCTGTACTAAGATAAAAGCTTACACCCTAATCCACATAAAAATACATTACTAGTCTACATTTACAACGGAGCTTAACTAAAGCCTGAAACTACGAATAATGAAATAATCTTCCAAAATCTGGTCCTTTGTGACGCGTGGCGGTTAGCTGCCTTTGTACGTACTCTCTTGACCACCGGACAAATTCGTCCAGTGAGATCGTCAGAATACCGATCGATAGGACCCTGGTGTCGATTTTCAGATCAAATAAAGTGAAATTTAGTTTTCCTCGGTACAGTTTGAGGGTTCTTATTCATGGTCCAACTGCTGCGTCTATTTATTTACTAGGTCAAAATTAGTGATTCTGTTTTAAAAAGCTGGTGGTATATTTAGAATGTCTTTGTCAGGAGGTGGTATTTGATCTGTAATTTAAGAAGCTAGGATGATTCCTGCATAAAAAGAAAAGAGAGAGAAGTAATCGTATCACCATAACAGAAAGGGAGACTCAGGAATGCCAATAACACAGAAGAAAATGATGGATTTATATCCGCAATAGATCCCTATTCCCTAATGTACGATATCAAACTAAAAAAACACTTATGCTATTCTGACTGGCTCCCATAAGAGTAATATCAAAGAATTAAGAAGTAAAAGTTCTAGACTCTGCGCGTAATGTAGAGGTTCACTATTTTAACCATTTATATGTTTTGGTACAGCGCAGTAGGAGTGAGCTCTGACCCGGTTACCTGCCTCTACAAAGTGCAATTTAATCAACATCTATGTAACTTACATATTCATACTAAACGAAGTTTTAAGTAGTGTTCTAGCACTAATTGTAATTCCGCTCCCACTTGCACGAAACACCGCATTAAATATACAGCAAAAATTTAATCGAAAAACGGAATCCTCACCCAACTCGTGTTTATTTTGGGACCGATTGAATCGTTGAAATAGTAATTTGTCGCTTACATTATGCCGCGAAACATCATCTCTAAACCTAGCTTTTATTTATACAATTTTATTCGAAAACACATCAAACATATTACTGTAGAACACACTCACAACTGAACAGTAAAGGGTCCCTAATGTAAAACCACAAAGATTTAACGCCACTACTCATTCTGAGCACGAAAGGAATTCTTGTAATTAAACTCGAGTCCCGAAGAATTAAAATTCATTCGCTAAAAACCGCATTCTGCTAATACACTAACGTTTGGAGAGTGACTGCGGTTAGAATTCGCTCTAAAGCTCCAATAGGACTTGCGTGCAATTTCCGCGGCCTAAAACCTAAAAGAGTCAGTTAAAATAGGGCACGCCACTTCACAACGCTTGTCTTCACCGAATTCTGGTGACCTGAAGAGCACCCACACCGTGACAGAACCACCCCTGTGTGTACACGATCACCCACACAGAGCTTCGCCGCCCCTGCACAGCGAGCCTCGCCAGTATCGGTGGACCCATCGCGAGGAGCGCACGTCGCTTCATCCCACCACCAACGACCGGACGCGCCGAATGTTTTCGTATCTGGATTAATAAACGTCGATGCTTTGTGTCAGTATTTATTGTAATAATATCATTACGTCACAGCGGGAATAGTGCTCTGTTGGATGTTGTGTGCGGAACCGAGGTTTCGGTCAGTGAGGTGTGATTTTCGGGTGTAACTATTACCCGAGGAAGTGTCAAATTTTTGTGATTTCAGTGTACGCAATCGCCGACCGTAAGCTATTTTGAATGATTTATATTATTTTTTCTGGGTCCGCTCCGCTCGTCCGGCCAATTGAAATATATTCTCGTCTTATATTTGTTGGGCAGATTAGATTGATGACGTGCGCTGGGATGCTGCTCTATTATTTTTTTAGCACATTTATCATCTCTGATAGCAATTGGGTATTCTGGAATTTTCATATCAAAGTCATCCCAAACACAATTATGTTAAAAGATTAATCTGATAATATGCACCAATCCCGAAATTGACGACCGGAAAATTTGGTCCTTTCATCGGAAAATTGCCTTGAACATAAGAAATAAACACAAGTCGATAAATGTATTGAACACCATGGGGATGTTGACAGTCCCTCAGTCCCATCTGGGACACTATCGGTATCTGTTACACGAAGCACTTTCGCTAAACAAGCAAACAGTGCCCTGTAACCAATTTTGTTTGGTCAAGTCTACGATGGTTCGATGAAGTATATTGAAGATAGCGACCAACCAGATATAAAATTTTCTAGACTGTTGTAACATACTCCTTACGTATATTCATATACTCCATACGTCCTTTTCTCTAAAAGACCAAAACTGGTAAACTGTAATATGGCAAAAACCAATTAGACTAATTTAAACTACCTATTATTTAACTTTGACAAAATTGTGCGTCGTGTAAAATAAACTTTTATTCGCATCCACTGCGGGCTTAAATAGAATTTAGTTGATAGCCTTTTGAAGAGTGAATGCTGTAATGTTTACTGATATATTGCATCGTAAATTGTATGTGGAACACAAATTTAGAGCAAATTTAAATGAACGTCAAATAATCCGCAAAAGTCGGTCCTATGTTGAATTAATGTCTGTTTATAAGGAGTTTATTTAATCACAGCACACGAGGCAACATTTTCAGTTCAAATTAGGAACTTGGCTTACAAAGTATTCCGAATTAATTTACGCGGAATTTGTTCACATGTTCTACTACATTAGAGTTAACAAATTCAATAAATCAAGATGATGCTAATGAACTCATGAATCCTTTAGACTTTCATTTTGAGCAGTTATTACTTTAATTAACCTGGATTCTTTAGAAAGCAGTCTGAAAGGACCAGTTTTAATAATAAAAGCTTGAGAATTTTAGTTGATTGTACGCTTAGATGGTGAAAAAGAAACTTTTCTTAACTCTGTGAAATAAACTAGGTACCTATACCAATTCGAAACCCATTTTTACACCAAGTCATTTAGAAATTCCACGAGAATTAATAGATCCTTAAGCTTTAAATAACAATATTTTAACCCAAGACTTTTCGTCATAATTCCAAGGGTAGGGGGTGATCAAAAGTAATTTTCCTGGAGCTCTAATTATAATTATCTACTCGAGAATGCTGTTTGTTGATCCACATTGCCATTAAAGGCAATTGAGTCACTGTACTGTATCAATAAGCGAGTTATTGCTTGTGAACGTTATTAAATGTCGCGATTGATATGAAACGACTTGAATCTATTTCTGATTGGAATAAATATGATGTTGGAAAAGTTGGAGAAAATGCATTGGGAATAAACACAGATTGTGAGATAGCTGTAGTAAGTAGAATATCCTTTGTTTCTTTAAGCAATATGATTTTCTAAGAGAATATTTTTGATATCAATAATGAACAGGAACTGTATTAGTTCATAAGCGAGACGAATCTCTTCGGATCCATTTCCTTATCTCAGCCCAAAGATAAGTAGCTGAGCAGAGGTCTCCCACAAACATTGTCACTTCTACTTGTAACCACTTGGTATAAATATTTGGTAGAGTGATGTGCCTCTGAGCGATAACAGCGCCAGATTCATGTGTTTGTTTTCCTTGGTATGCAACGAAGAGTATTATAATCTACCCAGCAGTATAATATATATATCTATCTTGGGATGTATACCAGAAGAAAGGTGTGGCCTGTATCCAGCGTATACAGCGATGATGATGATCTACTTAGCTCTTTACTTTTGTTGTTTTCTTCACCTGTGATATCCTTTTCGTGGTCATTGACATCTCCAAGGACAGGTCGTGAACATTCCTAATCTCAAACCCAACAACCGAGAACAATCTTTATTCCACAATATAATAAACATCTTTTCATAGAATTTCTTTTACAAAACTTCGAGGTCGGTTTACATCCACTTCGTCCTTTATTTGTACCATTTCAAATATTTGCAAGTATAAATACCTACTGAAATGTAAGTAAACATAAATTGATAGGGAAATCTCAGCGGTAGTGTTGTTGCTATTCATTTATTTTATTATTAATGTACACACATTAAGATACATAGGGATATGGCATAGTTATAATATGAGTACAAAGGTACTGCTTATTTCTTAAGAAATTTCTTCCAGCCGACCTGCGAAAGGAGAAGTCAAAAAAAATGTAGACAATTACTATACTCAACTCAAACTATCTATTTCAACTAAACCAATTAGGTACAGATACTTTTGAATTGTCAAGGGTCGGTCAGTCAAAAAGATGAAGCTAGTTGCCCATTCCAAAGCGTAGTAGGTACTTATGTAGAAGAACGGGCAAGAAACTCCATGGACACTCTTTTAAATCAAAATAATACGGTTACAAAGTATAGGTTACATCATTCATCTTAAAAATTTGCATGTTAGAACGATCTAGAACGTTAAAAGCGTCCATAATGAAAAGATAAAAAAACAATTCAAATATTAAATTAAATCAAAATAAGCCATGGCAGCAAAGAGTTGACCAGTCCCGACTGACGGCGCCCGTTCACGAACATAACGCATAGATTAGCACCATTCAGCTCAACCATTCTGAAGGGAGCTCAATGATCCAACACATGCGCCACCATAAGCGAGACATTAGAGTGAGCATGACATACTCTCAGCCGCCAAGGCACATTCAAGTCAATGAAAGACGTACCCAGTAAATGGTAGCTTTAGAGTATGTATATAGTACTCACATATGTGCTATGCAATTATACAATACTAGGAGATTGAATTTATATAATACAAAATAGTATTTTAAAATCTTCAGCAGCTCCAACAGTATGTAGGTAGGGTAGGCGTGTGTGAAGTATTTTCAAATGCTAATAAATGTATTTATGCGTCCTGTGGAGCAGGACCAGCGTTTAGCCAAGCATTTTTGTCAGCGATGTAATCCCCCAACTTATAATATGCTTGGCTGCATAGTGTGCGTTTTATGTAAGATTTGAATTTCGTTTCATGGATGAGTATGTGGGGAGGTATTTTATTGTAACATTTTCAACAGTACCCCATGAAGGAAACCGCTACTATTACTTTAGTCAGTCTGAAACCTGGTTGAGCTAATTGGTCCCTATTTCTAGTTCTATAAATGTATCTGTCACCTCTTTTACTGAAAAGATTAAAATTTTTCCTTACGTACATGATGTTTTCATGGATATATTAACAAGGTACTGTCATAAAAATTGTGTGTGGCAAAAAGAAGAGAAAAATATGAATGTGTGAAGTCTAAAACTAAAATATTAAATATACGTACACATATAATCCAAAAAAATACATAAGTATACTTAAATAAATACACAATACAAAAATATATTAACATATATATTGTATACATATACTCACGGTATAGAGGAAAGGTAATGCTCTTTTAATCGACGTTTAAATAGAGAATTTTTAAATCACGAATGCTAGGCGGAAGTCAGTTCCACAATCTTACAGCATGCACAGAGAAGGAATAAGAATAGTAGCTCGTTTTATGAGGATGAGATTTAAGGATGGATCTTAGGTGTGATCTACACGGTGTGGCGCTAGAGCGAGCGTAAGAAAAACGCTCCCGCAGGTAGGAAGGGTAAGACGGCTTGTGTAAGATGTTGAAGAGTAGACATAAAATCCCAGTGTTCCTGCGAAGGCGGATTGGGAGCCACTTGAGTTCCTTGCAAAGGTGTGAAACATGGTCTTACTTTCGAAGACCGAAAACAAAGCAAATGCACAGGTTTTGCAAGCGCTCAAGCTTGTTTGATAGCTCCTCAGTAGCATTCAGGTAGCAGGCGTCTTCATAATCTATGATCAGCTGAATAAGTGTTTGTGCCAAAGAAATTTTAGTCTTCAAGGGCAGAAGACCCTGAAGGTATTTCAGCCAATGAAAGGAGACATGTACCTTTCGGCTGACCACATTGACCTGAGCACGCCTAGAAAGATTGGAGTCAATAACTACACCCAGATCTTTAGCGGTTTCAGTATAGTCAATGCGAACACCATCGAGATATAAAGGCATGAGAGATGTAACATCAGCCACATTGCGAATGAATCGGCTGCCGATGATCATGGCCTGGGATTTAGTTGGGTGAATTTGCAAACCAAATAACTTAGCCCCAGCGCTAACGCAAGCCAGGTCATGATTCATTGCAACAATTGCAGAACCCGCGTTAGCTACAGTAAAATCTCGATAAAGCTGCAAGTCATCTGCGTAGAGATGGAAACTAGAAGAGATTACTGGTAACAGAGTTTATGAAAATCGAAAAAAGAAGAGGAGACATAACGCTACCCTGAGGAACACCCTCAGTGAGACTACACCAATCAGAGAAAGACTCCTCCAGGCGAAGACACTGAGAGCATCCCCGAAGATAAGAACTGAACCAGACTAAAGTGGACGAAGATAAATTGATAGATTTGAGGAAATCTAGTAAAATGTCGAAACCCACTGAGTTGAAGGCGCTACTAAAGTTGAGCAATACAAGAACAGTCAGTAACTTATTCTCCATTGCCCAGCGGATGTCGTCAGTAATCTTCAAAAGCGCGGTTACAGTACTGTGACCCGAGCGAAAACCGGATTGAAAAGGGAATATTATCGAGTTTAACGCCAAGAAAAATGATAATTGTCTATGAATTGCTATGAATGTGCTCAAAAACTTTATGGAGAAATGGGAGAATAGAAATAGGTCTAAAGTGGGTTAATAAAGTAGGATTGTTAGTTTTAGGTAAAGGTATTATGTGAGCCAGTTTCCAAACTGACGGAAAGGAGCAAGAGGAAAACGAGTGATTGAAGATGTGAGTGAGATCAGGAAGTAATGAGGAAAGGATAAGAGTTATCATTCTTGAACACAACTTATCATTACCGACTGCTGAAGAAGTGATCGCAAGTTTAGACTTCCTAACGTCATCCTCAGTAACAACTTTAAGCTTGAAGTGAGAATATTGTGGTAACGGAAAACTAGCAAGACTCTCCAGTGTCGCAGCCTTGACAGACGGATCAAGAGAAAAGGGAAGGAGAGAGAAATGCTTATTGAGATCATTGAGGTTCACATCCTTACACCGGTTGGAAGGTGACTTGCCTTTGCTTACAGATTTAAGAAATTTCCTTACATCGGAAGGACTGCGGTTATTGAGTTGGTCGTGGAAATAACGTCTCTTAGCATCTTGACACAGATGACTGCAGCGATTACGTAACAATTTGTAGTAAGAGAGATTCAGCTCTGAAGGTCTGCGCTTATATCTGCTCTCAGCTTTATCCCTGCGAGTCATAAGCTTTTTAATTTGTAGCGATATCCGTAGTGCAGGGTTATGTCTAACTTTGACACGTCGGATAGGGGCATGCTGATCATATAATTCAAGAACGGTTGCGTTAAAACAATTCACCTTATCGTTGATGTCATCGAACTCAACCAGAGGGGTCCAGTCGAGATCGCCGGCATCACGTTGCAAAGCTTCCAGATCTGCCCTTGTAGTTACGGAGATATAAAAGCTGGGACTTACGCTTGGGAACACGTATACGATACGAAAGGTAAATGAGATCGTGGTAAGAAAAAGTAGCCGTAAGTTGACCATGGTAAGAAACATTACTAGGAGAGGAGACAATCATAAGATATAGAAACGAGGGTGTACAATTATGAAAATAGTGAGCTGCAGAAAGAGGCAAAACTTGAAGATTGAAAGAAGACAAGAGTGAAAGGAGTTTAAGGGATTGGGTGTAATTTTTAATCAAGCAGGTATTAAAATCACCCATTAAAATAACGTGCTCATACATGGGGTAAAGATCACTGAGTGTGGAGTCGAGAGAATTGAAGTAGTCTAAGTGAAGATTAGGACTGTAGAGCACTGCAAGCAAAACTTTTGTGTGAACTTTTGTCTCAACAAACCGCAGCCTTCAGCCAACTCAGAATACCGTGAAGAAGATGAACTGACAGTGTAGGGTAAATCAGCACGCGGGTACATGGCAACACCTCCTCCACTTTTGTCGGTCCTATAGTTGCGTATAAGACGAAGCCGGGGAGTGAGTACTAAGTAGAGAGGAGTGATGGCTTCAAAAACGATTCTGATATTAAGAGCGCATCCAGATGAGCACTGCTAAAGGATGCCAGAAGGTCAGAATATTGACCAGGAACACTCTGAGCATTGAAGTGAGCTATATGAAAATTCTTAAGGTCATTGGAGAAAAGAAAAGATATTTTGTCATGTAAAGTAAGTGGTAAGGAAGAGTCACTGTCTGCACTAACAAAACTAGTAGAAGAAGAGCACGAGAAGAAGCTGTCGTTAAGATCAGCTACATCATCCATGAGCATAAATTATAATATAAATGTAAAATAAAAATATTAAATCTGTTCCGTTTGTTTAAAGGAGGTACACATTTTTGTATACATTTCGATGATATTTTTTCTCTTATTGGATATAGGACTGCGTGGATGGTTTTCGATTGAGTTTTAATTTTGTTCGTTAGTTGAAAATGTAAAAGGGTAAAAGGTTTCGTGTACCATAAAATGTTATGTTTATTTGTAGTGATGATTTGTTTACATTCCATTAAAACATTTTCATTTGCAATGATCGTGCACACAGTACAGCGTACAGCTCTGGCAGGATTGGTACCTAGCAATTTTTTTCGCAGACACCTAAATTGCTCGACTGCTTACCTACTTGTCTTTAATTTTCTCTTCTCTAAGTCTTTAAACTAACAAGTTATTCCTTTCCTTAACTTAATTACATCTAAACATTAAAATATCGCCATTCGTCGATCTCTATGAAATATTTACCTACAACAGTACTTTTTTTGATAGCCAGATGTTGATGACCAAACTCTCTATCACACGATATGCATAACGGACAGCCCCCTGTGCAGAGCTTGCATGGACAAATACCAAACTCATAGAAATACGTCATTTGTATAATAGTAAGGACCGCTATTTTGGATAGAAGGACCAGAGTTTTCTTCAGGAAAACTGTGACTTTCCTTACTGATACTTTTTTTGTGACTTTTAAATAATAGCAGCTCAGAATAAGAGTGCCTTGTCTGTTTTATGTGATAGGAATGACGAGCATTACCTATCAGATCTGATAGTTAACGTCTAGGCAATTCTAAAGTACAGGTAATTAGTCTTAGAGTAACGAAATGTTATTGAATTATTAATAAATTGTCCATCATGACGCCTGCATTCGATTTTCAGGTTAGAAGAATTCAGTAAGCTTTTCGAGGTTTTGTTCCATCTCACCAATCGTCGCCATGCAGTGCAAAAGTCGTTATGAAAAATTAATTATTTTTCTATTTTTTACTTGTTGTGTAGAAATCCTGCATATTTAGAACAAATGTGCATAGCGCTAAGATGCTTTTAAGTTCTAACGCCTTCTATTGATGATAATGAGAACCACGGAGAACCTCAATGACGGCGATCAGACAGTTCAGAGAGTTTATCGTCCCTGTAAAATATCGTTTATTGCAATCATAAGGTTTTCACTGCACAAAGATAAAATGACTTTGGAGCCTCCTATGTTTCAAGGACCTCATAAAATACCCCACAAAGGGTTTATTTCCCACTGATACAGTTATCATATTCACGCCCATAATCCCGGCACCAAAAACACAAAACAAAAACAGATCTATGAAACATATCGAAAGTCAAGTCGTCTGTCAAAAATTTCTCCCAAACCGCGTCTCGCATCAGCATGGGAATGTCTTTATCTTGTTTATGTTATAGTCAGATTTACGAGGCTGCGTAAAACAAATCGCCTGTATTCATCAGTTCGGTTTAGAACCGCCGGTATTGTAGGTATTTATGCATCTGTAGCTGTGTTTGTGGTATTAACATAATGTGATAGCTTTGGATCAGAAATGGGTTTCGTAAAAGAAGATAATTGTATTTATTTTGACGGATGAAAGTGATGGGTACAATAAAGTGTTTCACAGAAAGGAACCCAATAAATAGGAATTTGAAAATAAACGACGAAATGTAGGTATATTTTCCAAAAGCATTCAAACATAATATTTTATGAAATGAAATGAAATTGTTTATTCTGTAAATAGAATATCGGAATTACTTTTATACGTCCTACTATAAAAAAAAGCTAGATGAAGTTTCCTATCTGACTACTCTGAAAAAAAAAAGACCGAAACAAACTCAGAGGACACTTTTATAGTTCATACATAATCATGCTCAGATCTTGTGTTTAGTAGGAAGTTATTTTACTGGTGTCGATAACGATACATAGTTGGTTTTCGAAAAGTCTTCTTTTGTACTGTCAAACTATCTCATCGTTTTCGCATCAAATAATTGTGTATTAATGCCATTCATAAAGTAATAAAGTATCTATTTGCGTATCAAAGGACCACATTACTGACACTGGATCGCAGTCAGTACAGATGTGCCCTGAATATCAGTAATTTACAGAGTAAACCTTTCCAACGAAACTCATGGATTCCGGCACAAATTAAATGTACGCTCGGTCGGTATTTATGTATGTGTGACGTCATTAGCATAATGTATTTCTAGTTATCGTGGTTTTGAAATCTCGCTTTTGATTCGCGTTCGGGTAATGTTTGGGGCAGCGAACTCGGGAATGTTTAATTGGAAGATAGAATCTGGTCCTATGATCCGCTTATTACTGTAGAATATGTGAAAGTTATAGTTAGGTAAATCATTCCTATTTTACAGTGGCATAAAAAATGCCCAGTAACGGGGTAGTGGAAGTCAGATAGGCAGTCGCTCCATGTAAATACTGGTATACAGGTCCGGTTAGACTAGAAGTAGACCCTAATACAGTTGGATAAAAGCCAGGCAGATGTTGATGATGATGATTATCCGCATCTTGTTACTGGAAAAAACAAAAGACACCTTTTTCGTCAGAAAATAAAAGGGAGGCAGATGGCATTTGAAATCACTTTTGGAAGAGAAAATTTATTTTGTTCGCTCAATTCAATCCCTCAGGATCAGGACCAAATGTCAATCTATTTTTGATTGACATTTAGTTCTGAGGACCTGCCAATATTTCAGTAAATAAACATTTACGATTTGGACTTTTTTTCGTTGAATGCCGATTCTCAAGTTGGGCAGTGTTCTTTGGCTATTCCATCAGGAATTTCTCAGTAATAGCCCGGAGTCTGGAGTTGTGCCCCGATGATGGCAATTGGGTTGCCCCGTATTACATGGGGCATAAACGTAACTGAGGAAAAGTGGGTGTACCTACACGTCTGCCTTACCGTTCGAGGAAATATGCGTGATGTTATGTTATGATTTTGGAAGCTTGTTCCTTTCTTCTTCATCCACGTCGTCTATCTGTGTGTAGCTGTAGTGTAGCTTATCATTAGGTACGGAATATTTAAAGAGGGCAGTGGCATTCTCCTTAGCTTTGATAAGATCTACTTAAGACCTGGTTTCCGGCGTGACCGTTATATTGCTGTACAATACAGTGAAGAATGATTAATCACAAGAGTTTCAACGAACACTTTATTGAGAACTTAAAGGTCCCAATAGTATTTTAGAAATACATAATATTATGACAATAATACTTAATTGTCATCATTTTCTGCCCTTATCCCAGTTTATTGACATGCCTTTTTCTTCCATACTTCTCTATTAGTCGTCATCTCGGTAGTCACCCCCTTTCTAACCATATCATCATTCATACATTCCATCCATCGTTTCGTTGGTATTCCCCTACTCTTATAGCCAATAATACTTAATTGTCTTCCAAGAAAATTGTTAAATTACATTTCTATCTCGGAAATTTCCTATAATAGCTTTAATCTTATTAGATTTTCGTCCGGAATCTGAAATTCGTCCTGGAATTTGTAAATCTGCCCCGTAATTGGCATGACGCCCATAATTGGATGCCCTATATAAGTATTTAAAACAATGCAATTTCATAATTATATTGACACTGCGTTAAGCTATACAAAACTATACTCCACTTACCTTGTATTGCTGAAGATATTGCTTTACTAATATTACTTTTCTTTAATAAAAGTAATGTTTAACTATACAATTTTCATAATAACACTGAAATTGCACCGGTATTGTGTATCGCAACGGGAGCCTCTTCAAGACCTCGTTAATGCATGTATCACGCTCGCTCCCAGCGGGGTCGGCAGAGTGGAACGTTACACGGTGTTCATTTAAGTAGAGAGTAATTGGTTTGTTTTTAGATTAGGTAACCATATGGTTTATTATGTTTCTAAAACAGCTAACCTTTTAATTAACAGAGAGGCAGAGTTCATCTGTTTTCTTAAAGTCCCATGTAAAACGAAGCGAGCCCATTGCCATCAAGCGAGCACATATCCAGACTCCAAGTTGAACAATTCCTGATGGAAAAACGCAATAAAACTTTGTCCAACCTGGGAGTCAAACCCTGTAAGTACCTCATGCGCAGCAGTAGCTCTTGGGACCACAAAACCAACGAGGAGTCAGCCGAGGAGATTTTAGAAAACGGTCGAAGAAAATACCGACTTACAATATCTTTTTAAATCCTTGTACATGCTTTAATTATAGAGGATATTTACGTACGGTTAGAAAATACATTATTATGTATCAGGTCAAGGTCTCTCCGTCGGTGGCGTGGTGGCAGTAATGGTGACAAATAGAATTATGTTAATGAAAACTCGATCGGTACCGTGACAGCGATTGTTTTTCTGCTAAGTGTGTGGGTTTGATTTATAAAGATAATCAGTACTTGTAAAGCATAGAAGTATTTTTATGGGTCTCTTTATTTGTAGGGCGTCGTGGCTAAGTAATAACAGCCGCACGGTTCGATCGATTGTTAAGTTACGCTCGTCGCGGTCGGTCCTTGGATGGGTAACTATATTTGTATACCTAGACCCCCCGTGGGTCCCGGCTGTCATTCTTGGATCTTTCGTAGTCGTAGTCGTTACGGGTCGTCAGAGGTCCGAAAGTCTTGAACTGAAGACTGGTTGGGTATCGTATTACCCAGTAACTGGGTTGTGGAGGTCAGATAGGCAGTCGGTCCATGTAAAATACTGGTATTCAGCTGCATTAGGTTAGACTGAAAGCCGACCACAACATAGTTGGGAAAGGTCTCTTTATTTGTGTACAAGAGATTTAATTATTTATTTACTACTAGCGGACCCGGCAAACGTCGTCCTGCCCGGAAAAGCAGCGCCACCTGCCGGGTCCAATTGTATTTTTAAAACATCCAGAAACCCATTGAAATATACGCAAAAAAATTCATCCAAATCGGTCCAGCCGTTCAAAAGGAGTTAGGTGACAAACACACGTACAGAAAAAATTTATATATGTATTAAGATTATCACTTGTATGGCTGAGAAGACGTTAATGACAGTGCTTAAATTTAAGTGACGATTATAAATGAGGGTTAAAACACAAAAAAAAACAAAATCAAGGTGAATTAAAAAAAAAAACTAAAAAAGGTTTTTCACATGTCCTTACAAAAATCCATGAAATAACCCAGATTATAACAATATTAGTCGTGGAAACCAAGTTACCAAGTATAATTATTCAGGACGGTGTCACAACGTGCACCATTAATATTAGTCCATCGCCTGTCCCTAACAAACTCGCCGCCTCCCGGCTTCCCCTTTTTTGTATAATTTTGTAGATGGCTGTACTTTTTATATTAAAAAATTGCGAAGATCAGCGGCTTAAGAGATATGACAGGAATACGATATGATATACTTTAGTAAATTATACAACAAAACGGTAGATAACACCGCATACACACAATTCATTTAAAGGGTACAAAGACAGTATCTACAAAGCTGCACCCTTTTTTTTTTTTTTTTTTTTTTTTTTTCAGGATGGGAAATCATCAAATGACTCCTCCCGCTCTGGGTGGAGCAGAAGGGAGTGTCAGACTCTTACTGACTAAAACCCACCCGTGTTCCTTCCTTAGCCCTTTATGTACCAGGGCAGCGGTAACCCTTTCGGACGATCCCGCTACCCCGGCAGGCTTCGGCCCTGTCGGGCCCCGTCATCTATGCTGACATCTCTTTGAGGCGCACGTGGAACACTTACGCGCCGTCCGGCACGGGCCTGGTCCTGATCGGACGGAGAGCTACCCATTGCTCTCCGCCCGCAGGCCCGCGCCTACGGTGGCCGGGAGTCGTCACGCGGCTCCCGACGCCCGGAGCGTCTCCCTCGGCGGCTGAGGCGTGAGGATCTCTCCCTCGCCCATCCCGCCACCTCCTTCGCTAGCATGACTGCTTCGCAGAAGGAGGTGACCGCCTCCCACTCCCTCTCGCCCCGGACCATGGCTTGCACCAGGGCCGGACGCGAGAGGTCGCCGCCGCTGCCGATCGCCTCTACGAGGACACGGCGGTGCTCTGCCCAAGCGGGGCAGACCTCCACCGTATGCTCCACCGTGTCCTCTGGGCGATCCTCGCAGTGGTGACACCCGGGCGTCTCCTCCCGCCTGATGATGTGCAGGAACCTCCCGAAACATCCGTGTCCGGAGAGGACCTGCGTCAGGCGGTAGGTGAGAGCGCCGTGACGCCTCTCTAGCCACTCCTCAAAGAGGGGTCTTATCGCCGCTATCGTGGCGTGCCCTGCGCTGGGTTGCGATAGTAAAGCTGCACCCTAATTGCGGAACACACTATCCATCAGTGAATCATTTTGAAGGATATATTCGAATTTGTTTGCTCAACAACGTAAATAATGCAATTAATGTTGTTGAACTGTCAAAATGAAAGCCATTCCTACTGTTAGTGTGTTACGCTATTACCCCGCTGGTCCTTTCGAATACGAAAACCTTTTAACATCCATTTAGTCTAAGGGATTAGGTACCAAAAGGAGATAGCAGCGCCAACATGTCCACCGCTATAAAAATACTAAATCGGTCATCATAAAAAATTGTAATTACTATAATTTATGAGGAGTGATTAATTATGGAAACAATAGGATCGAACTTTCTTCTATCTTATACTGCGATGACCAATCCTTCTTCCAAGCTGGAATATTTTGGTCATCATGAATGGACGGTTCTTTAGCATCACCATCTTCTTGTTTTCGTTTGTTTTTCCATTCCTTCTGTCACGCTATCATTTACTCCTTTTCATATTATTGCTCAGACCATCCATTAATCTTTTCTTTGGCCTTCCTCTCCCTCTCCATTCATAAACACCTATATGCATCACTCTTTTAGTACCATCATCATAATTATACTACCTTTAGCTGTGGACATCTGAAAACAGACATTTTCTGTCCTATCTGTCAACATGTATTTATTCTTTATCCAACACTGTCCAACATGAAAGGATTTGGATTTCGATTTGATCCCTCGATGTTATCTTGTTTGTTATTTTAAAAGTTAAATTAGATTCAGACATCGTGGTGTTTGCTTTAAAATATTAAATCCAGTGCAGCCGATGTTTGGGTTCAAGAAAAACATTGAGTTTATTTCGTGTTTGTTTCGACTGGAGCTAATATTGACAAACGACCCATCTGTCAAAGTTTCGGTTCATTAATAGACTATTGATGATCTATTGGCTCAAAGGGATGGAAAAGCATTCTAAAATTGAATATTTTTTTGAGCGTTTCTCATCGTTGTCGAAATCTACTTAATCAGTGAGTTGTTCTGTGAATTCCTAACGCCTGGTTTCTGGAATTTTATTAACACAAAAATCGGCCAAGTACACGGGGCACACGGAGAGTTCCGTACCACAAGGCAAACAACACCGAAAAATACACGTTTTTTGTATGGCCAAAAATAAAACAAAGCCAATAAAAATAAAATAAAGTTAATAATAATAAAATAAAGTTAATAAAAATAAAATAAAGTTAATAAAAATAAAATAAAGTCAATAAAAATAAAATAAAGTCAATGAAAATAAAATATAGTTAATACAAACGAAAGGGGCTGTCCCCTTTAATTTTTATTAACTTTATTTTATTTTCACTATGTGAAAATTTCAACTGTCTACCAATTATGGTACAGCCCGCTGACTGTCGGACGGACGGGGTACAGAACCCTAAAAATGAGCTAACAAATTGTCAAGCGCTTATAAACTGCTGTGGTTAGTTGACTGAATTTTCTATGTTAAATGGCACGTCGTTGATAATCGTTCCAAAAACTTGATGTTAATGTCTTATAATATCTATCTACTTAGTATAGTCTAATCTACTTAGTATAGACTACTTCAAAGTAAAACTTTGTGAGAAAATCTAGGCTAATACCTTGTTTACATGAGCTACTAATAGGTACTTGTCTTTTTTGTCCGTGTCCGCTTGTCGCTTAGTAAATAGATTCTGATCTTTTCTTTAATAATATACTAAGCACTATGTCAGCATGGTGTGGCAAGTATCGACTTGTGTGAGCGACCAAGCTTGTGTGAACTAAGCATAACTTAAACCGCCGCTGCACCGCAGCCCTCGGCTAAGTTACGCACATGTAAAATTGCTTTGTATAAAATGTAGGCGGGATCGTCCACTGCGACCCACACCACTCACAGATGCGTAGCTAGAAAACAAATGAACGGCGCAACTAACGTGGTAAACCTCTCCGTGCATATCCTACGTAGCGCTGGATGGTCGACTTTAGCCGGGAACCGCCAATACACAAGGAGCTAGCGTATTGATCAACGCTCGTTCCTTTCCTGTTTGAGGATATGTTTCCCTATATATTATACTGGTGGGCTCGTGGCTAATTGACAACAGCCGCGTTCGGTTCGTTGATGGCTGATTCATCGGCCGTTCATTATATATCGAAACCCCTTCGTGGCTCGGAAAACACGTTAATTCGTTGGTCCCGGCTGTCATTCGTAGATCTTTGACAGTCATTACTGGTAGTAGAAGCCCAAAAGTCTAACAACCAGTCTTACCAAGGGGTAACGTGTTCCATGTAAAATAATGGTATTCTGCTGCATCCGGTTAGATTGGAAGCCAACCCCAATATAGTTGGGAAAAGGCTAGGCATATTGAGTAGGTACAGTTCCTGACTGATATTATCACAGAACTAGCCTAAAGATATGTTTTAATATAGATTTCAAGTAGCCAATGACACTTTAATACGAATTCAACGACCAACAGTTTGTTTGAATAGTTTCAAGCGTTTCCTTTGCGACTGTTTATTTTTATGTTCCTACATATTATTGGAGTTTCTACGATTTTGAGTCTAAATAGCTTTGAATGGTGAAGTAATCTGCTCATATTCATCCGATTAAATAGTCTATTTTGGAGTGCTAAGATATGTGAACTAGGTTTTTATAATGGTGGACATTATGAGACTTACTTTTTTCAACTATAAAATTATCTTAGGTCTGAAATTGTGTGAGCAAGTGTGGTGATCAATTCTCGTTTCTACTATGAGAAAAGGTGTTTGAGGTAGGTACATTACTGGTAGATATTAATGGTGTGTTTACAATTTGTACGGCATACGACAATAGACTTGCTCTCTAGGGAGCAAGTCTATTCTAGATCTAGTCCTGGCGAAAATGTGGGTGTACCAACTACTAACACACCCCCTTCTACCCATACAGAGGACTCAGGCGTGATGTTATGTTCTGTAACGCAACAAGTACTACGGTCTTAGTTAGTTTTAAAAATAATTGATGATTCTACTGTAGTCTGTGTTCGCTCAGATTGCATTCGGAATAGGCCATCAATAATTAAATTAAATGGTATGTAAAACTAAAGTATCTAAGCCGCCCTATTTCCATCCACTCATTAGTTCTCGTCATTTAGTCGACAGTTATCGATTCCTGTTTCAAAATGAAAGCGGATAAAAATAGTGCTTTGTGTGCCCACACTCTTCGTTGTTGTTTCTATTATGTATTAGATGCACTTTAGCTGATGGTTCGGGATGATGGGTGTCCGCCATTTTGGTTTGTTTTGATTTGTGCGTGGAAAGATGCGGTTTAGAATAGTGTTGATGTTTTGTGTGAGAATATTAGATGTGTAATTGGTGTTAAGGATGAGCGGATGACTGCTGTGGGTCGACGGTTTTGTAATAAGGAATCGTTTAATTTGTTAATTTTATAACTAAGTGGTGTTTTTGACGTCTGCGTGTTTATGGTTGCAAGCGCGACTGCTGAACGTGGGATCCTGAATTCAATACCCAGTTTGGGCAAAGTGTTATATGGTTTTCCCTTCAGGAATTTCTCAGCAGCAGCTCGTCTGGATGTGTGCCCAGTTAATTACAATAAGCTCGCCCCATAGCATAGTCAGCCTATAATGTTCCCACTGTACCACACAGGCTTCCTCTCGACGAGAAGGATTGGGCCATAATCCACCAGTGGGCCTGCGGATTGGGAGATGTCACATGTCTTCGATGTTTTGGTTCTAGGGCATGCCAGTTTTCTCACGATGTTTTCATTCACCTTTTTGAGAGCAGTGGTGATGATATAATTTACACAAAGTAAAGTGCCTGCCTGGGTTCGAACCTGTGGCCTGCAACTCGTAACTCGCGGCCATTACCAGTGGACCACCACTACTCCAAGCTCGCTCCCTATTTCACGACAATTAAACATAACAGGCGAAATATACGTCTCTGTATAACGCTCCGGGAAAATACAGTCGTGATGTTTTGTTACCTAAGTGGCGCCGGGTTGTATGTTTTCTGTCAACAGTGATGTCTTTGACATTATTCTTGTCAATTAAACAAATTACGACTTTAAGGCAACGGACATAGATCATTTCTTTTCTTAAAAATAAACATTAACACAAATGTACTTCCTGTGCGCTCACGGCGCTAAACGAAATGGGGACGACAGAAATATATGATTATAATTTGCAGTTGCCACACGGAATTCGGAATCTAACCTGATTTGATCCGGAACGGAACTAAATATAATGTATAGGAACGCAATCCAGAATCCAGACATTCTTTGACGGCATTTGATTAGCGGTTTTTAAGCAACTACCAAGTTCAAGGGTTTGATTCTAGGGGTGTCCTATTCTACTTTTCAAATTGGATTTTCGTGATTATTGATTCGTAAATCAAAATAAAATAAAATTGACCGGTTGTGGTGACTTCACGAGTAGTCTTCGACCCGAAATTTCTGTCAATTGGTCTAACTGTACTCATTATTTTTCACCCAGGATTATGAGATCAGATTATGATGGCATCACTTCATGAAATATACCAACACTGGTTATTTTAGAAGCAAATCATAGCCTTAGTAAAATATAGTATAGGTTGTCGATATACAGCACTTATTTTTTGTGTCGGTTAACATTTTCTACGGCACTAGCAACCCGCCCCTGCTTCATACGCGTGCCATGGCGTCATGTAAAATCATCAATATTTCTGTGTTATATCTAAGTCAAAGTAAATGTATAATGTACATGTATGTATACACCCAAATAAACCTTTTGGTATAAATATTCTAAATTATCTATAGTGAAAACCGCTTCAAAATCCATTGCGTAGCTTAGAGGATTTAAGCGGTCACACAGACGTAATCGAAAAGCGACTGTTATACTATGTACTAGCTTCTGCCCGCGGCTTCACCCGCGTGGATGTCGGAAATTATCCCGCGATGCTACCAGGATAAAAAGTATGTCCTTCCCCAGGATGCCGTCTATCTCTTTGCCAAATCAGAAGTTCAGTGGTTTAGGTGTGAAAATGTAACATACAGTTTCAAGTTCAAATCCTTCCCTTCAAAATCGAATTACCCCTTTTTGCCCCGTCAGGGGTTAATTAACTAATTAGTTAATAACGAATAGGCTTCTATCTATAGAAGCCTATTCGGATTTTGATTGCATTTGTTGTACGCTGTGCCTCGTTGGTTTAGTGGTCGCCAGCGCTAATGCTTATCATGAGATCTTGGGTTCGATTCCCGATTTCGATCAAGAATTTCTCAGTAGCAGCCTGGAGGATTTGTGCCCGGTTAATCGCAATAGGCTCGGCTCCTGGAACTTAAAAATAACTGACGAAATGTGAGTTTACTGGTAGGCACACCGCTGCCTAACCTTTGCGGAATTACAGGCGTGATGTTATGTTATGTTTGTTGTAGGCTCGTGAGTGCTGCTGTTATCAAAGCGGGGCAGTTTACGCACATTTTCAGTAATAAAACATCGTTCGTTATGTTTCCATTTTATGTATACCAAGTTTTTTAGTTGCAGATACCTTTTTCGAGTAGTTTTGAGCCAAATTGTGAAAGGTTTAGTTGGAACTGCAGTACTTAATCGAATATGAAACTATTGCCGAAACAAATAATTTTGTTCGACGAAATCGCGGAATTTTTTAGAAACAATATGGATTTTGTTTGCGTTGGTATACGTAGAATTTTGATAGCGATGAAATCAGAGTTGTCTGTAATCTATTTTACAATTAAAATGTAACGAGAGCTTTACATTTTTGACGTGAGGGCAACGCTAATTACAGCGTGATCCAGTCTCTTTTATGTTGACCATTGATGGATAAAAACTACGATCCTATTTGTAGGAAAGGGTAGGGGTTCAGAGTTTCAGAGAAACCTAATAAATGGCTTTGGGGTCAACTAAAAACCTTTGATGCGTCATTGTATTCATCATTATGAACCACTTTTACTATATAATAGGACCAAACCAGTCTTCTTCAGGCTGAACTTCGTTGAGTGCGTAGAACCTTAACGACTTGATCCCACCAGCGCTCTTTTACTACCGGACTACCAGACGTACCTACTGCAGGGTGCCACCCAAACTTGGTTGATGTCCCGACCAGTCTTACTCAGCCCTTTTCTTCCACATTTATTTTGCGGACAGCCAAAGTGTGCAATTGCAATTCTCTGCTAGCGTCTGTGTTCCCTTCCAACTATAACTCGTTTGCCTTCAAAGCAAGAGTGAACAGGCATCTTTTGGGCACGCTCGTTCCATTGTAGACCTCATTCATAGCTTTCTATCACGCGTGATCGAGGTCAAGAGCAAGTCCATTAAGTAATAAATTTAAAAAAAACTTTTTGAAAATTAAGTTATTTTTCACTTTATAGTGTTATTTTGGAAGACGATAGTGTTTTTTTGTAAAAAAGTTTTCTTTTTTCACTTTTTAGTGGTAGGTGCCTACCCCCACAAGTTCATTAAACAATATTTAGGGGAAACCGGGGCAATGCGGGCCCCTTAAGGAAAATCTTGAATAAAACCTTAGAAAAACAAGATAATGAAAAAATCGACAGCCATTTATTAGTCTCATTAAAGTTCTTTAAAATTAACGTAAAATAATTGTCTTAGCCTAACAGTCTTTGGTGATAATCAAACTTAAAAAAAAAAAAGAAATTGCCTGTTTTGCCCCGTGTCCGGGGTAAAATGGTCATATGCGGGGGCATAATAGGCATACACAGGTATATTCACTTATGTAAGTTTAAAACCGAGCACAAAATGTACAAATGTGAAGGGACTCGTCATCATTATCCTCTTCGCCGGCGCAAGAGCAGTGGGCCCATCTGTGGCATGCACGGCAAGTGACCCAACCCTCAGTAGATTCGGAGTACCAATATCCACAGTACAAACACTCTACATCTTCTTCCTCCGATTCGTTTTCCTTATTTTTTTCATTCTTCTTCGTCTTTTTCTTCTTTCCTTTCTTCTCACAAGCCACTGGTGTCCGTGTCTGGACTTCTTCCATATCCTTCTTATAAGGTGAACTGGTTATTAATGCCGTTTTTCCACGTTTCCTAGTGACTCGTTTTTGGACTCGTGCTTTTGGGTTTTGGCATGATATCTAATGGCGACATGACATTAAAAGATGTTCCAGGTGGTGGAGTTGAACTGTAGGATTGTTGATGGACTCGGAGAGGGTGATATAGGAGGCTGCACGATATTTGGTTGTGTCAGAGAACCAGTTGGACTTTGTGTGGGATTGTTAATAATCAACGGTCGTGGTTGGGTCTCTTGATTCAATGGGGACTGTGGTACAATTGCATCATCTATAGGCAGGTCTGTGGTGTCAGCAGCTAAAAAATCCTCATCACTAAAGACGTCTGGGTTAACAGGCCATATGCCTGTTTTACGAAAACCATTAATTGCTACAAGCATTGTCGCAGATTTTAAAAACGCATTGCAAAATAGGGCAGCTACTTGATAATGTGTCACTACACGCCCTGGATTTATTCGCAGCCATTTTTTAACTTCTTCTCCATAATATGCACTTAATGGTTTCATAAAACTAACATCCAGCGGTTGGAGACGGTGCGTGCAATGTGGAGGGAAACAGATAATATGAACACCGCTTGATCTGGCAACATCGATGAGTTCTAAACTTTTAACATGGCTAGCGTGTCCATCTAGGAGTAATAAAACTGGTTGTTCCTTCGTAGGTCTGGACCAGGTCACAAACTTATTAAACCATTTCAAGAAGATTTCCTTTGTTATCCAACCTTTCTCGTTACATTCTGCCCAAGAATTGGGAGGAGCTCCATCCATTAGTTCAGGCTTAAGTCTTTGACGTGGAAATATGAACATGGGCGGCATGAAAACCCCTGTAGCACTCATACATATTTCGACTGTAAAGAGTTGGCCACGCTCTGCGGATGACAAAGACCCAACTTGTTTTCTACCTTTGGTGGCCACAACTTTTCCAAGGCTTTTTGCTACAGTAGTCATTCCGGTTTCATCAACATTATAAACTTTATCCGCTGTAATTTTATATTTATCTACTGTCTCAACTAAAATGTTAAAAAAAGCCTCTACAGCTTGGCGGTTAAAGCCCATGGCTCGAGCAGCTGATGTGGCTTCAGGCTTGCGCAGTGACAAAGAAGAATTGCGTTTTAGGAAATTTGCTAACCAATCCTCGCCAGCAGTTTGAGTAGTCGGATCAAAATTATGTGGGATGGGTGGATTATTTTTTGTGGCCAATTGATAGGCCAGCTGACGAACTTCTTTTGGAGACAAACCAAACAATCTACCTTCCATATCTTTAATATATGAAGCTAACTCTTCTTCTTGAGCTGTTGAGAATACCGGTCTGTAGCTACCTAGTTTAGTCGGTGATAAATATTGTTTTTTTTTGTATTCTTCGAGTTTTCGTTGCAAAGTCGATCGTGGCATATTGTACTCAAGAGCGGCCCGTTTACAGCTTAACCTTCCGCTTGCCACATCCCTTACTGCTGCTTCCATCTCCTCCAAGCTCCATTTGGCACGGTCTGTCTTCCTTTGGTAGTGGCGAACCATAATTGTATCTGCAGAAAAAAACATAAACTAAATACAATTATCCGAGGCAAAACGGGCACCCTGCCCATTTTGCCCCGCTCAAAATGCCCCCAAGGTCAAATAAAATATATCTTAACCTAATCAAACGAATATCTGGTAGTTAGTTCCCAACTCTTTCTAGTTATTTAGTCACATAATTGAACATAGGAATTCACTTAATAACTGAGCATTTAACATATTCACAAATTGGCTACAAAGCAGACTTAAATATGAAAAATAATATCAAATGCATCAACTTACGTAATTTCGTTCTGTCGACGTACGACGCGCAGCTACACACACACAATCACTTGTCTCGCTAGCGCGAGGTCGACTGGAACGCAATCCGACTAGTTCCAAGCGTCTCGATTTATTATCCTGCGCGGGAGAGGGGGTGTCCGTTTTACCCCGGGGGCCCGCAATGCCCCGGCTTCCCCTACTACTAAATATCAGTGACAGGAAGTTATTAAAATAGCATCAATATAAACTAAGTGGACAAAAATCGTATTATTAAAGTTACGAGTAACTCAAAAACTACCCAAGCAAAGTTAATCAAATTTATATGGGACCCCTGAGGCATTGCACCTTATCCATTAAAAAAAAGATTTTTGCTAATCCATCTATATATGACGGCACGAACATACATAAACAAAAAATAAAAAAAATATAGATATTAACATAATAATAATTGAGAACCTCCTCCTTTTTTGAAGTCGGTTAAAAAAAAACGAAATGTACAAAAAAGAAAAAGAACCAGTTGCTCAATACATTTATGTTCGTAAAACTCGACAAAACGAACAGCAGATTTTTTCCATTTCAGGACTAACAATCATGCTAGCCTTTATCTTTTCCTCACCATCCTATGTTCCTGAGAATCAACTAAAAAGGGAGCTATAATAAAACAATAACAAGAAAGCCAAAGAAACCGAAACTCACTCGAAAATCGCACATATTCGCACTATAAATATGAATAATTTCACCTACATTCGTATTCCCGGCTAAACCCGTATGAACCCGGCACTACACTCATATTTAGCTACGCTTGACCCAAATACCGTGTGCGCCCGGCTTTATGGAAAGCGTTCCGTGAACAACTTGCTTTAGAAAATTTTGTTTTATTCAGGACACAAGCAGTAGGAAGATAGTTGCAGTAGCCTGAAAGCTCACAGATAGGTCGAGCTTTTAGATCCTAGTGTATAGTTATTTTTTTATTAAAATTGTATTATTACTGCAGTGAATGGAAAGTGTGTGTGTAATTGAGTTTTTTATCAGGATTTGTCAGGAGCATTCCGGAGTCTAGATTTGTATCCAGTCGATGGCAATAGACTCGCCCCGTATTACGTGGGACTTAAACATAACTGGTATATTGTGGGTGTGTAGATCTCTGAAAGAAAATGGGAGAGAGGACGATCGTCTTCAAAAATTGTCGTTATAATGAAGATACAGGACACCAGAGGGCCTATTCTCGTAATTTTAAGAACGTTCACGGTCCGATGTCAGCCTCAATCTGTCAAAAATATCTCTAATTTCTCTACCTATTGACATTTGTTTGTCGCCGAGATGAGACTGCGACTAGATTTTGAACGTTTTAATTTACGAGAATTGGCCTTCTGGTCTGAACTTCGCGAAAGAGTTTTTCCGGAGGAAAGCCACCACCATACTTATAGCTACCGCCGAGCTGTGTTCCGCACCCTAATTGCGTAACACACGATCAATTGGAATCTGAATCATTTTGAAACAAATTGCTAATCCATTGCTTCATAAGTTCGAAAAATTGGTCTGCTCAACACGTAAATAACGCACTGAATGTTGTTGAATTGTCAAAATGAAACCGATTCCGATTGATCGTGTGTTACGCAATTAGGGTGCCATTTACAAGTTTTGAGTTTTTCAGCTTTGTAACTGGAAGAGTTCCATCTATAGTTCTATGCTTATAGTACTTAATATTATAAAGAGGTAACATTTTGTTTGTTTGTTAGTTTGCCGAGCAAAAGGAAAAAAAAGTCAGAAATAACGCTAAGCGAAAACGAAATAGTAACACAGGCGAGCGAAGGGGGCGGAAATTTCCCGCCGACCAAGTCAAACTAAAACACAAACTATTTATTTCCACTAAACTAATTACAGGCACTTTTGAATTGTCAAGGGTCGGTCAGTCAAGTCGCGGACAGAAGGCAGGAATTAATGTTGAGAGGTACATTTTCTAGCTGGACACGACAGACGTGGTATAGCAGGTGGAAAAGGCAAAAGTTAGCACTGACAACTGTGAGGGTCATTGCCCTTTTCTTACGTAAATATACAGAACCTCGGTTACTTTACTACATGCGTCGTAGGAACTACTACTACAACATTCTTGTATTTGTCTAAACTTATACAGACTAAACATAACCGGAATGGTTGAAAACAAAACTTTATTCATAGATTAGTTGGTAGGTAGGTACTATTAGTTTCTAGTTTAGTCAAGTCCTGGAATTATTTTTTTTCTCTCGTATCTATGGTTCTTATAACCATAGATATAGGAAAGAATTTAAGAACTATAATCCTAAGTGACAATATAGAGAAGTCAAATGGTTTGTTTGTTTGTAAGAGGTAATTTCTGAAAGTAGTTACTGATCCTCACTATTGCCGAGTGTCGTAGGATATGTTATTATTACGGTAAAGTTGACTTTCAGATTGGTCCCATAGAAATTTCATCAAAATCGGTTCAGTAGTTTGGTTTTTAAACTAAAATAATTACTGGTAAAAGTTAAGCCGTTGGTCCCAGCTACGGGTCGTCAGAAGCCCGAAAGCCTGACAACCAGTCTTTCGTATTACCCAGTAACTGGGTTGTGGAAAGGCTGTCGCTCCATGTAAAATGCTGGTACTCAGCTGCATCCGGTTAGACTGGAGGTTGACCCCAACATAGTTGGGAAAAGGCTAGGCAGATGGTGATGTTTTCTGATAATTAAGTTCTGGCCAAACTAGTGTAATCCTAAACGATATTAATTAGGATTTGTAATTGGATCAAATTAATTTCATTGGAACACTTTATCGATGATAATTATATTATTACAGTGTTGATTAGGAGCTGTTTGTTATTTGATTTTGTAAAACAATAGGGTAGTTGCTTGGGTAAAATAATAATAATTATATTTAGTCCGTCAGTTAGATTATCGAAAAATAATGGACACGTATTTTTTCTTTTGTCAATCAAACAATAAACGACAAAGATTTAGCGCGTCAAAGTTTGGGAGTGGGAGGTCGTGACGTCACTTGCTTGCAAAAATGTCGCAAGCAAGTGACGTCACGCGGAACTTTAACGGGCGATATCTTCATAATTTTTTATATAATTGACAAAAGAAAAAATACGGGTTCAATATTTTTTGATAATCTAACTGACGGACTAATTAGATTTTGTTTGGAAAATAGTTATTGAGATAATTATTATTACGGGTTAAATAATGGGAATAAACAGACCAGAAACCTAAAATTAATTAATATTACTAGTAATGGTTTAGGTACTAGAATGGCTTAGTTTTACTGTTCGCGTTTACTCAACAGTAAAACTCCTAAGTAAATTCCTTCTATATCAGTTTTTACATCTAAAAGTTCTATGGAAAAGATCTCCATACAATGTTAATTAAATATCTTCCGAAGAGAGTCCGGAGCCTGGATTTACGCGCTCGGTTTATGGAAAAAGGCTCGCCCCCTATTACAGATAGTGCCATCCACGAACACGCGCCCCGCTCTTTTTCCTAATCGCTTACAGTACAAGTGTGCAACATTCCGTTAGTGTTCTAGTTTTGTCTTTACACACTCGTGTCTCGAAAAAACTAAAACACTAACGGTTAGGAAGAGTGCAGCGCGTTTTTGTGCGTTACTCACTATCTGTACATGGGACTTCAATACAAAGTGCGAAATGTGGGTGTACTGCAAGTACACCTCTGCCAAACCCTTCGGGAAAATGGGCGTAATGTTATTGTAGAGCGTCTGATACACTATTATAGACAGTCACTTGTCCAATCTGCACACAACTGCACGACTTTTTCAAATAGCTCCTGTCAAGACGAGGACAGAAATAACTACACTTGAAATGTTCATAATGTTGAGCCTAAAGTCAGGGCTTCGAAACGGGTCCGTATACGAGTACCAGGACTTAACTAACCACACAATTTAAAAACTTGGTGATCAGTCTCCTAAAAAGAGAGAGAGATTGGCTGTCTCTAAAATCTCTGTAATGCGCTTCACTGTACATCTGGCATACATAATCACCTTCTAGTAACTCATAGTACCACTAGACTGTATTTAATCGTGTGTCAGACAGCACGCTTGCACGCTTGGCACTCGGCAGAGTTATGTCTCATGTGTGTCCAATTAGACAGCTGGCATTCCTATATGTCTCGAGAATATCACTCATCTTTGTCATAACTTTTTGACGATAGCTCAACCAGCACCTGGTTAAACTATCGGTTCACACTATTGACAGCTCACTCCACCTAAGTTTTCACGTCGAGATTTTCACAAAATTGACCGGCAAGATTTTAGATGGGACGAAGTGTTGCACCTTTGTTTTCTGTCGTCCAAAGGTTCCACGTGAGTCAACTAATCTTACCTTATGTTATTAATAATGCAAACGTTTAGAACATACTGTAGTATATTACATAATCAACCTTTAATGTTCCTACTGCTGGGACACCGGCCTCATCTCTTCGAGAGGGAGTGGGCTGTAATCCACCACACAGGCCTAGTGCGGGTTGGTAGATTTCACATATCTTCTGTCTGTAGTATATTACTCTAGTCTATTTGTAAAGATGGATAATTATGACAGAACTCCGCTTCGATTAAATAAAGTTTATGCAATTGGTTTTCTGGTTAATTCATATTTTTCTGCAAGCGTTTCTTTGTGTACCATTGCAGTGCTAGTAAAGACCTCTTTTCAAATTTATTCCTATCTCTCGTTATGTTTGTCTGTTTATAACAAAAGTCTGAATATTTAAAATTTGTTGAATAGCTTCTGTTCCTGAGCCAAAACCCAGACACATTTTCTTAATAACTTTACCATTTACACTCATGACTTCACTAGTGCTGCACAAAACAACCAACCTTTATGCTATCTATAAAATTAGTGGTTACTACATTTGTTATTACCTAAGCAATATTTAGGGAGATGACAGGTGACACACACTAGTCCCTGTATTATAATTTATACCGATGACTTCAACAGATCGTAATGACGACGTTAATTCTCAAATAGCTTCTTTACTTTATTTACCGTCTGGCTAGTTTGCCAAACTATTAAATATGAAAAAGATGAAAGTGTAAACAAACTCTTCAGGTTAAATTCTTACGAAATCATTCACTAAAGGAAATTAGTAACGTCCATCTGTATTTCCCTATGGACTTAAACATAACTGGAAATGTGAGTGTACCTACTAAGGTACTCCCCTGTCTAACCCTTCGGGGAAAAAGGCGTGATGTTATGTTGTGTCATCTATATTTAGGCTACAGCTTTATATCTCACCGCTTTTACCAATAATTATAGTTTGAATAACATTATTAAATGGTGATTGAAAAATCATTGACGAAAATTGAGGTTATAAAATTAGCTTCAATTGTCAAATGAAACACATCTTTATGGTGATTTCCAATTAGAATTTCGGGAATCAAATCAAAGCACTTGTCGGCGGCATCCACATGTAACTTTTGTAAACCATTTGTATACATTTTCATCACATACTTTTGGAACAGATTTAACATAATATTTTTTCTTAAGCTTTCATTTTTCTTTTCTGGACTATGCCTTCCTAGTCTTTCATAAACTGTACATAGACACAGCTTTCATTTTTCTTTTCTGGACTATGCCTTCCTAGTCTTTCATAAACTGTACATACACACGTGGCTATTTTGTTGACTTTTCGTCTTTTCTCCTAAGGTATAATCTTGTTGAGAGCTGACTGCCTCAGGGCATTCAACATAAACATACGTATACTCACGCTATTCCCAAGGGAATGCAGAAACCACACAGCGCCACGTGCTACGATCCTTACATACTCCAATCGTTTCGTACAAGTTCACGTGAGTTGTTTGTTATAGTGACCTGACTTTTATAAAGGACATGGACAATACATATAATGTATTTTTATAAACACATACGTTTTTGTTGGACGAGCGAAATAAAACTGAATTGCGTTGCTCTGAAAGGAGAATTTATTTTTATTAATCACAAATCTGAAAGGAGAAACAACATTGAAAGCTATTATTTCTCAAATCCTTTAACTTCTTGTTTAGTTTTATTTAATTTCATTTTTCTCAGTTATTCCGTTCATTAAACCACAGAGTCGCGTCATCGTGGAAAGTAAAGTAGTCCACATGCATAATTGAATGGTGTACCTACTGCACTTCGCGGTTTAGCTCGCATAAGTTTCGATCCCGTGAGAATATCGGGATAAAAAGTAACCTTTGTCCTAACCCAGATCATTGTCTACCTATGTGCCAAATTTCATCAAAATCCGTTCAGCCGTTTTGATAGCCGTGATAATTGGTCGGATTTTTCGAAATTCAAATAAGATAGAGAAAACTTACTGGAACAGCGCTAATCACCAATCAAATCAGTGCAAGTTCTTCTAGAGCGTCACCTCAACCATGTGAGTGTTTCAACTAACACACGAGAGTTAGTATAATCTGTCTACTAACGTTCCCACTGCCGGGATACAGGCCTTCTCTCTGTGAGAGGGAGTGGGCCGTAATCCACCACGCGGGCCCAGCGGGGCTGGAAGATGTCACATGTCTTCAAACTTTTGTTTCTAGGACATGCCGGTTTCCTCACGATGTTTTCCTTCACCGTTTTGGGAGCAGTGGTGGTGAATTTACATAAAGTAAACGCCTGACTGGATCCGAACCTACGTCCTACAACTCGTATGTCTCGGCTATTACCACTGCCCGCTGCTGCCACAGGCTTTGCACCGCGTAAATCAGGATTAACTTTGTGTTAGTGATATATTTCCGCGGTTTTCCTTCATTACGTATGTAGTTTAGCAAATTATAATAATAAATCACAATTTTACGCGAAGTTTAATAAACAAAATTATAATTGAATTTCATTACCTGTGTGATGTATTTATCCGGTATTTTGCCACCTGCGCTTTGACGTGGAACTAATTATTGTAGAGCGATGTAATTAGTGTTTACTTATTATATACTAGCCATATACATAGATAGTGAGGTAGATCCAATGTTCAATAGGGATTTAGCAGAATTAGGTCAACGTTATGATCATTTTGATTCGCTCGATCAAGCTGATTTTACTTATGTTGAAAGGATATTCAATGCTGCACTCTGTAGAAATCTTTCATTGTCCATTTTTCGTTGCTGATTGAACTGCCTTAATTTAAAAATAGAAATCAGCCACCAAAAATAATTTCATACCACGGATCGAAAGTCCGAAACACAACAATACAAAATTCACCAAACAATGAATTTCTCAAGCGACCCCCACAGACCAGAGCTATCAATTACACCAACATCAGCAGAACAAGCCTTCAGTATTCTTTGGTCGACCTCGCAAAATTTCCCACAGTGATATCACTCGCAGGAATATATTTAGCGGTATGAATGAAGCGACAGCGTTCGATCTATTTGGAGCCGCGATTGTGTCATGAGCTTAAAACGATGATTACATTTTTTTGGGACGATCTCATTAGTCACTTTGATTTTTTTACACATTCCTTGTGGCACTACTTAACACGTATTTTTAATAGATTTTCGATATTCTACCTAACAAAAATAAAAAAAATATATTGACAAACAACGCACAGCCAAAACTACTGGGTCTAGAAGTTTAAAAATTTTGCACACGAGTTCGTTATTAGGTAACGAAGGATTTTTGAATATTCATCCCCTAAAGGGGTTAAATAGGGGATGAAAGATTATATTGTAAGTTCATCACTTTTGCTGATGGGAAATACCATCGGGCACTCGATCATGGGAATATCGGAATAAAAGTAACCTATGTCCCAATCCAGGTCACCGTCTACCCATGTACCAAATTTCATCTAAATCTGTTTAGCCGTTTCAGCGTGAAAGCGTAACAAGCAAACATACAATGGGATTAACACGCTTGCCAATTAGATTTGTAATCCCAGTTTTTGTATCTGCAGATTGAAGATTACTGGTACCTATCATCATCTATATTTTTGACTTCCTCGTTGGTCTAGCGGTCGGTTACTTTCATTTCGATCGAGCAAAAGGGAAAACGAGAATTTTCTGGGTGTAAACTCAATTAATTGTGTTTACATTCAGAAAATTGGTAGCCCGCAATCTAGATTTGTGGCTGATTTATGGAAATAGGCTCGCCTTTAATTACATGAGACTTATATAGGTATTTTTGACAGTATATTGTACTTTCATGACGAAAAACCACCTGATAATGACATAGTATTAGTCCGTCTCCAAAACATTGTTCGGTCACCCAGTGAAAGCTGTCCGTGGGAAGTCTATTCTGAAGAGCGAATGAAGCGAGACTCCTGCGTCGACTATGTAGGTCAGACTTGATGACGTCATCACGCGTCGATGATATTTGAAATTGTGTATCTTCATTTATTTATTTTATGTATTTGACAGAATCTATAGGGTTTGTGTTGACGTTCCGTCGGATCCCAGATGGTACGGTACAATTTAACGATTCTGTTATTTATTTATGTTTTATTTCATGTGCCAATGAAATATGTTATAAAACATTTGTGGTTTGATGAAGAATACTACTTCTCTTTATACTTGCCTTATTGCAAGGTAGAGGCAGAGGCTTCTTCTGACACAGAGAAGGGACCACCATTAATTACCATTCTTTCTAAATGTATGCTGGCGATTTCAGACTACTTTTCTTTACTTTAAACCAGTGTTATCTTAAACTAAAACTAAAAGATATAACTTATAAGGCCATTCTAATACATTAACATTTTGCTGACTTAAGAAAGAAAAAAAAGTTATCTCAAAGAAAACAGACAGCTCTAACATCAATTTTAATGTTTCGCTACATTACCCACTACTTGTACCCCGATAAACCTTACAAGAAATTGACCGAAAAAATATACGCAAATGTAGTTGTAAAAACATTCGATTCGTTCGTAGGTCATTTCTATTTGCGTACCGGGGTTGAGGCGACCATTTCTTTTTATGACTAGACTATAATCGGTCCTAAAGAGTTAAATACAGAAGGTTGGATCCATATATTCTGAGAAAACATACGCACACATAGACACGCTTCACGTACAGCGAGTGCAAGCGCACTCGCGACTGGCATTTGCTTGAGATCGCCGCCGGTACGCGTCTATGTGTGCGTGCGCTTAATTTCGCTCGTTGCATAGAGCTAGCCTTCTGTACCTTTCTAGTTTGTGGTATCGGTTAGATATTTTTTCCCCGAATTAGTTTTTACTAAAGACCATTGTCGTTTTATTTTCTGTTTGGAGTTTGAGTTTATTTTTAGTATTGTGTATTTATTGGTTTAGGTTTGAGCATTATTCCTTTCAGGGTTCGGCGAAAATCTTAGGTTTATTTTCATTTCGTAGGAACCCTTTTACGATCAATCGCGTATTTTATTTGTTGTCCATTGCTAAACATGTCTAAATAGCAATTTCGGGCTTAGTCAGTATGTCAAGTTCGTAACTGATTTCTGAAATTACCTTTGCTAATGTATTGGAAATTTATGATGCTCATCTCATTGATAAAATCATAATCTTTATATGTCTCCTTTCTCTCAGTCTACAGGTTGTCTGTAAGAGATTGAGATGCGATAAGACCGCCCATTGTATGCTAGTTTGAAACATGATTGTCATTTTTGTTTTATGGGGTGTGCAATAGAAAATGCAATGCATATTAAATAAATACCCAGGTAAATAAAGAGCGTGACTATATAATCCTATTGTCGATATAAACTCATATGCATTCTCAAAGGAATCATTTTACAATGAAGCATGAGTAAAATATCAAAAATAAAAATAGAACCCAGCAACACTATTGCGATACATTCATGGCTCCGTCGTGGTCGCCGCAACTATTTGTGTTACGGGGTTAAATCGTCGATTACGACTCAGTGCTCTACTATTGGTTTGTTTTGATGTTTTGCACCCTACACCCGTCACTATTCGACATGTTTTTGATGTCAGAGAAAGAGTATTCTATCTATACAGGCAGATGACGATCTGCCTGTATAGATAGAATACTCTTTATAATATGTGCATCATTTAGATTACCGATATTCCAACTATGTTGAGGTTGGCTTCTAGTATAACCGGATGCAGCTGAATACCAGTATTTTAAATTAATGGAGCAACTGCCCATATAACTTCTAGAAAGAAAGAAAAAAGAAAGAAAGAAAAAACATTTCAACAATCCAGTTGCTGGATAACGCTATATCCCTTGGTATGACTGGTTAACAGACTTTCAGGCTTCTGATTACCCGTACAGGCTATCAAAGATTTACGAATGGCAGCCGGGACCAACGGCTTAGTAGGCTTTCCGAGGCACGGGGGGGTCTCGGTATGAAATGAATGGCCACCCATCCGCAGATTGACGGCGGTAAGCATAGCTTAACCTTGATCGATCGTCCCGTGCAGCTTTCACTTAGCCACGAGCTCCTCTAATGTCAATACATTGAAACGGGGATTGAATTCCCTAGGTTCTGTACTGAAGACGTGTCGAATTATACACATTAATGTGATATTGGTTACACGTGCTCTGTCGCATATACAGGGAGGCGATTTATTATCTGCATCCATCAAGGGGGTGACTCTACCCGTCTTAACGATGTGATGTGATTCTTTTCTTTCTTTTGATGTGACTAATATTTTTTAACAATATCATTTAAAAGAGTGTCCATGGAGTTTCTTGCCCGCTCTTCTCCACAGGAAAATACTACCCTTTGAAATGTGCATTTAGCTTCATCTTTCTGACTACCAACTGCTTGACAATTCAAAAGTGCCTGTCAATGGTTTAATCGAAATAAATGCTTTGAATTCATACTAAACAATTTACGCTATGTAACTCATATCCGATTGGTGAAAAAAAAAACGAATTCCTATACAAAAGCAGACAGACTATTTCGATGCATGTATGAAAAGTTTTTTTATTTTTACGAATCGGATTTGTGTTTAATTGCAAAAGTTGTTTAGTATGACGGACGGATAGAATAACCTCTTTCATGGATGCAGGTGGTTAAATGGCCACCGGTATAAAATCAATGCTAGTTTAGATGGAAGGGTTATGTAATACTGCAGCGATTGCTAATGTCTGCGCTATCACTAGTAGTAGGTACTCTGTGCTATCACCCACTGCTTGACACGCTTAGTTAGCTGCGCCACAGGGACGTAATCAATAGAAACTCACATCGCACTTTCAGTTACCTTTGCAGCTTTTTTTTAACTTATAAATCAGTTTCTCTCTGGTTTCTACACTGTGTTCATTTTAGTATGAGTGAAATGACGCATGCTAGATGCTTATTTTAGAGCTGTGACATAAATGGAAAATTGGTTTTTCAATTGTCATACGCGTCTTAGTGTTTTGAGCTATTTAAAAAAACGAAACAGCTTGCTTTGAATCGTCATATTAATCATCATTATTATTAAGTTAATAATGTGACATTTACTTTGACCTCATGTTCTATGTGCCCTGATACCTGCACATTAACAACGAACTTATAAACGCTACTGATAATGCTAAACTCATAATATTTAAGTTCAAAGCTGACATAATTTTAATTGCCATAAACGCGCTAAGAAGAGAAATCAGCAAAAATATAAACACAGCGAAAGTACCTACATAAATAATAAATAATAATGTTTCTTTTTATTATTTGCAACACTAAATAAAATGCAAATAAAAAAACTCGTCTAAAAGATACGTTCTTGTGTGTCGTGTCAACGGCGTTCCCTGGGGAGTTCGTCTACCAACTATGCCCCAGTACTCCCCTCCCCCCCCAGTCTGTAAGTTTGTTTGTATCTACTTCTGCAATACTTTTGGTTACCTTCGAAGGCAAACGTAAACATAGATGAAACCTCTTGCTGTAGTGTTCATCATTGAAAGCTAAAATTCATGTTTGCAGGAATTTAACATTATTGTTCGGCAGTGACTTTTACACCGTCACATTCATCGTCATATTTTGTAAACAACCCAATCCTGCTTCGCGGTTTTTTTACAATAAATACTTTAACTTTACTAATGTTGGTACCATCAAAAATCCATTATGCACTTTAGTTGCTTTCTCAGTCACACAGATACACATGAAAATAGACTTCTTTATAAACATAATATATAAAACATGTCCCGGAATTGACGCACACCACCAAACACCCCAATTACAATATTATGTTATAATCAAAATACATATACTGAACTTTTGCTAACATGTATGTCGGAGAAGGTATATCTGTCTCTCGTTAGCATCAGGCATATTTTAATTACTGTGGGCGTACTATGGGTAGTCTGGGTACAATAGAAAAACGGTTTACAGTTCAAATCAGATTATAATTTACGAACAAGTTAGTCACACTAGCGAATCACACACTCACACAACTCAACGATACGGAACGCAATTGACAGTTTCTATGCACATGTTGTTCGTACGATGTCCAATGTTTCGATTCGCCCGAGAGCTCTGCTCACACCGCTTTTGTAGCTGTTGCTCTCGTCCCACCACGAACTCAGGCTAGACTCTGTCTAGCGCCACGAGATGGCGCTAACGTTTTGAATAGTCAAACGAATGACTCCGACATGTATTAAACATTGTTTATTTATTTAATTAGTTATACTGATTGTGGAAGAAAATTGTGGTCACATTACAAATCTACGCATGCACAAAATCACACACGTATCTAGCGCAGTAGGTACTTCGTCCATTTTGGTTTATTTTGACTGTACTGCCGAAGTGTGACTGTACTTTACGCAGTTTAAAGTAATAATTTTTGGGATAAAAAATTACCTATATTAGGAATGCTGGAAATGGATACGGTACACGATTCTGAACAAACTACTTTCATAATATGCATTAATTCAGTTACTAATTGTATATATTTTAATCGATACTGTCTCAATGCCATTCTGTCTGCTAATAATGAGCAGTCATTATTATTCTACGTTAATAAGCCGCTGCGCGCTGTAAAAATAATAACCTGTATGTATACATTATGGATGCAATAAAGATTGAATTAAATTGAACATGTGGCTTAAACAGACATTGATTGATCAGAGAAGATTAAATTGCCATTATCACTTCGTCAAATTGATTAGCGATCGCTTTTATCCCAAAAGTCTACACCACTTTTCATCCTACAGTTCTTACTCGAATATATTCAACATCTAATAAAATGGTCTTCACCTACATTTCGTTTAGAATTCGCACATTGACGAACGTTTTGTTTACGTACATCTAATTTAGTAATTAGTTCACAGCGACGCCGCCGTGGTCGGTACATAATTAGGTATTAGTCTGTATGTTAATGTATGTTTGGATGTTAGGATAGTCGCGTCCTAACCAAAACCCAAAACCCTTTGTGGGAGCGACCACGCCTTCGGGTTCGCCGAACAAAAATTGACATATGAATGCGACGACCGCGTATTCGTACGAATGGTCATTATGGTTAGGACGCAGGGTATGTACAGTGTGGCCGATGAGAGAATGCGTTTTTGACACCTGTCAGTTCTGTGTGTGTCTGACAAACGAATACGTGTTTTACGAATTTGATTTTTATTAGCTACTAAAATTCGGTATGTAAAGTAAAAATTAAGATTCCAAAACCATTTCGAGATTTTATGTTTCCAAGCCGTATTTTTCTATTTTTAGGGTTTAAAATTTCAAGATCGTCTTTATTTTCACATTAATACTTAGAATCACTTGATTTTCATTTGACCTCTAAATTACGTCATATCGAAACCTGAATCGGAACTTTTCTGTGCCTTTAAAAATATTTTAAAAAATAACTGAAAAATACTTTACATACCGAAATGTCGCACTGTCAGGTGTCAGGAACGCATTCTCCCGACGGCCGGGCTGTAGGTATACTTGCACATTTAATCGTATTCAATAACTTGACAGTTGGAGGGATACCAGTTTCTGACCAAAAGAATGAGCAAAATTTATGTACTTTTGATAATGTACTCACATCCATATTATATTTTTTAGAACGAGATTTATTTTTTTTAAATGAGTATCTCCTATTCTACGTTTTTAAAAAGACAATAAACTAAAACTAACGATTGACCATATAAGGTTAGAAACACCAACCATATTCTATAGAATATTGAAAATAACCAAAGCAAGTTGCTTACGATACGATGCGATACGATCCGTTGCTTCAATTGTGAGTCAAGAATAAGGGGTAAAAATAAATATTAGCATAAAACTGAATAATTCTAATAATCTAAAAGAACAACAAAAATCTTTTGTATGGCTAAGAAGTGTTTACCGAAAGAAATAGGTTTTTGTGTAATAGGCAGAGAGCCAGGAATATGTCATGCATAACTATTACGTTTATACATTCATAGTAATACCTATGTTCCTATACATTTGTGGTTTTCTATACTGACCATTTGCTAAGTATTTTTACGGCATATTTTGCGTAGTGACTGGCGATTGGATTCTGCGTTATGGGAGCGATACGAATCGGGCATAGAACATAATAATAATTATTTATTCTTCTAGCTTAGAGACACTTAGTTGTTTTGTCCAGTGTTTATGTTTATAAACACACTTAGGGGCTGATTTTCCATTCCGACGTCAGATTTAGATCGATGATGTGGTCGTGAGTTCGAACCCAGGCAGGCACTTTACTTTGGGTAATTATTTTCCACTATTTTCAAAACGCTGAAAGAAAATATCGTGAGGAAAAACCGGTATATCCTAGAACCAAAAATTTAATGATATATGACATCCACCAACCCGCACTGGGCCCGCGTGGTGAATAACGGCCCACTTCCTCTCACAGAGAGGAGGCCTGTGTCCCAGCAGTGGGAACATTATAGGCTGATTATGCTAAAATACATCTAGCATAAGCATGCTAGATGTATTTTATCCGGGGAATAAAAATGCCATCTAACAGTTTTTGTACAGAAAATCTGTCAATAATAAAGTAATACTTCGATTAAATTAAAATATCTGGCGCTGTAAAAGCTCTTCATACAAAAGATGAGAATTAAATAGAGATTTGTAATCTTATAAAAGAAAGAATGCCCGTAAATAAATTTGCCTGTATAACTAGTTTTTATTTAAAATTTCAGACGTAAATTGCTACTAACTTTACTCACATAAATCTATTTCTGTTAAAGAGTTTCCATTTCAATCTGTTTTCCTAAAGTAATTTGAAAGACATACCTTGGTATGTCTTTCAAATTACTTTAGAAAATAATAATATATTAGCAAAAAATTCACGTAGATCTTGCTCTACATCTATTTTTGATAATAAAAGAAGCATTAATTTCATAGCCATCTCTTTGATCTAGCAAGTTCAATCAAGTTAAATCTATCGATACGAAATCGAGTCGCAGTAGGATTAGATTATGCAATTAGGCTAAAGGTCTTGACACTAACTTAGTTATTGAGTTGAACACAGCAAGTTTTGTAATTTACTATTCAGAGCTATTTCTATTTCTTAGTCTACTATTGTAGCTAGCTTTCTAGGCTTCGTGTTTATGAAAGAGTTATCACCATCTGTCTAGCTTTTTCCCAACTATGTTGGGGTCAGCTTCCAGTCTACCCGGAAGAAGCTGAATACCAGCGCGGTAATTGCGTAACACACTAACAGTAGAAATGGCTTTAATTTTGACAGTTTAATAACGTTCATTGCGTTATTTACTTTGTTGAGCACACATTTAACTTCTTTAGCGGCGTTGTGCACTTTTTTGTGATGGGTCAAAAATGTTAAACTCGCGTCAGGACATGTGACCTGATCGAAAATTCGTAAGAGGGAGCTCGCGTCAGGACACGTGACCTGATCTAAAATTCGTAAGGGGGAGCTCGCGTCAGGACACGTGACCTGATCGAAAAATCGTAAAACAGAGCTCGCGTCAGGACACGTAACCTGATCGAAAATTCGTAAGACGGAGGAATAGTTTTTTTGATGGGTAAAAAATGTTAAACTCGCGTCAGGACACGTGACCTGATCGAAAATTCGTAAGACGGAGCTTGCGACAGGACACGTGACCTGATCGAAAATTCGTAAGACGGAGGGAGAGTAGACCGCATTCCAAAACGTCAAAAATGTACAACGTTAATATTCAAGTTTTCACTTCTGCCGGAACTCCCGGAGTGCAACCCGTTTTTTTTCGAACATATGAAGTAATGGATTAGTAATATTGTTCAAAATGATTCAGATTGTGAAAATGATGATAGTGTATTACGCAATTAGGTGCAGTATTTGACATGGAGCGACTGTCTATCTTACCACCATGAGCCAGTTTCTAAGTTTGCTATTCAAGAGTCATGATTTTTGAACTCTTTAGTCTTTCATCATCATTGTTTTCATCATTTAAAATTTCTATCTGTCATCTCACTATCAACTTCTCACCATCTACATATTTTCAGAATTATATTCTAATTTACTTTGATGAGTAAGTGTATCTCCCAATATTAGTTTTCTTGATGCCAATATTACAGGAAGAGCATTTGTTCTAATTTTAACCTTAAACAAAACACTATCTATCTTCGAATCTCCAATAAATCCTCCTTTCATATCTATAAATATCTTTAACCCAAATATAACACTATTATGTCTATTATATCATCGTCCTTCCTCAATCCGGTCAGAATTACGAGTACATTGCTCGTTTACGATCGCCATGTTGATCGTTTTTAGAACAAACCCAGCGTGTGTGCCGAATTGTAAGTCATGGTTTACAAGGTCGGTGTAGTTATAAGTTTATGAGTCGTTAGAGAGCTGGGTTATTGGTATTGGTGGTGCTAACATTGGTGGGATTTGTAAGTTAGTTTTCGTTTGGTGAAATCTTTTCTCATTTTGTACTTACCTTTTCATTCTGCTCATCCTATGGTTGTATAGCAGAAATCGCCTTGAGCAATCTGTCATTTCTGTTTTATTTTCCGTGTACTTACAAACAATGAAGACTGTATTTTTTTATTAGTTCGTCACATATTTGTAATAGTGAAGGGAATCGTTGAGGTTCATATCACTGAGAAATTAATTTACATTCACTATTCAGCCATCTGAATTAACATAGGTTTAATCCATGAAATACGTCAATATACTAAAATGCGTAACGCGTAGGCATTCTGTAAAGGTGATTCCACTGATAAGTAAAGCGAGCACAACCATATAGTATCCTCCAATACAATTTCACTCTTCTCTTCAAAAGATTTTCCCTTCAAAATAGCTCAACAAAATTCTTTTACAGAAACCAACCCTTCTGAACCAGTGACCTCGAATCCCAACCCCAAAATACTTATGACTAATCAATTGACTAACTAAAGAAACTGACTAAATGGTGGAAATAATACCGGCCGAGGCCAGTCTTGGTCAGTCAGTTGGCGACCATCCAAATGTTACCAACGACAGAGGAACCCAAGCCATAAGTAATGGCGATTTTTATATGAACATTTTGCTGAATTCAAGCCGCTGTAAAGTATATTTTATTACAAAGATTCTAAAGTACAAAATTAAATGGTTGGTTTTGAGAATTTTCGAATTGTTTCTCTTGATTTGTGTGGTGAATATAAAGCGTTGATTAGGATTCTGCAAGTTGATTTGGATGGGAAAGTCGTATTATAAGTAATTTTACCTTTCATCCGCTTTAGTGCTGCAATATTGTAAATTGGGATTCTGATTTGTTTAATGCGAGTGGCTTGGAACTGTGCCGATGTGTTTCTATCAGCTGGACTATGATTGGTTTATTTTATTTTATTATTGTAGCACTAGTCTGGAGTGGATTCGAGCTTTTATAATAATTTTTCACATTTTTATTTACGGCTTCTTTTGGCTTCCTAACTTCTCCTTCTCTAACATTTTCATTTTCATTAATGCCAGCCCCGAATAACCCATTGCCAGCTGTAGGTATCTCGGTATTGCTAACATTTTAAATATCTATTCAAGATAATTATCAAGTAAATTATTTGGAAAGAAATTAGACATCTATATTATCCAAAATTAGCAATTTCGTGACGTTGAATTCATAATCAAATCTTCAGTTTCCATTCATATTCACATATTTCACATCTTGCGCATCATTTAGGCCATCCAATTATAATTCCATCCTAAATCTCAAACATATTTCGTTAGCAAAATAACAAAACATTACAACGGAGAAAAATAATACAATTACGTCCCAACAGATTCAACTAGCAACGTTCACAGTACATTTTAAAAACTAATTCAAGTTTATTAATTTGGTCGTTTACTATGCGAAGATAACCTACATTTTAATATAGAATTTGGAACTCTTCCAAAAACTTACTAGGCTAATAATTTACTTTGTTGATTTAATTAAAACGGTTAAAACATTAGACTTGTAAACTATGATTTTACGTCAAAAAGTTTTGAACAAAGGGTGAATAGGAGTCGCGAATCATTTGATAAATTAATAGTGCTGAGAATTTCCATTATTTTCAACGTTTTTGCTTGAAATAGGTCCAAAATTTGTTATGATTGATGGTCTAACTTTTTTTGTAACTTGACATATACGATCAGGACATTTGCCGTTATAATGTAGCGCAGGGTCTGTCGAATGTTAGGCTACGCCAGCCGCGGTCATTTCGTGGATGGTTGGTCCCTGCAGTCATTAGAAGATCTCTAACAGTTGTTATGGGAAGTTGGAAGCCCAAATGTCTGACATGCATTCTTACTAGGGGCTATCGTGTTTTCAAATTCAAAATTCAAATTCATTTATTTGTCCGAATATGGTACATTACATGGTCTTAAATTAATAAATGGTCTCATCACATTCTGCCACGTGGGGCGCGCAAATATCAGGTATACAAATAAAATTATTACAATACAAAAAATATTAGGTTATTGAATTGAATAAATGATTAAGAATGAAATGTTACAAAATGAGGCATGTCAGTTAAAATATTATCTAGGTTAATGTCAAAGTATTATTCAATGTCAAAATATCAAACAGAGATTTCAAAGTACATACATACAAAAAAACTACAATTAAATTAGGATGTCAATCAAAAGGAAGTATCATTGAAAAAGTCGCTTAAATTATAATAATAGTTTTTACATAGCAACTCTTTAAGCTCCTATTTAAGCCCATTTAAATTAAAATGTTTGAATTGCTTTGGGATTTTGTTAAAAACTTGCGGAGCTATACAGAATATGCTCTTCCACATTAATTCTGTTTTGGCTCCACGTCCACTTAACATATCATTCCGCCGGTTACGTTTAACTGTATCCGTACGTTGGGAAACAGGTGTAAATTCAACTTTACAAATAAGTGTTACCCAGTAACTGGATTATGGTTGTCAGTCACTCCATGTAAAATACTAGTATTGAGCTGCATCCGGTTAGAGTGGAAGCCGACCACAACATAGTTGGCAAAGGGCAGACAGATTGGTTTTCTTTGCCAGTATGAGGGTTCTAAATTATTCATCAAATTCGTTGCGCTGACTAATTTATTCACTGATTAGGGGTATAATTAGATGTTCTTTCATCTCTAATGAAGATGAATCAAACGTCGAAATTAACGCATGGTGTGGTTGTGAATTATTTCCGACATGATGAATATAATGAGTACAACAGGTAATCGCGGCCGTTAGTATAATTTAAGTTATATTAGCTGTCTAAGCTAATTTGGACAAGTCATGAGGTATTTTGTTTGTTTTGATCTTGTTTATATTATGTTTTTTAACTATAAAACATATCTGTCACATGCTTTTTCAAAATAAAATTAAGTAGAGTTGTCACTATCTGTTTTGCATAATCAGCCTTCGAGATTGATGTAATCCACCACGCGGCCCCAGGGCGGGTTGGTAGATGTCACATGTCTTCGAATTTTTGGTTCTAGGATATGTTCAGTTTCCTCGCGATGTTTTCCATCACCGCTGCACCGTTTTGAGAGCAATGGTGATAAAACTATTTACACAAAGTAAAGCGCCTCCCTGGATTCGAACCCACGATCTACAGCTCGTAAGTTGGGGCCGTTAGCACTGGTCCATCACTATCTGTATGACTTAAAAAACACTGTTTGTTTAACATTTACATCAATATTGGACAATAGTCATAATGGACCCTTTATTCCTAATTTTGATAGTAGGTATATCTTATAAAACTTTAAAAAATATTTGAGTCACTTCTCTCTTCACTTGCACCACACTACAAAACAAACGTGGTACCAAAATGAAGCTAGAGGAGTAATGAAAAATTTCCAGCGGCAACTTTTGAAACAATAATCGTTTTTATTATCAAAGAGATAGAGACTATAATCGGGTCACGTAGTTTGCAACAATTCTTCTTTCAATAAACTAAGATGATACTTTTATTTGATTCGGACAAACGTTTTCTTTATGATGAGATTTATTTAACGTTTTTCGAATTTTATTTACGTTTCATATAGAATTACTAATTGATTCTGTTCGTTTCGAGAAATGGCGGGAAAGATGAGTGTTCTCTCAAGTAATTTGACTGGAACGCTTAATAGGAAATGGATACTGAGATTTGTTCGGGAAAATCCAAATAAGTTATTTGATTTTCTTATTGAAGAAGTAATTGGAAGTTAAAAGAAAGATTCTCTGAACGCTTTAAGATTAATGATTTAGAGTGAAATACCAGATAAGGAAAAAGCAATCTCAAGACTGCTCTATAAATAACAGGTCAGTATTGTATCTCATACTTAGAATTCGCTACTGTTACCAGGCGTGGGCAGACGACGAACCTCTCTACGCTTTTAGGGATCATAGGTATCACATCTATGCCTACAAACCTACCTTTGTATAAAGCCCATTTATCCAACGACTTAAATCGTTAGATTCGCCTCACCGCGTCAAAAGATGGTCGCGTTTTCATTTCGTTTCATGATGCCCTAGAAACAAGTAAGGGTTCATAATGTGTGAGCTCACTCTTCTCAGTATTGACAGTTTTTGCACAACATAAAATACGGGAAGGACAAATCAACGATTTAAATGTCTGTTACCCCACGCCGTTCGAGTTAATCAAACATTATCTGTTTATAGGCGATGGACCAGCATTGCTCAGCTTCCGATAACTGTTTACACGTATTTTGTCAATCCGCCAACTGGAGCGAGAAATTTTTAGGAATAGGCATGAAAAACATTTGCACATGACCCGGTTGGAGCTGGGTATGTTTCTCTGGCGCATTTTTGTGCGATTCTACATACAGAACATACCTCAAAGCTTTTTGCTTACGTTATGTATCACTCTAGGAGGACGACGATGTGTATATTTTGTGTTTGTGAGAAATGTATGCTTTCATGTTTGTCTATTAACAGAATATTTTGTATAGAAGCAGCGCAAGCGGTTGGTTGCAAATGCGACTGTCGTTATTAGGAAGAGTCGGTTTGATCTTGACTAATTGCAATCATGAAAATAATGATATCTTCTTGTTTTTACTTGTTAAAGGGATTTTTTTAGCAGAAAACTGTTTTCTGAGTATTTTTATGAGTGCTTTAATGATGTTTTGTTTTCCATTTTGTCGAGATTGAATCATTCAAACTTTCTTATTTATGATATGCTTTGGTTTACTTAATTAATATCTGCTATAGACAATGAACTCATAGCCACACAAGCTTCATCATCTATAAGTAACGCTATGACTGGCTGAGCCTGACCTATAAAACCAATATTAGGTCAATGCCAATGAAAACTTTTATATCTATAATATCTCCTATACCTGACATTGATGATTTAGTACCTGCTATAGTAGAACGCATGGGTACAAAAAACGCAATGGATATCAAAGAATCTACATAAAAACGTGAATCAAAGTAAACTGGCGAATATCGTATGCATAACGATGCTTTCAACCTTGACTGCTGCCTACGCCGGAAGGCATAAACGGTTTATTGCCCCAACGATGGGCTCTGTGAGAAAATAGCTCTCGGCACGGGGCAAGATTGTGAGCAACTTTCTCACCTTGAAGAGTTTCCTGTTGGTAACAATTATTGATTTGATTTTGGAAATGTTACATGAAAAGGTCCCAGTGAAACCGGTCGCGATTAACGACTTGTTGGTCGAAAGTTGGAACTCAGTCAGGCTCTTCACTTTGTGCAAATTATTTTACCACCACTGCTCAACGGTGCAAAAGGGTGAAGAAAAAAATCGCGAGGAAACCAGGATGTTCTATAACCAAAAACTTTAAGACATTTAGCATTCAACCCGCACTGTTCCGGCGTGTTGGATTACAGCCCACTCCCACTCACAGAGAGGAGGCCTGTGTCCCAGCAGTGGGAACATTATAGGCTGATTATGCTAGAAATGCCGCTTTCTGGGCGCAGTCGTACTTCCAACAGTGAACAACTGAAGGCTGATGGTGAGATAAAAACATCGAGGGATTTTATTCAGCTGCGACTTGATGAAGATTGATTGATAATTTAAAACCTGACGAAAATACTAAGCGGAGTAGATAGACTGCTGACTTATCTAGACTATATCTAGCATTAGCCTCAAGAATAAAGTTAATGTGAATATCTTCTAATATTGTGTGTATAATTTATAATGATGGTGAAAAGTTTGCTATACGGTGTAAAGTTTATATAATTAAACCGAGCATCAAAATATTCGTAGTTATTAATTAAGTATGGTTAAATTCTTTGCTAGTTCGGTGTTAAAAAACAAGCTGGTAGGAAGTGACCGCAAACAATAAATTATTTAAACTGACACCAGAGGGGCGATTCCCGTAATTGAAAACGTTCAAAATCTAGTCGCAATCTCATCTCAGCGACAATCAATTTCAAAAACTTGTCAAAAATTTAGGGAAGAGGTATTTTTGACAGATTGAGACTGAGATTAGACTGTGAACGTTCTTAAAACTTGAGCATTGCCCCTCAGATTGCATCAAAGCTTACACCATATTTATTCAATCAAAATTCAAAATCTTTTATAAAATATCCTCTAACAAGATTCAGAGCAGCTTCAAAAAATAATTTCCATTCGTCCCTCATTGGGGTCGTTACAAAGGGGTGGCTTAATAATATCAGCTTAAATGCAAAGAGCATGTCATTGCCAACAATTACTTTTACGATTCCATTCAAGTAACATTAGTCTTGATAGATCACTGCTCTTAAGGGGTATAGTCAGCCTGTGAGCCGCAAACTACCACGCGACCATAGTGCAGGTTGCTGGATGCTCTAAAGTGGTCAACGTACTGTTCAAATTTTCTAACGTTTCTTACAATTTTCAGTTCAGTATCTGGTTGTATGTTGATCAAATTGTGATTTACGACATTAAGAGCTAATTTTTCTAACGTTAGATAACTTTATCTACGTCAATTTTATTCCACAAATAAAAAATATCTGTTGATTGAAAAATCAGCCCTAAGAATATTTATATTTACATTTGTAATAATCATTAGAATCATCAATACAGCTCTCTAAGTTCTAATTGGTTAACAATATAACCATGTAAATCATGAATTCAGCCAATTAGGTTGGTACTTATGACTTATAGGGTTGTATTGGTGTTTTTAATGACTAGGTTATTGTTGTGAATCAAATTGACTACCGCCATAGCTGCAAATTGCAAGATAAATAATAGTTTCGCAGAGTACCTTAGCACATTCGCCTTAATAAAGATTGTTATAACATTGCCTTTCTCAAACTAGATATTTCTAAGAGCACCTTGGTAAATAGAATTTAGATTTGTTTGTTATTTTGCCTTTGTGGGACTGAGTGGTGAGTGATGTTTGATGGGATTTTTTCTAATGTCAGTGTGATTATGTTTGCATCAATAATCGATTTGGCTGGGCTCATTATTCATTGGCTTTGTATTTTATCTTATTTGTGATGAGTGTGTTTTGCTTTCAAGTTCCATTAAGAAACAGCATCAAGTTTTTTTTATCAATGTCATCGTCAATAGTGAGATTCCCTTTAAATAAACTTTTTTTCTTTGTAATAGGTAAATTGACAAACTGTTAGTAGAAAAGAATAAGAAAGATATAAATGAAGAAAGCTAGAAGAAACCTCACTAAAATCCATTGATGTAACATTTTCTGTTTAATAATAAAATACTAGTCCTGTCTAGTCTCTATGTTAGTATATTTTTATAGTTTAATCCCCAGCTTTAGCTATAACATTACCCCTCAGCAGATATTTTATTTTACGATAACATTTTACACAGTCTCGTATAATATTTAACGCCCCATCAACTATAGCACGACTACTCAAAACCGTTGCATTTGACAGCTCCCGCCAAAACTAAATAGCGGTGTTACTAATATCGCGCGCCCGATCCTAATCGATGCAGTTATAGCCGGTTATAACTAGTTGTTACTGGATGTATCTCGTTATAGTAAACAAAGGCTGCTCTGTGTTGTCGATTAGGTCTTTGTTCAGAATAGCTGTTACTGGGATAATGTTGATAATGCTTTTGTTAGAAATGAGAGGTTGACTACGGTTGAGTTTTAATATTGTATTGGAATACACAAAGCGCATCGATTTTGTAATAACAGTGACAGACAGTATTTGTGGTTTACATTTCGAAATAATATTATGTATTTTAATTTTGTGTATTTTGACGTGAGGAAAATTGAATATGAATGTATACGGCTACAAGTAGAAGGAAGATCAAAAAAACAATAGAAGGACAGTGTTGATATGGCTAGAAAGGGGTTGACTACTGAAATAACGACTAATAGAGAAGTATGGATGAAGAAGACATGCTGCGTCGATCCCAAATGAATTGGGACAAGGGCAAGAGAACGATGGTATGACGGTAGAACTAGGTACCATAAATACTAATGAATTTTTGGACAGTATTGTCACTTAAAAATCACACATTTCTTTGCTATTTTTTATTTTCCTCTAAAATATTCACCCATCCATTTACGGATGGACGAGTATTTTTCACACTCACATACTGTACAAAAGAAAACACCAAAGAATGAACGTATTTTTCAAAAAAGACGTACTTATAAAAGCTCCATAAAGACCCACAAACACAAATGCCAGTTACTCATCAGTGATCTCACACATTTCGTCTTCGTCGGAACATGACGTTTATGTACGAGTAATTTATATAAACAAGAGTGTTGCTTATCTGTGGCGGTGTCGTCACGGGAGAATAAACACACTCACTAGGTTTGGGCAAAGGGTAATGAAATTGTGTAGAAGGGAAACTCTTGTACTGCGTTCATGCTGCGCTCTATGTTCTTGCTGTCAATTTTGTCGATGATCAAGTGCGGATCGCGACGTGTACTACGCCTTTACGAGATGTAGGTCGTAGATTCGTACCCCGACAGGCGCTTTACTTTGTGTAAATTATTTCATCACCACTGCACTCAAAACGGTGAAGGAAAACATTGTGAGGAAACCGACATGTCCTAGAACCAAAAATTCGAAGACATGTGACATCTACCAGCACGCTTGGGCCCGCGTCGGCCCACACCCTCTCACAGAGAGCAGGCTTGTGTCCCAGCAGCGGGAACATTAAAGGCTGATTATGTTACCATAACCGAAAGAAGTGGATCAATATCATCTGTTTAACCAATGGATGACATGACGTATTTCGCTCAATTCAGAGTTTTTTTTTTCCATACTAGGAATTTCTCCTGTATCGTGGGTGCGTTTACACTCACATACACAAACAGCCAGACCCGGAACAACTACTTGTAGGCCATACAAATATTTGTTCCGTGCGGGAATCGAACCCGCGACACGCAGCGCAGCAGTCAATCGCTTAATCACTGCACCAACCGTGCCGTTAGTGTCTCTCTACCTAAACATTGGCATCGCAGTAAATGGAATTGAGTCATTTCAGTTGCTCGCGTACCTTAGCGTTACTTAACGCCCCGGAATTGTCGGCATTTCGAATACATTGGGAGCTGTTTCGCATCTGCAAATTTTTCGTCTATGGTTTCCGGGAGAAATGTTGATTATGCGATGAAAGATCGTGTTCTCGAAGATGAAGCTGGCGTTAAATGGAAGGCTCGAGATGATAGTGTGAGGAAAGAGGTGTGACATGCTAAAAAGGTCCTTATTGACAATGACGGAGTGACGCAGAGAGATTGTTGTTATTATCGTTTTGGGAGGTTTTTTTTTTTGTTTATTGTGATTGCGTTTTATTTTGATTGATGATTGCAAGATATCTGTAGATAGTATGTAGTTATACTCGAATTATATGGAATCATCAAACGGTCCTAGACAAACATCATAACTTTATTTGTGTGCTTATACTGTTCCCACTGCTGGGACACAGGCCACCTCTCTGTGAGAGGGAGTGGGCCGTAATCCACCACGCGGGCCGAGCGATTGGTGGCTGTCATAATGTCAATGTTTTATTCTAGGACATGCCGGTTTCCTTATGAGTCTGGTTTCCTCTTAACGTCCTATAAATATTATCATTTAAAAATAAAGTTCAGAGTTTTTTCATTGTAAAGAAAAATGTTCCTTTTGACTTGAAACCTGGAGGAAACCTTACCATAGAACTTAATAGTTTCGTAAGCCAATAAAAACTTTGTCCAGAACATTGTTTCAATTGGATTTCAGGAATGTGTTTGTTGACAACAATTTTAAACCATCGGCTACATTAACCTTTAATGTTCATTGTGTACGTCCACCGGTTCCAATAAACTGACCGTTAATAAAATGTTACGTCTTTTTGTTTTTAACTAGGGATATATAAGGGGTAGTCTAGTTATTATTATTAAAATTCCCACTGTGATGTTCCACTGCATAGCCAAGGCCTACCTACTCTCTTTCCACTTCTCTCTTTATAAAGCTTCTGAGGACTAATTCTTGTTGAAGGAGTCCAGCCATCCTGACAGATCTATCTGGGCATCCCCTTGGGTCGTAATTTTGGCCCATTGGGCGTCTGACATGCGGCAAATGTGTCCAGCCCAACTCCTTTTTAACTTGACACCTTCCCAAGTGACGTAGGGTAGCCTAGTATAGTGTATTTATATAGCTACAACAACAGCTTCTGTATTTACAATATTTATATCTGAAGGTAACAATAACCTCGGAATCACAAGTCGCCAATTGCAGGCTAACCAGAACTCTCAGTAATAAGTGATAATACATAAAAATAATAAAACCAGTGGCTTTAAGCATAAAAAACACATACAAAGAAAAATGTAACCATTCAACCGACTAATGATAATGATTGATAACACTATGACCATTCGTTAGTCGTAACTTGAAAAAGTCATGGTTCAAAAGCAAAACATAGGTAATAAATTAATAAACCAAAAACCATCCCCATTGTAACGAAACTTAACCGCAAGTTCATCTATTAACTACCACATTGCCCCCTCCCCATCCTCCTCCCTCCTTACCCCCTCAGAAGGCTTCTGCTTCATGTAACGGATAACGATAATTGTTTGGACAATCGTTGTTATTCCGTTAACTTTGTGTAGGTGACAGTTAACAAGTACCTGGTTAAGATAAAGTAAGGGAGACCATGGTATAAGGGATTAAAGGATAAAAAGAACTGAAACAATTTGAAATGTCAGAGTTTAACTGAAAAGGAAAGAACAAAAACATATATTTTTAAATATGTATTTAAGGTTATGTTCGTGGAGTTAATTAAAAATAATGTTAACACAACAATAAGGGCAAACTTGTATAGCCTAAAGGGCCAAACTCGGGCTAGTAGTGGCTATAATATTAATATTTTATAACAGAAAAAGGCAAAACTTTCATGAATTGAGAATTAAAGCCAAGAGCTCACTCTCTCTGTCAGCTTTTTCTTGTTCAATACCTAAACAATTATCATTGAAATGTCAGCAACACAAGCCATCTCCCAATTTAGGTCAATTAAAACACAACACCCCATTACTTCATCATCACAACACAAGTGCATTAAAAAAAGAATCCATTACGAACAACAACCAAAACCTATGTCCAGAAATCATCCAAACATCCATCTCATCCATCATAAACCAAGTCTCCCTAAAATCATAGCCGCCCTAATGCAAAGGCTACACTTAATTAAGCCACCTGGCTTAATTTATAATCTGTTGTACAATTATTGCCGGAATAAGGGGTGCCCCTTATAAACTTGGCAGGCTAAGGGTAGAGAGAAGGCTGGAATATTTCTTGTTGTTTTTGGATTTAGAAAAATACTTTTGGTGTAAATGGTTTTTGTTAATGAGTGGATTAAGAGTAAGAATGAAGATAATTGGACGATTAAATTTTATTGTTTTTAAGTGTTTCGTTGTCACAATAACCCACTTGACAGTCCGTGCACGAAACCGTACCTCGAATTTTGAAAACGGCAACTGTGGTTATCATGGACTGTAGAGAGTAGATTTACTGAGGTAGGTACACTTTCCTGCTATTTTCTTACATCGGACTTTACACTTTCTATTTAATTTTTATTTTTTGCTATCTGAAGGCCAGTAGTCCGTAGTAGTAAGTCCTGTAATTTAAAACGTTCATAATCTAGTCGCAGACTCATCTCGGCGACAAACAAATGTCAAAAACTTGTCAAAAACGTAGGGAAATTAGAGGTATTTTTGACAGATTGAGACTAAGATCAGACTGTGAACGTTCTTAAAATTACGAGAATTGCCTCTCCGATATACGAATCTGGTGTACGGTGTGTGTCTGTGCTAAATAAATGTTTTTTTTTTTTCTTTCTTTTTCTTTCTTTACTTTGGCAATTGCTGTGACCATGGACAGACAAGTCGATAAAGGTTTGAAGGTAAATAAACTAAGTATATGTAACTCAGTAGTAGGCGTTGAATTGACGAGTTCGGGAATAATTAAGTACTTAGGTACGTAGGTAGGTATGTTATTAATAGTGGAGAACGGAAATAACAAAAGAAAAGGAATTAAAAAAAAAACCGTAGTTAGAAATAATATAAAACACTTCATAAAACATCTACTGTGGGATGTTAATTAAATAATTTACAACAGTTCGTATGTTTCAAAGTTTTGTTTCAAGTTTTCTATCCAACAAAAGAAGTTCTCATACATAACCTCGTCACGCTAGGCAAGTCCGAGGGGTGAAACAGGCAGGTGTACACACTTACACCCACGCCATTCGTTCACCTTTAAAAATACCGGTGAACTCACGCAAACTGTATTTGGGGGATAGAAAGCACCTCGTCCGTAAAAAACACATTTTACGCACAGAGGGTTAGCTGTCTACCAAGTGTACAGACATATGAAGATCATTACAGGAGTTAATCTTTAAATATGATTGACATAAGATTTTCGATAGCTCCTGTCAATCTATTACATTTTCGATAGCTCCTGTCATTCTATTACATTTTTGACGATTAGAGTATCATAGTTATCAACCTACACATATAATAAAATAGTTGCGAAGAAGTTTTGTCCATTTGTCTGTTTGTTTGGATGTATGTTCCGGATTGGCGCGAAAATGGCTAAATGGATTAGGATGAAAATTGATACACAGATAGTTTATAACCTAGAACATAGGCACTTTGATCCTCGTTGTACGATCCCGTGGGATATTTTCCGACATCCACGCGGGCGAAGCTGCGGGCGAAAGCTAAGTTGCTGACAAAATTTCACTTTGTGTAGCGGTCTACACAGGACAGTTAGGATGGTTATGTTATGCTTTTTATATTGACTCTTACAAAACAGTCCAGAGATGGCCATATTAAATAAATAATAATTTTATCGTTAACAGTCACCATTACGTGTGCGAAGTTTCACTAGTTAATTTAGTGTTGACGTGTTTCATAAATGTCTGAGCTTCAAAAGACACCATCCAGCACCTCTGACATTGTCTTACATCTAAACAATAACTTCGCCACACAAAGCTTAATCGGAGTTTCGAAATTGAATCCTCTTTCAGCCACTTCAAATTTTGAATTCACGAAGTGATCCGAAGAGCATAGTAGCCTATACCGATGCAGTGATTGGATCCGTTAGGGTCTAAACAATGGCCGCTCGTCGAACAAGGCTGAACTTGTTAGGCTTTCGACGTAGACGTCAACGTTCTACGTCACGAATTTATGACGCAAGTTATACAACAGGGGGTAGATTTGTCGGGTAAATATAGGGCTTTTCATAGACTGTTGAAATGAGCCGTAACATACATACAGCCGTAATATATTATGCCGTAATACATATATTTTGTATTATATTGTTGCTTGGTTTGCTCTTGACCTCGATCTCGACTGGTTTTAAGCAATGAATCAGATCTACGATGAATCGAGAACATACTCAGAGAATGCTTATTACTTTACTGTTACTTTGTTAGGTTAGAATTAATCGCTTGGTTAGTCGGAAACAAAAGGTCCACATGCCATATTCACAAAGATTGCGTTATTTATGTATGGGTAATTAGTTGAAGAGGTAACCAAGTCTCTTATGAATATACTGATACTAATAATAATAACGTTGAAGAATGAATAAATTTGCCATTATTTATTGTAGTTTGATTAGATTTTTTAATGATAACGATGCTTTAATAAGCATCGTTATCATTAAAAAATCTAATAGGAATCTAAAGGAATCTAATTAAATAGGAATTATCCTATTTACCTTATTTATGATGGATCATGCTACTACTCGTATTTTATTAAATTGTTGGGCCCGACAGGGCCCATGTGAACTTTATAACTGATAAGACCTTCTAAACACATGGGTTATGCAATAGGGATTTGAATTTGAAGACTTTGTTTGTTTGAACGCGCTAATCTCTGGAACTACCAGTGTGATTTGAAAAAATACTTTTGCATTATTTTGATAGCCCAATTCATGAGGAAGGCTATTGGCTAGGTATTTAACATCACGCTATAATCATTAGGAGCCGGGCAAAAGGTTTTTGTGAGAAGGACAATCACTAATTTGGGGATGTCTTTTCACAATAATGTTTAGTCTGTCTGAGTTCTTCTGTGTTGAAGGCTAAGTACTAACACTAGTAATAAGTTATTTTATTGTTTACTAACACGCTGGATCATTGTTGTCCGAAAAAAAATAACATTAAAAAGACACAAAGAACGGGGAACAGCAAGATGCGACGAGGTAGGTTGCGGGCAGGAGCTAGTGTCTAGATATACTTAGAAAGCCCAAGTGGCCTATTTTTGTTCCGATAGGTGCTTACTACAATTTTGGTTTCCAAAGGCTTGGAAACCAAATGGTACTTATAATTTTTTTTTTTTTTAAACTTTGCCCCACACTAGGAATTACTCCTGTATCGTGGGTGCGTTTACAAACATTTAAACTCTCATACACAAACAGCCAGACCCGGAACAACTACCTGTAGGCAATACAAATATTTGTTCCGTGCGGGAATCGAACCCGCGACCCGCAGCGCAGCAGTCGATCGCTCAGCCACTGCGCCAACCATGTCGTCATATGAAATATACATATATGTATATGAAACCAAATATATATATACATGTATACATCTAATGCATTGTCGAGATTGAACTGATATAGGTACAGAGAATGTTCTTAGTGGGTTCTATAAATAAGATTCAAGGGCTCTCAGACTCATTTTGGGTCTAGACTAGTATTATTACTGATATTAATGCATTGAAGTACGTCTAATGCCTGGAGTAGCTTAGCATGTAGCCTTAGGTTTGATGCCTAGGTCGAGCAAAGTGTTATTGGGTTTTTCATAAGATTATTGAAGTGAAAACTTCTTGACACGTGACTTGATCGAAAATTTGTAAGACGGAGCTCGCGTCAGGACACGTGACCTGATCGAAAATTCGTAAGACGGAGGGAGAGTAGAAATGAATATTGTATTTTACCACAGAAATGATAGTACTTTTATACTGATAATTAAAGCAATTCGTGCAAAATTATTCCCTAACCATTCCAAAATATCAAAAATGCACAACGTTAATATTTAAGTTTTCACTTCTGCCGGCACTTCCGGAGTGCAACCCGTTGATTTTTTTTTCAGTAGTTTGGGGTCTGGTCTCTTGTGTTATATAAGGATAATCAGCTTATAATGTTCCCACAGCTGGGACACAGGCCTCCTCTCGGTGAGAAGGAGTGGGACGTAATCCACACCTTATTACTTAGTACTTAATCATAACTGGCGAAATGTGGGTTTGATGTGCGCACGACGATATCAAGCTATACAATTCCAGTTTTGGTTATCTCGCATTGTATAGGCTTTTCGTTCAATGAGAAGTCAGCTAATATTGGAAATGTTTAGCTTGATATGTCATCTTGCCTGTCGTTTGCCTAACCCTGCGAATAATAAAAGGGTGCAGTTGTGTTGTTCTTGTGTCTTCAGTGTCACCAGTCATGCTTCTTATAGTGAACAATAGGCTATTTTCCTACAAAATTCTAATAAGTCCGTCAGTTAGATTATCAAAAAATATTGAACCCGTATTTTTTCTTTTGTCAATTATATAAAAAACGATGACGATATCGCCCGTTAAAGTTCCGCGTGACGTCACTTACTTACGATACTTTTGCAAGCAAGTAACGTCACGACCCCCCACTCCCAAATTTTGACGCGCTTTATCTTTGTCATTTTTTGTTTGATTGAAAAAAGATAAAATACGTGTCCATTATTTTTCGATAATCTAACTGACGTTAGCAACTACACTATTTTAATAATATCTAAACAATTCCATGAACTTTGTATCAAAATTGGTTAACTTTCGTACCTTCGACATCTACGCCTGTTTTCACCATCACTTAAAAAAACGAAAATCAAATTTCAAACATCGTTCTGTTTCTGTGAATCGTTTGAAGATGACAGTGTCAGAATTTGTAGTTCAAGCGGGTCTCAGTTCCCTTCAGTGAGTTCAATCTAAGTGATGTTGCTTAACCCCGGATATTTGCGTGGCGTTAGTATCCCCCGGGAGCGAGCAATAGGTATTTCCCATGAATATTAAAAGTGTTATGCATTGTTTAGTAATTGAGCTCAATATGATTAGTAATTGTAATATTCTCCGGTGATTAATTTGGATTTGCATTGAAGTCTTGCTAGGAGACTGAGTCAAATCATCTATTTATTGCCCAATTACGGCTGGTTGACACTTCCTGTGACCCAAGGGCTGACTTTTACCTTGGCTAGAGGCTAAGCATTGCCATACAACGAGGTAATGCCGCCAGTGTCTTGGGTACATTACAAGTCGACAGCGATACGGATGAATTTTTCGACGCTATATTTTAGTTTGTGAATAGTTTTAGTTCAGTTAGGATATGATTTTGTTATTTTTATTAATTAATTAGGTATTAGTTGTTATTAATTAACTTATTATTTGAATTTATATTTTATATTTATGAAATGTAATAATTCAATTAAAGGCACGGAGTTTAGATTTATTTGAGATTTCCGGTTGATGGCAAAAGGTCGTCCCTTAGTACATGTGATTTAAACATATGTGAGTGTAATAGACACTCCTCCCTTCGGGGAAATATAGGCGTGATCTTGTTATGTGTACAATAGGTAGAGATACAGGTTTCTCTTAAGATATAGGTTATCCTAGTTTAAGAGGTAGGGCTCACAAAATCTGTATACAGACTTCTGCAGCGTAGTTAGCAACCTGTTAATCAGTGTATACTAATGTATGTTTCTTTGTGACAATAAACATATTATATTATATAAGATAAGATCGTACTCCCATGTTTTTGTATGATGATAAGTCAGTATCATGTTGGTATTTAAAGAGCGTACCAGATTGTCCTTTCGTCAGCATTATATCAGCCTAAAAACGTTCACTTCTGGACAAAAGGCGCCCACAAAGATTATCAAGTCCATTGTCTCTTACCAAGTCCAATTTCAAAGTTATAATTTTTGCTCAAGAATTTAACTAAGTATGCCAAATAATGAATATTCCAAAATTCTGATAATCTCACCCGGGATGCTTGTGGTTACCCTAGTGAAAAATTAGAAAAATACGTCGGCTTCCAGTCTAACCAGATACAGCTGAATACCAGTATTTTACATGAAGCGACTGCAATTGCACAACAGAGTTTAAAAGAGTGTCCATGGAGTTTCTTTCCCGCTCTTCTCCATAGGAACCTACTAAGCTTTGGAATGGGCAACTAGCTTCATCTGTCTGACTGACCGACCTAATGACAATTCCAAAAGTGCCTGTAATTGGTTTATAAATGCTTTGAGTTTGAGTTTGACAACCCAGTTACTGAGTAACATGATAACCCTTGGTAACTGACTTCCCATTAGTTGCTATCACTAAAGCAACAAGGCAGTTACTATTCAAGACATTTTCTCTAGCGATTAATTTGATTCCGTATAACATGAGTACTATTATTATACGTTAAACCATCAAGGCGTAACGTTCTAAAGTCAAAATTGGCATCTCAGGGAGCTATCAAATCAATGATAACAATCGGTCGTTCTATGAACCGATATAGAACCATTCATTACTTTGATTAATTTATACAAATAATAAAGCTGAAGAGTTTGTTTGTTAGAACACGCTTATCTCAGGAACTACCGGTCGGTATCCATTTCTTGAGGAAGGTATAGGCTATTTAACGGACTCTTAGGAGCCGAGCAAATAGAAAAAGAGTCAGGAAGAACGCTAAGTGAAAACGAAGTAATGATGTGGGCAGGCGATGCGATGCGAAGCGACGCGGTGGGGCGGGGGAACAAGACATATCACGCGGGCGAACTCGCAGGTAGAAGCTAGTACTAATGAATTCAATATATTTGATGTTAACACTTAACTATACCAGCATCGTGGATGCAATACCTAAATCTTTGCGTATTGAGTATTCATTGTGCACGACTAGCAGTCTAATTGAGTAAAACTATTATTACCACAATCCCTTTAATTTTGGCAATTGTGTGTAGTTAACATAATATCTTCATTGAATAACGTAATGAAGATATTATGTTAACTATGTACACACAATTCTTTTCTGCTGTCCCATACACATATTGTGACATATGAAGCAATGGATTTTGGTGTATTGTTTTCAGAAAGGGGATTGTGATTACATAATCAGCCTATAATATTCCCACTGCTGGGACACAGGCCTCCTCTATGTGAGAGGAAGTGGGCCTTAATCCACCACACGGGCCCAGTGCGGGTTGATAGATGTCACATGTCTCCGAATTTTTTGGTTCTAGGACATACCCGTATCCTCACGATGTTTTCCTTCACCGTTTAGAGAGCAGTGGTGATGAAATAATTTACAGAAAGTAAAGCGCCTGTCTGGGTTCGAACCTACGACCTAGAACTCGTAAGTCGCAGCTGTTACCACTGGGCCACCGGTGCTCTAATTGATTGTGAGTGACATATTATTATAATTGGATTGTACGTAAACAATATTTGACTGCCCTGATGTCAATCTTATTGGGGTCGTCACAGAATGTCTTTTTCCATACATCAGTCGTCCCTCCTTTCTAGGTATGAGCATATCATCTTTCATACGATCCATTTTTCATAAACAAAAAAAATCATCTAAAAAAACTAATATTATAAAGAGAAAAGATGTGATTTTTTGTATGTTTGTTTGTTGCGCTTTCACGCTAAAACGGCTGAAAGGATTTCGATACAATTTGGCACATGGGTAGACTATACTACCTGGATTAAGACAGGATACGTTTTATCACTATATTCCCACGTGATCGATACTTATACAGGCGAAACCACAGGGCGCGCTATCATAGATATTTTTCTTGCTACACTTTTGAACTACATTCTTATTTCAGACCCATATTTCAAACTAAATTTTGAGCAACAAACAAGAACAAAAAGGCGATCATCTGTCATTCTTACATTCAAAACTTAATTCGAAATCTTAGATCTGAAATTACTCGCGTTAACCTTACAATGCAGGTAATTAAGAGGCGAGGCGAGCCGAGGCGAGGCTATATAAATTAATAAAATAAAATAATTTATGGCAGCTATTAATCTAAGTCCAAAGGACCGGTTGACTAATGATCTGTATTCGTGACACTCTCTAAGTGTGTGTAATGTGAATTTTATTTAAATCGACGATGTTTTTGTTGAATAAGTAAATTGAAATTACTGTTGGTTAATTTATCTAGTTACACCCATAAACGCTAAAAACAATGAAGATCTAGATAAATAAGGGTAAAAACTGCTAAAAGTTTTTACAATTCGTAAATATCAATTTCAAATGCTAGTAATACAACATTAGATGTATCAAATCGGTGAATCAGACCACACGGTTGGCGTAGTGGCTGAGCGATCGACTGCTGCACAGCGTGTCGCGGGTTCGATTCCCGCACGGAACTAATGTTTGTATTGCCTAAAGGTAGTTGTTCCGGGTCTGGCTGTTTGTGTATGTGAGGTTAAATGTTTGTAAAACGCACCCACGATACAGGAGTGGCAGGAACGTGTTTAAAAAAAAAAAACGAATTATTATTTTTGAGAAAACTATTTTATGTCCAGAATTTACTAGTTTTAGATCTTTAAAACCTGAAACGTAGTGATAGTTAATTAACCGAACAAGAAAACATGACTAAATTCTAAAAACTAAGATTGATCTAAAAATTGAGATTGGGGAACATCCCAATCTCCGTCCAACACTGCGAGAGAGAGACTAGAGTCTTAGGGACTCTCGGAAGCTAAGATTTGTATTTTTTGTTATGCATTAAAAATATATTCTCCGACAAGGCAGATTCAATATTAAATTATCACGTCTCTCCATAACAAAAAAAATACATCACTTCTCTCCCGCCGTCTTTTCTTTCTAACCAAGACTACATAAATGAAGACGAAGAATAAAAGGATCCTTCCTTCTCTTAGACTTGAAAGCAATGTCTGATTGATTCGCGGCCACCGTACCATCACGCTAGCTGTGGAAATATCACAGGCAGTCACAATAACGGTGCACCTGTAGACACCCTAGCATAGGGTGGAGTACAAGTTGTAGGAACAGTACGGTTGGAGTTGACACTGTTTGAACAATAAGGCCCGTCCGCGACGCTATACAAAACTTATCTGTTCCAAACTCGAATAACCAATGAATGAGTGGCCAGAATGTCACAGCACTAGTATATCAATGGTGGTCCGTACATGCGTTATTGACTAGTTTATGATAGGATTTACTGTTTATTAGTAAAAAACGAACAAACAAGGATAATCTCTCTCTCCGGTAGTGTTGGGTTACCGTCCTATCGGACAATGAGAGTGAGAGAAGAGAGAGTGCACCTGTATCTGCACATACACTTGTGCACCATAATATCTCCCGCGCCGAAGCCTGGTCGCCGTTGAGATTGGTCGCCATGGTCGAAATTTTGCCTGGAAGACTTTATTTATTTAGTTATCATCTTCCATTCTGAGCGTCGTGATTCGCATGAAACTCATTTCATTTCACTACCATTCTTTGCATTTAAAATGTATCCACCATTCCATCTTCACTTTCGAGAAATTCGACCCGTGTCCTCCCATGCCTTAGTCCCTAACCGCGCTCTCGTCAAAAACCTTTGACAGGAGAATGGGGGATATTGACTACCGTCAATATCCCCCTTTCTTCTATTTGCTGTGACGTCACGCGACTCACATGCGAATACATGCTGTTATCACCATGCGGCCTTTGATAGTACGCCGAAAGACTCGGTTACATGGAGTTAGTTATATTGGATTCTTTATTGGGTTTCCTTTTGAGAATTGTATTTATAATCGTTGAGTTTATTGTGGGTTTGTGTATTGAGAGTTGTGTGATTATGTTTTTCTACTTCAAATGTTAATAATCTAAGTTTACTATGAGGTGTAAAGTAATATTAAGATCTGCATTTTTATAAGTCATCATCATCATCACAGGCAGCCTTGCTCCACCCACAGCTTAGTATAGGCCTCCTTCCTTTTGAGCCATGCTTCCCTGGTCTGTGCGAGTTTCATCCAGGTCTTCCCCACGATCTTCTACAGGTCGTTTATTTATTTTATTATTATTATTTATTTACCATTTATGTACACACATATATAAACAGACAATGAAAAACAGAACAGAAAAATAGGTACAGAGGTGATGCTTATTTATCGCTTTTATTCAATATTTGTGCGTACAAATGGGTTTTTGTTTGGAACCCATAAATTGTGTAAACTAATTTTCCTTTCTTAACCATTTTTTGTGCCAAAAGAGTAATTAACTCACTTTCAAGTAAAATTACCACTGTCTAACCAATTTTCTGAGTACATCCAACTTGTATACTGACGTGAACCTCCAACTCTACTCAAAATACACACATCAGGTAACAAATCTGAGTAGTTCTGCAGTTCGGCCTACATTCTAGATCGTTGGTCGTACTGCAAATAGTTAGTCTGTTGTAATGAGTCGACGCCGCAACTTGTTTCACTCAAGACATGAATGTGAGTCGGGAATTAAATGGACGAACTTAATTTACATACTCGGAGTGGTGAGGTGGAAGAATTTTTGAGTTACCTTGCTTGGAAACGTAGATCTTTCCACTACACTACCAATATTCAATGGTATTGTGTGTGTACTTTGAAACGTATGGCATACCTGAGATAGTGATATAAAATAATGGAGTAGGTAGGCACTCAGCTTACATATAGCATGGAGTAGGTAGTCACAACACTGTTAAAAAGTTTTTTGACTTTACTGAAATTATTGATGACCGATGACATAGTGAAAGCCGCAGGAATCAGCTTGATGCGAGAAGCACAGGTTCAAGTGGCGGTTCTTGGGGGGCGCCTATGTCCAGCAGTAGATGTCTGGCATTTTCTTTTAGAAGGAAATTTATCAACAACAATGCTTTGTTTAGTGATGAAACCTAAACTAATCGTAGTCCAAAATCCTTCTGGTTATTTTGGACAATTATTAGGCTAGGTTGAGAATCGGGGCAAGCCTTGACCTTAAAAACGAAATTGGAAGTAATTTTAGGGTACATAGATATGTAGAACAAATTCAGATAGGTACTAAAATAATTTTAGACAAACCCAAACAAAAAACACCTACAACCCAGACGTAGAATAAATGTGTAGGCATTGCTATACCTACACAAGAAATTATTCACCAAAGTATAATTAAGATTACGTATACGTACCTATACGTTACGGTTTCACAGTCGTTGATCATTAATTTATTAGTCACCAAACTACTGGGAATTTTCTCACAGTTCACAAAAAGACAATAATGGTCTTGGTCCAAAATTCAAGGTTTATTTCGAGTAAGACGTTGTTTGCTGACGCTGTGCTGTCTGTTCTGACTTAAAACTAGAAACAAAATAATATAGGAATATAGTTACCTAATTATGGTTAACTGAGTTGTCAAAGTATATGTTGTATTTATATAAATATAATTTTTATTATTTATTTAACACACACAGACAGATTAATTACTATTTTTACAAGCTAACACTAAAATATATATACAATGACATACAAGTTTATAATACGAAAAAATATAGAAAAAGGCAGGAACTCATTGGGAATAAAAAAATTCGTCCGCATCACTGTCAATGGGATAAGTCCCCAAAAGGCAGCATTACCACGTTGGAGTGCAATGCTGATTAAAAGAAAAATAGGCCAGCCTTCTGGTCACGTCAAGAGTCAACCAACCGCTTGGTGATATCCCGAAAAATTCGATGAGCACTCGGACCCCAAGGCCCTAGTGTTTCAACCCCAAACGGCTCAAACATACAGCTCCCAATAAGGTTGTTATATTTTCGCCGTTGGCAGGAGCAGAAAACCTCATTTCTGTTCCTGCAGCAGATTTGATGGCGCGAGGGTGTCGACACATGTTGCATCCCACACCGAAGGCCTACCCAACTTCGAAGGCATTATAGTAATTTCATCGGGCCTCTTTCCCTCGTCGCGTGCCAAGCCATTGGGTTCTAAAACAGCTGGCACCCCGGCGGAAACAAGACACCGACGGATGATGACGTTAATGCTGGCGTACCTTGCCATCCGTCCAGCGCTCTTACTGCAGGATAGGCCATGGTATCCGAGGCAGTCGACTGCTTCACCGCATTGACAGCGATGTGGAGCTCCGCAAGGAGCGCCCAGACGCAAACATGTAGCGAGCTGGAATGTGGTGTCACCCAGCATAGTGCCTATATTGGGAGACGGTAGCTCCTGAAGCCAGAGGCCCGACTCCCACTCACCCACAGCCAGCAGGCGGGCACGCTCAGCAGTATTGGTGGAAGTATTCACATGTTTATTCCGTACCAACCTGCAGAGTGGCTCATCCCACTGTCTCTGGGAAGACGGGTTCTTGGGCTGAACCGTGCCCGGGCAAGCCACTTTCCAGGCGTTCACCACGTCGGTCAAACACGGTACTTGAGAGTCAACTTGAGCAGGAATCAAGATTCGTGTGGTTAACTTTTCGGTGCTGTGGATCAAGGATAGGAACGCCGGTAGGCTTATACTAGAAATTTTGCGGACGCCGAGCCCACCAAAACGAATGGGTAGTGTGGCTTGCAGCAACGCGCGGTCATCCAAAGCCACATTAAAAATGGATGTAAGAGTACTGCGAATAATATGATCGATTTTGTCCAGAAGGTGAGGTGCTTCCATAAAGAGTAAGAGCGGAGAAACGGAGTACATAAAATTTTGACCGAAACAACAATATCTGATTAGGGTGAATGCCGAATGTAAGTAATTTTTTGAAAGTCTATCCGACATATCGTTAAAATGTTTAATTTTCCGTGGACGAATGGTAAAAAAAAAATATGTTTACAATGGTTTTGTTGTATTTTGTCCATATTGTTGGAGTTTCATGTAAAACTATTTAGATATTACTTAGATACATCTTTTCTTTTTTACATTAAAATACAAAAAAGCCATTATTCCTTCCAAGAAAAACAGCTGTGTGGTTTAAATTACGCATCAACAACAATATTTATTCTCAATCCAGCAATGTACTTAACATAGGTATTCACGCCCAAACAAACAAGCTACGACGAAATAACAATATCTTATTATATTCCACACAAAAAATAACATTCTATCGTTTATTTTCTTTCACTACAAAGAAAAATGAAAGTGAAAATAACTAGACTTAGCTCCACGTAATCATATCAACATGATATTCGCGTATCTGGCTCGAACAGAAATAGTTTCAGTCTGCAACCGTTTATTTTTGCTAACGGAACCAAAGTGATGTGGTGAGGGTTATAAATAGAGTTCTGCATACCACGACGCTCCAGAACAATCAGTTATCGGTCTTTATTGAAAGATGAAGTTTCATTTTGAAAATTTCTGCTCTGAATCAAGCGTTCGGTACGTTAATTCAGTATTCGCTGTCAGTCTCGATAATAGTGTCGTAGTCGTTAACTTTTGATTCGCATTTGTTTGAATTTGTTTTAATATACTTTGAACTGACAGACGCTGCTTTGCAATAAAAATAGAAGGGGTTCTTTTGGGAACCATACTATTAGTAATTGCGAACAAATGTTTCAGTAAATCGTTTTCTAGATGAACTCGCAGAGCCAGATTAGTGCTAGGTGCAATAACACTTATAATCTGCCGATTGATTTATTACTACCTGTGTCTAGTAACTGCCAAAAAAACATACAGTTCATTCACTATATGACAAGGTGCATGAAAGATTATGTTACCGAGCCAATTAGTTTTTCTAGTTGCTAGAATGTGCAAAGGGAAATGACTTCATAGTAATTTAGGCAACGACTGGCAATTTGCCACTTCTAGTACTATACATATTTAACCTAGCATTGTGATTATAAACAGTGCCAATGCCTCGTAAATGCGGACCTTGAAAATAGGTTAAAAAACTTACTCTAGACAGTTTTTAGATCTTTATTCATCAATGATTCATGTTTAAAACTGACGATTGTTTCTAACAAAATGGTAGATGTAAGTTTTCTGAAACTTATACCAGAGACCATTTTTAAATTCCACGATTTTTAAACCGCGTCTAACTTAATAATAACCAAAGATCTTAAATTCTTGAATTTAATCTGAAATTCGTTCTTAAAATGTCATGAAATTATATTATTACACGTAATAAAAGCTGCTCTGTTATAAGAGGGATAACTATTCTGTTACCCAATCTGTCATTACAACATTGGGTACGGTGCGCGAGGTATATTTAGTCACGCTGGACCAAATGTCAGCTCTCCAGCTAATACTAATTTTATGCGACAATCGCATTCCGAAATAAAGGTGATGGACGCAAACAAAGATAGAATTAGGTCACAGCGTTACTATGATTCAGGAAATTCGCGAAAATGCAGACTATTTATATAGTTCTCATTTAGATCAAAGTAAATATAAAATTGTTGCTGCTCTGGTCGGGCGACTGTGGAGTGAGAGTTCCTAACGTTTGATTCAAAGAGCGAAGGAGTCATTTTCTTTCGTTTATTCATATATCAAAATTATTGGGGTCATATTGGGAGTAGGTGGCTGCAAGGTCAAGGCCATGATGCTAGTCTTATAAAAGAAGGAAAACTTGTATAGAAGAAAATAAATTGTAGCCAGTAGTATTTACACAGAGCCTCGTAATAATAATAATATAGTAGTAGCGCATAAAGTTCTCAACGATGAGAAATATGAATGCCATATTGAGATGTACATAGATGTAGAAAAAAGATTAATAAACAGTGTTGACAGAATTGAACTGAAGATCAGAATGTTCGGTTTATCTAGCGTTATTATCATTTGCCTAGGCTTTTTCCATGGGGGGAGGGGGGGAGGGGGTTTCAGTCTAACCGGATGCAGCTGAATTACAATATTTACAAGCTTTTATTTAACTTGCGATGTATGCATGTATGTATGTAACTATGTTTGTTCGGGTGGACTCTTGCAACTCAATTTTGAAGCAGATATCTTCAACCGATTGAGCTGAAATTTTTATGACATGGAGCTGATCTGATGATGGAACCGAAATGTGGCCATAGGAACTCGGTACTTAAACGACACAACCCCATCGAGTTTGGACTCGTTTGATTCGTCTTCACGAGAACTTTGGTGCTAGATAATAGCCAGGGTCTGATAATAGAGCTGGAAGATGGCCATAGGAACTTGGTAATTAAACGACACAACCCCATCGAGTTTGGGCTCGTATGATTCATCTTGACGAGTACCTTGGTGCTAGATGGTAACCAGGCTCTGATGATGGAGCTGGAAGATGGCCATAGGAACTCGGTAACTAAACGACACAACCCCATCGAGTTTGGGCTCGTATGATTCGTCTTGACGAGTACTTTGGTGCTAGATGGTAACCAGGGACTAAAGATGAACGGGTCTTTAAGTGCAGTAAACGCATATAACAGAAAAACACTGCTACGCGCTACGAACTACGTCGTAGTCAATCTCAAAACAAGCTTTTATTACTTATTAATAAACAAGACTAAAAAGTTAAAAATAATTTAAACCTGATAAGAAATAAATAAAAGCGTGTTTCATTGTGTTCTAAATGTTCCATCAAAATGTAACACGCTTTTCTTTTGCTTTTTTTTTTCGCTTTTTTTTGCGCTTTTTTTTTTGTATGGGCTCGAACTAATTTAGGTCAAGCCGCGGTAAAAGCAGTGCCGCGGTAGCCGCGGTAGGCTGATGAGCTAGTGAGAGAATGTAACTCATGTAATGTAATGAATGTAATAATAGGTCCACGTGTCAGCTATTATTTATGATTTCCTTCTATATATTGTAATAAATATAATTTTATCCTTATCCACAATTAATGGTGTCAGTTTATTTTTCGAGTTAATGGTTATGGTTCTAGGACATGACAGTTTCCTCGTGGTGTTTTCCTTCACCGTGTTCATAAAATTCGAAGACATGTGACATCCACCTACCTACCTACACTGGGCCCGCGTAGTGGATTATGGCCCACTCCTTCCAAAGAGAGGATAATTATGAATTGAAGAAGTCACATTGGTTTGCCTGCATTTGAACTCACAACCTCGTGCATGACAGGCAAGGCCTCAACCACTGGGCTCAGTAGGACAATAATAGGCTGGAAATATAATTATTATTCTCAATATCATAAAACTGAAACTTTAATTACAGGCTATCAGTTTGTGAAACCAATTAAGTAATAGGTCCTACAGAAAACGAGCTTAAAGAAAATGATCCGTATTCATAGCCCAATCAGCCGTCAATTATTAGAACCGCGGTTAAATAATTATATGAGTTTAATTAATTTGGTTGAGAGTTTAACCACTTTGTAAACTTACCTTGTTAATTTTACTGTGGGTAATTTTAAACCTGCCGTCCTTTTTTTACTAAAATCCAAATCCTACTTCCTATCCTACTAATATTATAAACGTGAAAATTTGTATGGATGGATGGATGGATGTTTGTTACTCTTTCACGCACAACTGCTAAACGGATTTGGATGAAATTTGGCACACAGATGGTTTATAACCAGAATTAACATATAGGATACTTTTTATCCCGATATTCTTACGGGATCGAAACTTATGCGGGTGAAACCGCGGGGCGCATCTAGTGATATTATAAACGCGAAAGTTTGTGAGGATGGATGGATGGATGGATGGATGGATGTTTGTTACTCTTTCACGCAAAAACTACATAACTGATTTAGATAAATTATGGCACACAAATAGCTTATAACCAGGATTAACACATAGGATACTTTTTATTCCAATATTCCCACGGGATCGAATCTTATGTGAGTAAAACCGCGGGGCGATGCTAGTATAATATATTATCAAGACTGTTTTCCCCAAAGGGTAGGCAAATGTTAAATAATGTGTCTAAAACTCTTTGGACTGTATGAATATCTTGTACTGGTGAACAATGACTAAATCGTTTGACTATTTATTTTATTTTATTGTGATTGAAATATTTAAAAAGCCTCTTCACTGTATCATATTTTACTCTAGTAAAATATCACAATAGAAAATGAATTGCATATATTTTTTGAGCGGAGCGGACCAAATCGGATTATAATATACAAAATTATTACTGGTTACTGGTTACCAGTCATTAAAATTAATAGAGCACGACATTAAAATCACAATTCCCGCTGTGATCATTTATAACACTCATCCAATAAATATATTCATTCAATAAATTACCAATGAATAAATTCAATAAATTATAACTGTTTATTAATAAAACTTTTCTCTCTTTGCAGGTTATAAATCCGAATGAAAATCGACTAGAAATGTTTTAAATAGTTAAATAGTGTTGTGTAAATAAAATAAAAAAATAGTGATTTGTGTAGTGGTAATGGTGTGATTAGTGAAACTGTCACGAGATGGCGTTGAAAGCGATTCTCATCATTCTCATCTTGGCCGTCATCGGAGGCGGAAGCGCTGCTGCTGAAAGAGGTAAGGATTTTTTAATTATGAAGTAATCGTACACTCAGCAAGGAAACTCGATTGATACTTCCTTTTTTTATAAAAATAATACAGCATCAAAATATTAAAAGATAAATTGGAATAGATGTTAAATTCAGAAAGCATTTAGCTATTACATAAAATGCTGTGTTTTTAATATTTTTGTGTGTATTTAGATCGTATGTAAATATTGCAGTGTAAATTTACTACTGTTGCTAAGGTCAGCGACAGCAGTAAATTAGCACACAAATGAAAAAAAAAGAAAGACGCAGTCAACTTTTTATTGACCACAGTCCACTGCTGGATATAAGCTTGGCTTAAGTTAGGAGCATGTTTGAAATAAGACGCACCTAGAGAATCACACAGGACCTTCTCAGTTCATTGCTCGCAGAATAGATGGCTGGTGGGGCCGAAATGTTCTGGAGTGGCGAGCGCGTAACGGAAGACCGATCGAATTGACGGTGCTTGTGGGAGGTTTATGTCCAGCAGTGCCCACTGCTGGACATAAACCTCCCACAAGCACCGCCTTACGGCTGAAATGGTGATGATGATCCTAAAAAGAACATATTGTAACTCTTTCTAAGCCAAATTTACTTTTTGTACCGAATTGAATGATACTAAAATAGTAATTTTAGCTTTTACGTTCCTAAGCTTCGCCCAGTTGAATATTATTTTAGTTGTAAAACATACGAAACTACGAACTATTGAGCCATTGACCCACTCTGTGTGTAAAGTTTGAAGGAGTTTGGCGCACAAATGAGGTTATTAATTACATTGTACTACTGTATGTTACTAGGAATGGACTACATTGTGTAGGATTGAAATATCTGGGAAATGTATTTGTAAAATTACGTAATTAAGTGCACTATGTCATTGTTAATATATCGTGAGAGCCTGGTGATCCGTCACACAGGGTATCCTAGTATGGCCGCCAGTCTCTGAGAAAGGATCATATTTTGTGCATTGTTAAAAATATATAAATAAAGTAAGAAATGAGTATATAAGGGGAAGTTTGAAAGTGGCGCCAGTGACAGAAAAGTTGAAAGGAAATCGTTTGGCTTGGTATGGGCATGTGATGAGAAGGGACGAAACGCATGTGACTAAAAGAGTGATGAATATACATGTTGATTGATGGAGAGGGAGAGGAAGGCCGAAGAAAAGGTGGATGGATTGTGTGAGGAATGATATGAAAGAGAAGGGAGTGAATGATAGCGTGACGGTTGACAGGGGAGAATGGAAGAAGAAAACGTTTTGCGCCGACCCCAAGTAACATGGGATAAGGGCAGGAAGATGATGTTGTCAAAATGCTATAATTCTTGTCTCTATGTTTATTAACTGTACCTTTGTGAAGAGAGAAAAATAAAGATAGAGAAGAAGATCGTTACAATAAATGATGCAATTGTTACTCCATCGTATGGAAGATGAAGAACGTTGCCACTCTTGTTTGTCTTTCTTTTGTTTCTTCTTTTTCTATTTTTCATAACTTTTCATTTTAAATATTTTTTGAAATTACTATACTTTTAGCCAATTACACAACATCCCACAATCACAATCGTGCACGTTCCCACAACTCAACAATTTTCATACTAGTTATGTATGCCTACAATGGCTCGTGGCTGAACGATAACAGCTGAACGTGTCGATCGTAAGTTACGCTTACCTCAGTCAGTTCGTGGAAGGGTGATCATCCATTAAGTACCTAGGCTATGTCTAGAAAAGCACGTTAAGCTATTGGTCGCGGCTGACATTCGTAGATTTTTAACAGTCGTTACGGGTCGTCAGAAGCCCAAAAGTCTGACAACCAGTCCTATCAAAGAATATCGGGAGGTCAGATAGGCAGTAGCTCTATGTAAAATATTGGTATTCAGGTCAGCCGACCTGAATATAGTTGGGAAAAGTCTCGGTAGATTGCTATGTACGTACAGTCAACAGCAAAAGTAGATGATCAAAATAAGAAATTCAATACTAATGAACGGAGATCGCGTCAGAACTGTGTGGCGTCGAAGTGATTCAAAAGTATGTGATTGTAAATTATACCAAACATTTACAACTAGTACAGGTGCTATATACTCGTGATCAGTTTTGACTTTGGTTTGAATTTCTGATTTTGATCATCTACTTTTGCTGTTGACTGTACCTACAATAATAACATTTTAACCTGTAAATTAGCAATATGAAATTATTTCAAACAACAAAAAAATTAGTAGTTAAAACGTCATACCTGTCCCACATTTTTCATACAGAAATACATGAATAAGTAATTGGTATCACAATTTTATTTTTAAAAGCACATTTTATTCCGTTTTCCATCCTGGCGGCTCGTATTTTATTCCTTTTAACGCGATTATTAACTCAATCAAGCTGTCAATGTATGGAAATAGCACATCATTACAAAATCATGGATTCTAACGTGACAGCTGTCATTGATGTCTGTCAAACGATCGGTATGGACTGGAATGTAATGTCAAAGGTGGGAAGGATCTAAAATTAGAATGTCAATGATTTGGAAATATGATTTTTAGGGTTCCGTACCCAAAGGGTAAAAACAGGACACTATTACTAAGACTCCACTGTTCGTCTGTCTGTCTGTCACCAGACGGTATCTCATAAACCGTGCTAGCTAGACAGTTGAAATTTACATAGATGATGTAGGTATTTCTGTTGCCGCTATAACAACAAATACATATATATGCCTGAAATTTGACGAGGATGCAAAACAACAGCTTGTATAATACCAGCCTATTATACCCCACCCCACCCACCTACCACAGCCCAGCCCAGCCCAGCCTATTATCCCGCTGCAGGGCGGAGGTCTTTTCTCACACATAGAGGACACGAGTATTGACAGGACAGGAAAATAAATAAATAAATTGGTGGTAGGACAAACGTTGAGAGAAAGTTAAAGCGGGAAGAACAGTATTTTGTAATTATTTTCGAGTTATCTATATTTTATTTTGCACCTGCCATGTTTAGTCTCAGCATCACTCTGAGGTAGACATTAAGTTCACCTTTGTACCGTACTTTTGCATTCCAGCATATAGTTTTCATGAATAAATAAGTTAAATAATTAAAAATCACAATGATGCTTAGTGGTTATAGTTTTTCATTATTTAACTGTATGAGGTGGTTTTGCTTCACAGTAGCTTACAGGCTAAAAAATAATCTTAAAAAAAACCCCATCAATGGAACCAGTTTATTTATACCAGGCTTTTTGGCTTTTCGTATAGTAATAATGTTACCGATCCCGTGTCCGATCACCAAATAATGTAATTATTGAAAATGTATCCCTCACGCCGGCGAGGCTGCACTTTCCCAACATTTTACATTATTCGCTCAATGCAAATATTTTAACCCAAACAACCATTACTTAACAAAATTAAAAAGGGGTAAATGATGAAACAATCACATTATTTCCTTTATGGGATTTATTGAAAGAGATTTCAAGATGATAGTAATAATATAATAATAATAAATTTATTGAACCAATGTTACAACTTATTATTACCTTAAAATTAACTTAACATCGGTCTGTAACTGTTAGCGATCATTTTTGGGATCTTTACGGCGGTCCCCAAACTAGGCGGCGCCTGTATCTTGGGGACCAGGGTTGTGATACATAATGCTATTTACCACCGGAGTTTATGTAAGAATAGGTAAGTAATTGCCAATGATTATATAAAACTTAATTAAATATTGAAATCAAATTGAAAGTAAAACTTAAATCGTAAATTATTATACTTAGGTACTATATAATATAGTACTTGGTACTTTCGATGTGTTTTCGACACGCCTTACCAAGCTCAAAGTCAAGTATGTTCTATTCAGGACCTTTAGCCATGTGCGTGAAAATATATAATAAGCGTCCAAATCCAATTAAGGACATAGAGTACGAAAATAAATTTCAAAACAGTCTCCAAAAATATCTTATAATAAAATCGTATTACACTCTAAAGGAATTCTTTGACCATAAGTAAATTTTGACATTAAAATTCAGAACTGTGCACAATACACACAGCACTTATAATTTTGACTTACTACCTACCTATGTTATTTTATGATTATTATTGTTATCGCTATTTGTTTTAATTTAATCTTTCATCCTATTTTAATTTATTAATGAAAATGATGACCAATTTTATTGTTCTTGCCCTATCTTTTATTATACTAATGACAGTTATTTATTTAAATAATAAATGATGGACATCTGATAAACATCTTAAAATTAATATCTTTGTTTAAGCACAGAGGTTTTGTTAATTATTGTGACACTGTAGAACTTGAAACTATTTATATTGCTGTGCCCTAGCAGGGTTCATGTATGAAATCTATACCTATAAATTATACTTGTAACAACTTGTAAACTACATGAATGCAATAAATGATGAATCTGAATCTGAATTAGTCAACATGGTGGTTAGTTAAAATAGGATATAATATTTTATTATTTATTATTTTATTATAAGTCTGTGTTGTCCCACTGCAGGGCAAATACCTCCCTTCCTTCCTTTCACTTTACCCGGTCTACTGCGATTGTGGGCCAATCCTTTATGAAGAAGTCCAGCTCATTATTGTTATTTTTATTAATTAATTAATTATAAGTTGTTTGTTATGTATAATATGTACACATATACTTTTTCTACTAATTATTTTAACCAATACCTACCATCAATAAATCATTCTTTCAATTGTATTACACAATTGTATTATTAAGCCCCACAATTACTTTGATGCTAGCGTTTCATTGTCGTATTTAAAAATACCTGCCTAATTCTGTCGAAGTCAAATAAGTGAATTATTGAGCATGCTGGTCGCCGGTCGCCGGGCGCAGGTCGTAGTTGGTCACAACAAAACAACAAAGCATGGCAACTCGGACGTGTGTGATATGTGGGAGCAGACGGGCGGGCGAAACGCTGTTGTTGGAACGTTATGTGAAGCGGGTAGTAGCCAATAGTTGTTGATTTAATAAGTCATTTTAATTATTATTGTTTGAGAGATTTTGTTGTACCTGAATAGTGTCAGAATTGACTATAAGACATGCGAATTGGAGCTGTAACAAAGGCGTTCGCAATACAGGGAAAGATAAATACTTGTTATGTGAGCCTTTTATAACCTTAGTAATATAATGAACAAATCATAGAAAAGCTCTAGATTATAAAAGTTAATACCTATTGTCAACTGATCATATTTCTAAAAAGAATACATAGGTAAGTAAGCTACCGAGTTTCGGAGTTTCTTGCTCGCTCTCCTCCATAGAGATCTACGTTTTGGAATGGGCAACTAGCGTCAACTTTCTGACTAACTGACCGAGTCTTTGACAGTTCAAAAGTGCCTGTCAATGGTTTAATTTAAATAAATGCTTTGAATTTTAGTTTGAGTTTGTTACAATATTAATCGCTTAGTTACTTGCTAGCTTTTGAGTTACAATAATGATGCCTTGTTGCAATGCTACAACGCATGCAAAACAAACTCAGAATAGAGGATATAATAGAAATCCATACCACCCGCTCGTCTATCTGACCCCCAATCAGTTCTCTACCGTGACCGCGGTGACGTGAGCTTAAAAGCTTTCCAGCATTTTTACTGGCGCCATCTCTGGAGCGTGGCGGGAACTACGACTGACAACCACTAACACTGCAGAGTATGAATATTTTGAGGTGAATATAATTGGCCACTGCAGGGAAAAGTTGGGATGATGTTTTAACGAAGCACCTCTCATAGCATCTGGGTGATAGAGGTACTAGGAAAGTAGGTAAAGCGGAAATAAGGGATCAACTATTCTTTGATGATCATACTGAAGATCTTAGAAGGGTTTATTTTTTTGATGTATATCAGAATATACAAATCATAGGAGGGAGCTTCCACTTTTTCAGGCACATGAAAGATAGAGGTTTACAAAAGAACAAAAATAGCGTTATATTATTATTTTAGAGAAATTGCTATCTCTACTGAATTGTATCAACGAGAGAGAACTAATAACAGTACTTTAGAGTAAGTCAGGTTTGTCATATTTCAAAATTACGAAGAAAACTAATAAACACTAGTAGATAAAGTTGACAACATGAAAATAAGTAACAGTTCCGACTCCTTGTCAAAAAGAATCTGAATATCTCTTCATCTACAAGAACTTTCATATCAGCTTCATAAATTTTGAACATGGAAATACCATAGAGTATCTAAAAGTAAACTAGATCAAGTTCAAAGTTTACGGTGTGCTCAGTATTTCTGTCGTGATGTATGGTGTCTGGCGAGCAGCGGTCGCGATATTCAATTTCGGGAGCGCACCCGTTCATGCGAGCTGACAAAATTGGCCACTTTTAGAGATACGTAGGTTTTAGGTTCTTGTTATTTAGTTCACTATCGTGGGTGGAGCGAATGAAAGAGAAGAAAAAAAAGAAAATAGTTTATTCTGCACAAATAAGACGCACATTATAAAATAAACTTTAATTTAAACAGTCAAAAGCCTTGTATTCGACAATAAGAGAAATTAAAAAAGTTTTACAACATACTGTATTGAACTTATTATTGGTTAGATTACATACATACATAAACTACAGCACGTCACCTGCTACGAACCTTACATATTTATTTTGCTTCATACGTTGTTGTGATTGACTGTTTAAAATTTTTGTTAATTTAATTTTAATTTTGCTTTACTTTAAACGAACTGGCAGGCGAGTTGTTTGATTTCATAATTGTCTAAATTTTTGTACTCATTTTGATTCATCTCCAGTAAAAATCAAATCCGATTATAAGTTTTTAAATATGTTACGATCTTCACACGGTATGATTATTATTATTTGCTGGTTCATCCGACCAATGCAATTACTACATTCAAAGAGCATTGATAATTGCTATAAAAATAAAAACAAAGAACACGGAACCCACTCTCCCAACGACAACTCTGCTATCTAAATTCTATTTCAATCCTTTTGAAGATAAAAACCGAGTGACGTTTGTTAGTGCGTTTTTGTTGCGTTTTTGCTGCGTCCTGTTAATTAAAGTTTCGCTATCCAGTCTAGATTTCAGTCTAGTCTAGGTTTCTGTCTAGTCTCGCTTTCAATTCTGTTGCATTGTTTGTTTCTGATATGTGGCGAAAAGGAAAAAAAAGGAACGGTTTTTTGATTTGTCCTCTCATTCGTTTTTGCTAAAAATACGCTTGTGTTTTTATCCAATTATGAATACGCTAAAAATAAAATTTGCTTTGCAGAATGAGTAAGATTTTTACCTCGTGAAGCCTGACAAACGAACGTTATTTCAACATCAGTGGGGGTTTTCTTTGTCAAAATAAAAATACTTTCGTTATATAATTTGGGAAAGTATTAATTGATAAGCGTAGTGTGTAAAATAATTAATGAAGATATATAGATGAGTAGGTAAGTAGGTGATTGTGGTTATCTTACTGGACACCAAATAATATACGACGTTTAAAAAGTAAGGTAAGCAATAAAATCTATCCAACATTTCCTATACCATGCCATCGGAACCATATTGCAAAATACATAACATTTCCCCCTGAAAAAAGTATTTAAATATTATCAAATAATATATCAAATTATTAACGTGGCAATATTCAGATTTAATACCGCGAGGGGTGCCGGGGGGCGCAACCGGGTCAGGTCAAATGCAATTTATGAAATGACTACCCAATTTTACTTTACAATTTCCGTACGAGTCACGCATCATATATTGTACTGGTTGCAAATGTAATGATATGATGATTTCTTAAATAATACTTTTAAAATCATCTGTTAATTGCCAACATGCTGTGACTAAATATAGTGTTTAATTATAGTTTCTTCTCGTTATGATGAAATCCTTGATGTCTTCTAAATATTTTTTGATATTTCTTTACGTATACATACCTAAACAAACACAAACTCACTGCTCACTGCTACATACAGCAGGTATGCTTTAATTTATTGTTTCCATTTTTTTTGTTAGCCTATTTTGAGTCCCACTGCTGGGCAAAGGCCTTCGTGGGCAAATGACTCTCGGATTCTGCCCAGTTTATATTGTAAATGTAATTAATGTAATTTAATTTACTTGTAATGATTATCTATTGTAAATAATTACTTATCAGTGGGGACCTCATATATCAAGTCTAGCAAGAAGGCTCCGTTCGGCTGCCTACGCCGTCAGGAAAGTAAGACAATACACTGACGTTGATACAGCTCGTTTAGTCTACATATTTTAATTATTTTCATAGTATTATGTCCTACGGTATTCTGCTGTGGGGCAAAGCCGCTGATATACAAAATATATTTGTCCTTCAAAAACGAGCTGTTCGAGCAATTTATCAGCCAGGTGCCAGAGTTTCTCTAAGAGTTTTTTTTAAAGATATTGGTATTCTCACGGTTGCATCACAATTCATCTTTGCCAACATCTTATATATTAGGCAAAATTTACACTTGTACACTAAAAACAGTGATATTCATAGTAAAGAAATAAGGACCAACTACGTGCCCCCTTTCACCGGCTTCATAAGGTTCATAACTCATTTGTTGGGCTTGGTATAACCTTTTATAACAAGACACCCTCTTCTTTGCTAGACTGGCCTTTTAATGCGTTTAAAGCTCAAGTAAAATCCAACCTTTGTTCAAAGGCATACTATTCCATCAACGACAATTTACACGATAAGAATAGTTGGTCGCCCTAATTTAACGCAAGACAACGTTTATGTTCTTTCTCCAGGATTAGCTTACTGACAGGTTATTGTTATTAACTTATTTATTTATTTTACTTCGATGGTCTTAGTTTATCATTTGTGACTTCAAGTGACAGCTATGTGAACAGAACCCAGCAATGGATAAATATGTAAGCTGTCACGCCCTTTACGCCTGGAGGCTTTTATTTGGGTAGTAAGTTTTTATTTACATTTTAATTTTGATTAATTATTTTTTAGCTTGAGTACGTATAGTTTTTATTATATTTGTTGGTATATTGGCTAGCGGACATATGGCCAATAATTTAATTTTATGTTCAGATCTTGTAATTTTAATTACTGAACAAAGGTACCTAGTATTGTATACAATCAAGTGTTTTCTAACTGAACAGACAGCTGTGCTGCTGGGGAGTTTGTTGCGCCACTTCTTCTTCCCAGCGATAGCACTTGGAAGTGGTGAAGGGCGAGCGTTGTTGGGGGACTGTCTTTTGTAATTTTGACGTTCGAAAAGTGCTGATTCTCAGCCTAATTTGAATAAATGACTTTTGATTTACATTTTACTCTGCTCTAACATTAAATACGTTCATAGTAGCGCATAGTATAGTAATTACCTCTCATGCCTCAGATTGCAATTTGTTCAAATATCCCGCGACTTACGAGCTGTAGGTCGTAGGGTCGAACCCAGACAGGCAGTTTACTTTGTGTATTTAATTTCATCACCACTGCTCTCAAAACGGAAAACTTCGTGAGGAATTGGAAATTAGAAAAAAAGGAAGGTGTCTTAGGACCAAAAATCGAAAACATGCTTACTTACACACCCCGCACTGTGCTCGCGTGGTGGATTTCCGCCCACTTCCACTGATATAGAGAAGGCTTGTGTCCCGGCAGTAGGAACATTACATATATAGGTTGATTATGTAATATCTTTTTGTTTAAAACGGGTGTGATGTTTTAACAGCGAAGTCTAAACATTCAGCCTCATCCCAATGTTACCTCAACAAAGTAAATACTTAATATCCCATTACATTTCGTACCAACACGTTCCTATTTGTGATGTAAACAAAAACCAAGAATTGGCTTCAAATCGTTTGAAGTGACACGTTCAAGGTAAACAGTTTTCAGAATAAGGCTCCGTGAAGGGAACGCAATTGTTTTTGAAGTTCTACATAATTATAGGGAAATCGATGATGAAATGTATTTGGGCAAAGGAAATGTTGATGAAAAGTGTTCAGACGTAAAATGATCTAGAATTTGATAGCAAATGTGAGCGGAAACGTTGGGGGACGCCCTAGACGGACATATTATAGTGACGTTATTGGTGATGTGCTTCAGAAAGGTCAGGTGTGTAATACTTGCAACGGGCGTGCGTGCAAGATGTATGTAAACGAAGCAAAAATAGTATGTAAGGATCGTAGCAGGTAGCGTTCTGTACTCTTTAGTATCTGCCTGCCCCCACGGGAAGAAGGCTTGAGTGTATATACACACGTATGTATTTCATTGGAATTTTCACAATACACTTTTATTTTCATCGGTACTAATAAATTGTAAAAAGGTTGATACTATAACAGCCTTGTGAAGTAGATATACAAAAAAAATTAATAACGAATTTCGCAAAAGCTAGAAGAATTTAATTAATTAAGAACTATTTGCCTACAAGATACCAGAAAAAAGATTCTATGTAAACAAAGATAATATAAATATTTTAGAAAAAGTCAAACAATTGCCTAATCTCCTAAAAACACTTGTCTTGGTCAGACGCCAGACGAAAAATCAACTTAATTTCTTGAAGCCGAAATTATTTCATTTATTTAAACATTTTAACCAAAAATTCTTGTTTGATCGCTGATTCCGTTGAGAGTTTTCTTTTGGCATTTTGTTTAAATAATCAGATCAAAGCTCTTTTGTTAGATATCACATAAAAGAGAATCTTTTATAATCTCTTGATAATTTTTGCGTGTGTGCGATATTAAGGTACAGTTAGGGTTCTGGTGGACAGGCGGTCGCAGTTTTCGTCGACAAAAACGTTGTTCAAGATGTTATTACTTACTATATGTAAGTTTCGCCATAGTCTTTATAATGTAGGTTTCTTATAATTCCAAAATATTTAGTATTTCTTCTTTTGTACATTTACTGTCAAATGACTTAATAAACATTTTGGTGGTATATCTCTCCCGGTCATCTACAAAATGATGGCAGTGATGGTCGATAACGTCGATCGTCGATTTGGATCGAACAAGTGAGATACCACCTTATAGCTTATAATAAAACTTCGGGTATTTTCTGTACGCACCTTCCTAAGGGCACTGTGAGGTCGTGGTAATAAAGTTACAAAGTTTTTATTTGTTCAAATTATAGTCTTTTTATATGGAGGCGGTTTTATTTTTGTGAATTAGTTACGACTTGTTTGTAATTTAAGTTTTGATTGAAGATAAAAATAAGATTACGGGGTTTACACATCCCGTGGGTTTGCATACTTAGTTAAAAATACGAGTGGAAAATATTCCATTAGTTTTGTTTAGAAAAATATAATAAGCCTATGTCATTCGAATGATGGGTATTGAATTTTAGTGTGTAGGTATTTATAGTGAAACGCACCCTTTTTTATTTTATTATTTTTGAACTGAGAAACCAGTAATTTGTAAATTATTGGTTTTTCCGTTCTCCCAACAAAGCAAACAGGATTGCCAACATCAAACATCCCTCAAATGAAACCAAATGAAGAAGATAAATCTAAACACAAAACCCGACACAATATTTTAGGTTGACAAAGCAATTCCCTCATTAAATAAAGATTCATTCATATCGAACCGGGACATTAACAAATTGCTGCACGGCCAACACTTCTGTTGAACCATTTGGGACATCAGGAATTTACAAGCTTTGATGTCAATAAATAAAACATTTTAATGAACCGCCTGATCTGCTGTCGGTACCGCTACGCGTAATATGTTATTACGCCAAGCCCCGGGGAGAGTGAACGATTCATATGTTTTATATATTAAATTTGCCAAATATTCCGGCCAATTCGAGTAATATCTGGGTTATGTGGAGTTTGATGGCTGTTATGTTTGGCTGAAGTGCGATTATTATACCTGGGTCTCGTCCTCGACAGCCGGTGGAACTTCGTCGAACACTTTCGACGTTTGGCCCCCAAACTGGAACGGACCGGGGCCGCCTTAAAGCGGCTCCTGCCCAACCTGAGGGGGCCAAACGCCTCCTGCCGGAGGCTTTACGCGGCGGTCGTGCGGTCCATGGCCCTTTATGGGGCCCCGGTGTGGGCGCGTTCACTGCGGCTCCGAGCCGCACACTATCTAAACGCGCCCCAAAAGGTGGTAGCCGTAAGGCTGATAAGGGGGTACCGCACGATCTCGGGCGAGGCAGCAGGCCTCCTTGCCGGACTGCCGCCATGGGATCTGGAGGCGATAGTCCTCGCGCGCCTGTATGACTGGCGCGCGGAGGCACTACGTCGGGGGGAAACTCTGCACCCGCGGCAAATCGCGGCGGAGCGGACGGACCTCCGGCGCGATCACATGGCGGAATGGAAGGCGCGACTATCGCAACCCAGCGCAGGGCACGCCACGATAGCGGCGGTAAGACCCCTGTTTGAGGAGTGGCTAGAGAGGCGTCACGGCGCTCTCACCTACCGCCTGACGCAGGTCCTCTCCGGACACGGATGTTTCGGGAGGTTCCTGCACATCATCAGGCGGGAGGAGACGCCCGGGTGTCACCACTGCGAGGATCGCCCAGAGGACACGGTGGAGCATACGGTGAAGGTCTGCCCCGCTTGGGCAGAGCACCGCCGTGTCCTCGTAGAGGCGATCGGCAGCGGCGGCGACCTCTCGCGCCCGGCCCTGGTGCAAGCCATGGTCCGGGGCGAGAGGGAGTGGGAGGCGGTCACCTCCTTCTGCGAAGCAGTCATGCTAGCGAAGGAGGTGGCGGGATGGGCGAGGGAGAGATCCTCACGCCTCAGCCGCCGAGGGAGACGCTCCGGGCGTCGGGAGCCGCGTGACGACTCCCGGCCACCGTAGGCGCGGGCCTGCGGGCGGAGAGCAATGGGTAGCTCTCCGTCCGATCAGGACCAGGCCCGTGCCGGACGGCGTGTTTGTGTTCCACGCGCGCCTCAAAGAGATGTCAGCGTAGTTGACGGGGCCCGACAGGGCCGAAGCCTGCCGGGGTAGCGGGATCGTCCGAAAGGGTTACCGCTGCCCTGGTACATAAAGGGCTAAGGAAGGAACACGGGTGGGTTTTAGTGAGTAAGAGTCTGACACTCCCTTCTGCTCCACCCAGAGCGGGAGGGGTCATTTGATGATTTCCCATCCTGAAAAAAAAAAAAAAAAGTGCGCTATTGGGATGTTTTTTAAAAATATTGATTTTATTATCGAGGGGCTTGTAGCTAAGTAATAACGATCGATCAGGTTAAGCTAAGCTTGCCGCGGTTGGTCCGTGGATGGCTGACCATCTTCATATACCACGAACCTCCGTGCCTCGGAAAACACGTTAACCCATTGGTCCCGGCTATCATTCGTTGATCGTTGACAGTCGTTATGGGTCGTCAGAAGCCCGAAAGTCTGACAACCAGTCTTACCAAGGGGTATCGTAGTACCCAGTAACTGGGTTGTAGAGGTCAAATAGGCAGTCGCCCCATGTAAAATACCGGTATTCAGCTGCATTCGGTTAGACCGGAAGCCGACCCCTACATAGTTGGGAAAGGATTAGACAGATGGTGATGATTTTATCATCGTCATTATCATTCCAGCCTGTCCCACACACTGCTGGGCGAAGACCTCCTCCCTTTGGTATCATGCTTCCTGTTTAAAATTATGATCTATGGCCTGTTACTATCTGATGGTCTTTTCTCATACAGAGAAGGAACACGCTTTGACCATGACGCATGGTGTCTAGCAAGGGCGTTAGCCGTTATTTCGAAATAGTATCTTCAATGAACTTGGAAAATTGTAAATTTGTTTTTGGTTTGGGGTCTACGACTGCTGGTAGTGTTTGTTACTTGCTGTATGAGAAAATCGGTTTTATTTTATTTTATCGTATTTAAATATCGATACCAAATCTCATCTGTAAAGTTTACACAAAATAAACTAAGTCTTTACACTAGTAACAGTTAATGCAGAAAGTCACTTGAGTTCAAGTAGGTAACTCTCTTCACAAAATGCGGTCGATGACCCTAGAAAAAAACTATCGAATTCATTTATTTTTTACTTTATCGTATTTGGATATCGATACCCATCACGTCTGTCGAGTTTCGCTAGCTAATTTAATTTTACCATGTACTCTTAAATATTTAGGGTTTTTAAACACGTTAAATTCCTAACTAATGTCTGCAAGTAATAATACCCCAGAAACTCATTTTGAAATAGCACGTGGGACATTTCCACAGGCAGTCTGAGTGAATCTGTAGTACTAGAATTACCTGAATACTTTTAGCGTTGGTTGCCGGATTTCCCTACAGGCCACCAGCCATTCGCTATGCACACAATTGTGAATTTTTAACCTTTTACAATTCTGCATGTGTGGCGTTAAGCTGTTACTTTACTGGCATTTAAAATTTTATGGTATTTTAGGGCTTTGAAGAGTTAGCAAAAGGGTTTTTTTTATTTTTATGATTTAACATTAATCCTTTCCTTTCTTTTAATCATTCCTATTTAATGTTGCACACACACAAACACATACATAAACGACTCCCTTTCTCTATTCTCTTTAATGTGCACTTTTTTTTAATCTTATCTAGGGATATCGTGTTACCCAAATTCCTAATGGTATACAATTGAATCTGGTGGGGCTGAAAGCCGAATCCGACATAGTTGGGAAAGGCGACAGATGTTGATATGATGATGACTGTAGCAGTATTATAAACCGTTGTCCTACGAATTCCTTTTACGAGAGTGCAAACATTATTTCTCCGTAAATACATTTGCTGTTGTAATATTTTTAATGTGCAAAAATTTAATTTTCTCTGTACATGCTTAAAATCTGATTTCATTATGCTGAGTAACGTCATGCCCATATTCGAATGCGACATTTTTTTATTCATTATTATAAAGGTAGACTGAAGCTTTTGAAGTCATTTTAATATCGTTATTTCGTGTCACTATGAAAATGTTTCTTCGATTCCTCTGTGTTATTTGAATAAAGCCGAAGTATTATAATTATCAGTGAGTAACTTCTGCCTGCGACATCATCTGCTTGAATGAAACAATATCCTATCGGACTCGGCAATAGTGTAGCTTGTTATCAGTGAAAGAATGATTGTGCTAAATCAGTACTTCCAGAAATTACTTTTACAAACAAACAATATTTAACTTCTTTATAATATTAGTTTAGATATAGGTACCAATGATTAACTTCCATCTTTGAAGCACAGCTAGTCATTCTTTTGCCCTTACTTTAATTTATGTGGGGTAGACTCACTACATATTTTTCATCCAATGATGTTGATGAGCTGTCCTAAAATCAGCATTCACTTCCTCTTATAATATCAATTTCAGTATTATTATCCATCAAGCGAGTTCTGTGTATTTCGTATTTTATTTTTCAGTCGTATTAATAGGTGTAGCAATGTTGCTTAAATTCTATAAACTGTCGTGCCATTGAGACGAAGATGAAGAAAGTTTGATATGTATTGCGGTAAAAGCCTCCTAGCCTGCAGTATATTCATAAAATCCCACAACATGCCTAGAGCTACTACCTATCTACATAAACACATAGAAACTCTAAAACGCTATAAAAACCAAAGCACTGTAACAATTGAGTTACGTGACCTACCGACTACCCCCGACGTTGCCCTCTGCCCACTTTACCCCCTGCCATCTCTGCCCAGTGCCCAAACATAACGTCATTATGTAAGGTCCCCCTATTCGAATCTGCAGGGGAAGATCCATGACTGCCTCAGCAATTGAATTTTAAGAGTTATTTGCCATGGACTTTTTACTTTTTAGTGCCTGACCGGCAGTTTTGGAAAGTTTTACGGTATCCCTTTTTTACGTTATACGGCGTTGTTACACTTCATTTCACCTTATACTAACACCCAAATCACACACTTAAGGAACAATTCCCAAACATTGGCGACCAACTCATTAAAAAAATAACAAAAGAGCATCGTGTCGACTCTATACAAAAGTTTCAGAAGCATCACTCTCACATCTGACAAACTATTTTTACTTCCCAAATAAGTCCTACGATTCCACTTGCTAAACAACGCTACTTTTCCAACCTTAAAAGAAACTGTAACACCTTGATTCGAAGGCTTAAGGTTCAATTTGCTTGTGTATTAAGGTTTTGGGCGGTATTTGTAAAGTGGTGCTCGCGCATGAAACTTAGAAAGACAAATTCTGTATATAACTGACGGTTGAACAACAATAAAGTTTTGATGAACGATATAGGTCGTAGATGTCACTGAAGGACTGAAATATTCATAACAAAGATCTAATCTGACCTGTATTAGTAACTTCCTTAAGTTAAGTAGCCAATGTTGTTGCTACGTGTGAGATACAGATTTACTGACCACCTTAAGGCACGGTCAGATGCAAATTTTTAGGTAAACGGCAATAGCGCGTCGCGGCATTAAAAAAAGGTTCAAAACAGTGATGCATTTGATGTTAGTTGCATCGAAGGACCAAAACAAAATATGCAGGGGTCAGTGGAATCATTTTTAAGGATTTTTTTATATTTTTTGACCTCTGTTTTACGATTGTTTTATCGTGATACTATTTTATTTTTAAGAACTATTTTTGAAAATGTCTTTTCTTTGATATTTTACAATACACTCTTTTTTTCTGGCTGGTAATGTGTACCAATGCCACCGCATTTTACAGTCTCCTACGTTTGGGCAGCGCCTTAATGCTCTAAGTGTTATGGGTTTTTCCATTTAGTGTTTCTCAGTATCAGCTCGTAGATTTGTGCCCGGTTGATGACATATTATATGAGAATCAAACATAACTGGCTATGCTGCCAGTATGTAGGTACTTGATACGCAAACCCTAATTGTTATTAACTTTGTTTTAAAGTGTCGGATGTATTTTAGGTACTCCTCTACCCAACTCTTTGAGGATTACAGGCGTGATGTTATGTTATGTCTTTATGCTTATCATTGTGTCCATCAACCAGAACCAAAGTTGAGATGTGTCTAGTGTAATAAGAAGTGTTTATTGTGAAAGGTTTTGCGAATGTATCCCTGGAAATATCACATTTCTGAAGTTTTACTTCACACAAATACCATGTAAAGGACACAAAACACGGTAACTTATTCTAGGTAATTGACGGCAGAATTGGGCAGATGTACTTAGGAACCACAGTCAGTACCTAGTACTCGAGGAATGAATTTGCAAAATATTTCATGAGCTCTTCTGTAAAATATAATATTAATAAAAATGACATAGAAGTAACTACTGGCTTTAGAGAGCCGGCGTCAGTCCTGATGTTGACAAGATAAGATGATAATCTGACCACGCAACTGTGAAATCGTAGGAAGATAAAAATAAAATACATTTCTTAGCTGACCTTGATGAAAACAGCTGTTTGTGATCCGATCCAACGTGTAATGTTTATGTAGTTTAGTAGTACCTAGTTTATTACATAAATACGTGTATTATACTGATTCTAATGAACTGGGTGGGGGAAAGGGGGGGGGGGGGCGCATCTATACTATTCATAATATTTTTGTGAAATCGTCACGTAACGAAAAAGCGTTATGCTATGCGACTTTTTATTACAAATAAAACGGGTGCTTTAGCGATAGTAAGGTCAAAATGAAAATCCAAGATGGCGGCTGCGAATATTTACAAATTTTCGCAGCCGCCATATTGGATTTTCATTTTGATCTTCTTTCCTGCCGGGGGTCCCCCGACCCCACACGTTTTTTTTTCCTTAGGGAAATCCTCATGGATACCCTCCGTCTAGTAAGAAAGGAGGGTTATGTCGGACTCCTACTAAGACCCCACTGTTCCTAGTAGTGAGTCGGGGGCCCGAAAGATACTTGTACATTCGTCGCACTCGGGATCTGGAAAAGGACATAGGCATCATTTAATGAAAGACACACAGGCAAATTCAACAATCAAGAAAAGTTAAACAGCAACAGTTGACTCAAATCATTTCCCAAAAAGTTCGACGCTCGACACTAGATTTCACGCGCCTTCCAAAGTGGTGATTACAGTAGCCGTATTAGGTTGTTCTTATCAGCTCATTCTCTCAAAGAAATCCCTTCGGGCCTAATAGCCTACCGACATTACTTTCATAAAATTTTCTAAGGTCACGCCAAGGCCACATCCTGCGGCCCTCGTCCTTGAGCCTCGTAATAATAGACGGAATAGTTGTCCAAGTATTCAGGAGGCCGGCCATTTTGTTTGCGGTCGTTTTGACCCGCTCTACGGTTATTAGCGTGGCGGGTCCTTCAATTATAATATTGAATTTAATTGTTAGAATAATGTTGGTTAGAGATCTGCTTCTAATTACGTTTATTTTTTAACTTTATAGCCATCAATTTCGTCACGGGTAGTCGGGAGCTTGAAAGTCTGACAACCAGTCTTATCAAAGGATATCGTGTTATCCAGTAACTGGGTTGTGGAGGTCAGATAGGCAGTCGCCGGTCCACGTAAAATACTGGTATTCAGCCGTATCTCTTTGGACTGGAATCCGACCCCAACATAGTAGGGAAAAGGCTAGGTGGATGATGAGCCATCAATGTTGGAAAAATTTACAATGAGCTTACCTACAACAAGACGATGGGAAGCAGCGTTTCCCATCGTTTCTTCTACCATTCTATCTGTTTGGAGATGTGATTAGTTTAATATCATCGTGCGTCGAGCCTATATTGTTTCACTATAGGGCAATCGCCTTCCAATTTCCTTTCCACGTCTCTCTATTTGTCGGTTCTAAGTCTAAGTCTTTTCTCTGGCTTAAAATTTTAATCAGGTCGTTAATTATAGCTACAATTTGAAGCCCATAATTAGTAGTTAACTTTGAAACTTGAACGTAAACAACAAAATATTAAAACTTTTCCGGCCAGGTCACCACACGAAGTGAAAATTTAAATCTATAATTAGTTTAGAATATTGTTGAGAATCTTTAACCTAGTTTCAAATGTCGGCTGAAGTGGGTCAATTTAATGCTAATAAGTGGGCTGTCTGTTGTGTAAGTGGGCATAAATTACGGATATGAGACCTGGTTCCGATGTCCCGAAATGTTAAAGGTATAAAGTTGACCGTCCACCGCTACGTAGGATGTCCACGGAGAGGTCTGCGACGATAGCTGCGTGGTTCATTTGTGGTAAACAAAGCTACACATTCGTGCGTAGCGTGGCCGTAGGTCACAGTGGACTGCCCCGCCTACATTTTTATACAAAGTGAAGCTAAGTACAAGTGCGTAGCTTAGCCGGGGGTTGGTGTGGAGTGGCGCCTTCAAGATTTCGATAGTTAAGCCTTAAAAAGTAATTAATGCAATTCGAGTGTAATATTATAACCAATTAAAATATTTTATTTACCAAGAAATACTAATTATGTCATCCTACAGAATCCAAAGCTTTCCTTTGATATTAGAAACTAATCGAATACATAGTTTAAGCTTCAGACGTGTAATTAAGAAGTCGTAAGATCGAATGTCACATTGAATAACCTAACCTTGAATATCAATCAATCAACTCGCAGTCCACTGCTGGACACTGTTTTTCCCAGGTAGCGCCAAAACACCCTGCCTACTGCCTTCCGCAACCAATTTGACCCAGCCACCTTTTGAAGGTCGTCGTTCCATCTAGCTGGGGTATGGCATGCTACACTACGCTTGCCGATACGTGGTATCCACTCCAGGACTCATCTGCCACACCGACTATTGGTCGGACTTTGACGAACATGGCCAGTCCACTGCCATTTCATTTTGTTTACTGCGAGCTATATTAGAAACTCCGATTCTTTTCAGGATAACTTCATTTCTGATTTGAGTATATCGCAAATTATTTGATTGGTTCTAATGTTTTTATGTACACCACATGCTCTACTCTACTCACCAAATTTCTAACAAAGCGAAATACAATGTTTCCAAAAACAATAACAATAACCTCTTACCTGAACCAGGAAGAACCAAATATAACTTGATCCCGAAACCTTAAAGTCAAAATGGACGCTCCATTCCGGTCAGACTATACATTCTGGTCAAAGGTTGCTCGTATAGCTGTCCGGTTGTCCGGCTGTCGTGTAGCTCCGGCCGGACACTTGTTATTTAAGGTACGGGACGCAGCTCTCCGTTCATATTTAAACTGATGACTAGTTACGGTTCCAGCACATTTGTTCGTTGTGCTTGTGTAGGGAAAGAAATGGTGTAAGAAAAATAGAGTTTACATTGATCAGTAATGTATGCATTTTTGTGAAAACCTTTATTGTATTATTAGTTGTATTCACGGGTGTGGATAGCGTAGTATTAGAAGATGATTGATGTTATAATAATTAAAATTGCCCAGCAATTTTGCCTCCTGTATATCCGGTATCTGTAATTCAAATGGTGTACATAATACAGAATGTTGTATTCTATTCTATATTTGGTTCATGATAACCTTTGTTCAGCAGTGAACGTCTTCATACTATATATTAATTTATGTATATAACTGGTATTTCAACAGCGAGATTTCTCAATCACTGCACTTTCAAACCACATTAATAACTAACTGTTCTTTCAATATTCAATCAATGAAACACAACACGCGCCGTTCTTCGGAACTGCTTGTTAATGAATGAACTCAAAACTGTTACTATTTGCCTGCCAATGCCTGAAATAGTACTATTAATTACTATTATCTATAGTTTCAGTCTGACCAACTTGTGTTAGTTCCGCAGTGAGGTATACTAGGTCCTGAAGTGGAGGTACTATTCGTGATTTTCTTTTGTGTTATTTATTTGACGCAGTTTTGTGTTCGCTTTTATACAAATGACAATAATTGAAAGAGTGTTGCTTAACCGCCTGATATCATATCGTACGCACGAATCTATACCTAATATAATAAAGTTTAAGGACGTGTTTGTTTGAACGCGTTAATCTCTGAACTTACCAGTCGGATTTATGAAAAAATATTTTTAGTTTTGATAGCCCAGTTTTTGAGAAAAGAGAAGATAAAAGAGAAAATAAGCTAAGATGATAAGCTATTTAACATCACGCTACAACGGTTAGGAGCCGAGCAAAAAGAAAAATGTCGAAAACAACGCAAGGCTAAAACACAGTAATAACGCGGGCGACACGACGCGCGTATCGGTGGGTCGGAGGTCGCTACAGTATTGCCGAGCGTCATAAGATATTGTTTTGTCAAAACAAGAAATTTCACGCGGACGAAATTGTGGACAGAAGCTAATTGGAAATAAACGAACTATGTATAATGTAATGAATCCTACAAAGGCTCAGCAATCTCAAAATACAAACAAGAACTGAATAAAAGTCATGAACTTTAAAACAATAAAGGCAACCACTATCTAAAGTTCCAACCAAAACAGATATAATATCAATGTTGCCGTTATAAACAGTAAATAACGCGGGAATTTCAGGGGTATTGTGTGCCAGTGTTGCCAGAAACAATGGCGGGTTAATGTAACCCTTTGTGGAGAAGGTCGGCCATTGTGGCGGGCTGGTAAGAGTACCGATTTTTACAATCACTAGTATTTTTCGTTTCTATGGGGGATTGGAAGACTGGGGAAGTGGAAATAATATGGGAAATTATGATCCAGTTTTTATTAAAAATATAGATGAATATTATCATTATACCTGTTGTGTTCTCAAGGGGTAGGTAGAATTGAATAGTACAACCACATTACGGTAGACGTCAATAACATAAATATGATTATGTTAGAATCCCATGGAATGGAATAGGAATGGAATAGAGCGCGTCGGGGTAGTTGCGTAACACATTTACCATGGCAATGCCGTTCATTTTGACAGTTAAAAAATATTAATTACATTATTTAGGTACGTTGTATTATTCCTCTGCATCGCTGTCGACTGGTAATGTACCCAAGAGACTAGCGGCATTGCCGCGTTGTATGGCAATACTTATCCTCTGGCCAAGGTAGAAGCCAGCCCTAGGGTTACGGGAAGAGTCAATCAGCCGGTTGGAGATTTCATTGAACAGTATTTGAGGAATATTTCGACGTAGTATTTTAGTTTTTTAATAGTTTTAGTTAGGTTAGGATATTATATTTTTATTGTAATAATTTGTAGTTTATATTTTAGTCTTAGAAGTTAGTACGTTGTCGAGCACAATACATACAGTTACTTTTTCTTAATTATAATAATAATGAAGCAATGGATTAGCGAAATCCTACAAAATCGTTCGAATTGTGATTAAACGTGTGTTACGCAATTGGGGTACAAGTTACGCTGAGAAATTCCTCATTGCAAAACCCAAACTTTTTCAATCTGGGAATCGAAAAAACATTTTAAACTGTTTTATAGCTATACTAGCTTCTGCCCGCGGCTTCGCCCGCGTGGATGTCGGAAATTATCCCACGGGAACATGCTACGAGGATAAAAAGTATGTTCTTCCCCAGGATGCCATCTATCGCTTTGCCAAATCAGAAGTTCAGTGGTTTAGGAGTGAAAATGTAACATACAGTTTCAAGTTCAAATCCTCCCCTTAAAAATGTAATTACCCCTTTTTGCCCCGTCAGGGTCAGTTTTCGACAACTTTTCATACTTATTATTAATTATTTTCTGTCAAAAGTATTAATACTGAGTTTTGAGTTAATTGAACCGGGCATTCAATTACTTCCACACAAACTTTAACACCCCTATATCCCCCTTTGAGGGGTAGTTTTGAAAAACATAAAATGGCAAACTTCATAATTTTCTAGGTTAGTATTGGTGCCAAGTTCCAAGTTTATTAACTCAAGGAATAATATTTTCCATACAAACAAAATTCCCCCATTTCACCGTCTTAGGGGTGGAATTTAGCGGCGGTAGGCAGGCTGAAGGCCAAAAATACCGCCCCGGGACCCGACGGCTTGCCGGGTAAAGCCTGGGTCCTGGCCTCGAGGGCTCTCGGGCCTCGACTGGAGGCGCTCTTAAGCGCATGCATGGAGAGAGGCCAGTTTCCACTCCGTTGGAAGACGGGGAAGCTGGTCCTCATTCAGAAGCCAGGGCGCCCTGCGGACTCTCCGTCCGCATACCGGCCCATAGTGCTGCTCGACGAGGTCGGCAAGCTCTTTGAGAGAGTGATTGCGGGCCGCCTCGTCGGGCACCTGGTGAGGACGGGGCCGGATCTTGCGGAGTGCCAGTTTGGCGCTCGACGGTGGACGCCATCATGCGCGTGAGAGCCCTCACGACGGGGGACGCGGTGTCCCGGGGTGGGGTGGTCGTGGCGGTGTCACTCGACATCGCCAACGCGTTCAACACCCTGCCTTGGAGCTGCATAGGGGAGGCACTCCGGTATCACCGGGTGCCGACTTACCTCCGTCGAATAGTCGGGGCGTATTTGACGGACAGAGCCGTCATCTACCCCGGTCGCGACGGGAACTGGAACCGGCGAGAGATGTCGTGCGGTGTCCCACAGGGATCGGTTCTGGGGCCGCTCCTGTGTGACATCGGTTACGACTGGGTGCTGCGGGCCGACCTACTTGATGGCGTCAGCGTAGTTTGCTACGCTGACGACACGCTGGTCCTGGCGCAGGGGAGGTCGCATCAGGCGGCGGCCGACGCGATGACACGCGGGGTTGCGATAGTCGTGGAAAGGATCCAACAGTTGGGTCTCGAGGTCCTTTCATGGGCCCCGGTACGGGCCACCTTCGGGATCCCAACTGATAGTAGGAGGGGTTCACATCGGCGTCGAGAAGACGATGAAATACCTGGGTCTCGTCCTCGACAGCCGGTGGAACTTCGTCGAGCATTTCCGACGTTTGGCCCCCAAACTGGAACGGACCGGGGCCGCCTTAAAGCGGCTCCTGCCCAACCTGAGGGGGCTTTACGCGGGGGTCGTGCGGTCCATGGCCCTATATGGGGCCCCGGTATGGGCGCGTTCATTGCGGCTGAGAGCCGCACACTACCTGAACGCGCCCCAAAAGGTGGTAGCCATAAGGCTTATCCGGGGATACCGCACGATCTCGGGCGAGGCAGCAAGCCTCCTTGCCGGACTGCCGCCATGGGATCTGGAGGCGATAGTCCTCGCGCGCCTGTATGACTGGCGCGCAGAGGCACTACGTCGGGGGGAAACTTCGCACCCGCGGCAAATTGCTGCGGAGCGGACGGACATCCGGCGCGGTCTCATGGTGGAATGGAAGGCGCGACTATCGCAACCCAGCGCAGGGCACGCCACGATAGCGGCGGTAAGACCCCTCTTTGAGGAGTGGCTAGAGAGGCGTCACGGCGCTCTCACCTACCGCCTGACGCAGGTCCTCTCCGGACACGGATGTTTCGGGAGGTTCCTGCACATCATCAGGCGGGAGGAGACGCCCGGGTCACCACTGCGAGGATCGCCCAGAGGACACGGTGGAGTATACGGTGGAGGTCTGCCCCGCTTGGGCAGAGCACCGCCGTGTCCTCGTAGAGGCGATCGGCAGCGGCGGCGACCTCTCGCGCCCGGCCCTGGTGCAAGCCATGGTCCGGGGCGAGAGGGAGTGGGAGGCGGTCACCTCCTTCTGCGAAGCAGTCATGCTAGTGAAGGAGGTGGCGGGATGGGCAAGGGAGAGATCCTCACGCCTCAGCCGCCGAGGGAGACGCTCCGGGCGTCGGGAGCCGCGTGACGACTCCCGGCCACCGTAGGCGCGGGCCTGCGGACGGAGAGCAATGGGTAGCTCTCCGTCCGATCAGGACCAGGCCCGTGCCGGACGGCGCGTATGTGTTCCACGTGCGCCTCAAAGAGATGTCAGCGTAGATGACGGGGCCCGAGAGGGCCGAAGCCGGCCGGGGTAGCGGGATCGTCCGAAAGGGTTACCGCTGCCCTGGAACATAAAGGCCTAAGGAAGGAACACGGGTGGGTTTTAGTCAGTAAGAGTCTGACACTCCCTTCTGCTCCACCCAGAGCGGGAGGGGTTATTTGATGATTTCCCATCCTGAAAAAAAAAAAAAAAAAAAGGGGTGTAATTTCGAAAAACCCTTTCTTAGTGGATACTTACTCTTCACTAAGAACACACCCTCTAAGTTGCATGTATCTAGGACCAGCGGTTTAGGCTGTGCGTTGATGTATCAGTCAGTCAGTCAATCAGGACTTTGAATTTTATACCTACATTTTGACTAATACCAAGCGTATGGAGAGTTTTTAAAATTGCATTTGGCTCCATACTAACTTTGTGTAATGTAATCACAGCGATTCGGTTCTCTTTATCACCCCACTCCATTTTAATATCGCAAAATATTGTACAATGTAGTGGCCCAAAAATTAGAAAACTCAATAAACAATCGTATAAAAATGACAGATTCCAAATTCAAATGTAATATCTTTCTTATTTTTAATTGAAACAGTATTTATGGCCAGACTGTGTATACATAGATTTGTGATAGAAAAGACATAATTATTATTATTACTCCATTGCTGTGAATTGCGGTGAAATTCGGCCCATGTGACCTGCGGGGTAGTTGCGTCACACATTATCAGTAGCAATGGGTTTCATTTTGACAGTTCAACAACATTCATTGCGTTATTTACGTTGTTGAGCAGATTTTTTTTTCGAACATAAGAAGCAATGGATCGGCAATATCCTTCAAAATGATTCAGATTGAGATTGATTGTGTGTTACGCTATTAGGGCGCTGAACTTTGTTTCAGAAATTAACCGCAACGGTCCAGAAGCGACGTTTACCACTTCACGTAAAACAAGCAATTTATTTAAATATTGTGCTACAAATTATATTTCCGGAACTAAAATACAGTCTATTAAACCACTTCTAGGAATTTATAATTGTGTTTGTTCATTATAGCGTTTAAAGCATCTCATTTTAAATCGACTGTGAGCTTTCCAGGAAAATCGGAAACAATTCCACAATTATTATTAAATTATTAGTTTGAACTCCAAACTAGTTATTTCCAGTTTGAACCGGTTATATCCAGAATATTGATCAGATAATTTCTCATCAAGGCAGACCAATATTTGTGGGCAGAGCGAGTCGAGTCCCGTTCGCCGTAATTCCTCAGTAAATAGCCAAATAAATTTATTTAATGGTAACCCAATGATCCTCTTGAATTACTGCCAGGTAGTTTGGAAACGGTCCTGTATTCTTAGTGCTAAGACCTTCGGGGAATAACGCAGTACGTTAATATTGCAGAGGTTTGACTATTAAGAGAAAGTTATCTTTATTTGGCTATGTGATCTATAGATGTAAGTATTCCCTATATTAAGAAGTTCTCTGGTACATCATCGTAAATATCATCATTTAGCCTAAAGACGTCTACTGCTGAACATAGGCTTCCACGAAGCATCGCCACATCAACCGGTCATTGCTTCTCGCTACCACTAGTTCAATACAAGGGTATTACATGTCCTAACATTACCTTCGTAATATGAAACGTCTTATGCACTTATGGTTTCCTGGTACCTGGCGATGCTGTGGCATCTGAAATAAGTATCTTGGTAGTTTTCCCTAGAGAAAGTTTAAAAAAAAATAGCTTTATTTTAAAGCAAGAACTCTTCAAATCTTTTTTATACAAAAAAGTCCCTTCCCCCCAAAACAAATAAAAAGCCCACCCCAAGTTACATTATCACTATTAACAAGTTAACACAAATAAATCAATATAAGACATCCGCCTAATCCGTAGCGTGAAACTAGCTTCGATAGGGACACCTCTGCCCACCCCCTACTGACTTACCATCAATCTTGCACCGTCGGATTAAAAGCTTGCCCACCCTCCGAGGCTGGGGATAAGAAATATATGCCAGGGGGTGGGCAAATAGGAAGGTTCAGTCCGTACAAATCTTAACAAACAAAAAACTGTTGTTGCTCTGATTGCCAAGTTCTTGTTGAAACAAGCGGATTGGAGTGTGGAGTGTTTTGTTTATTTTTTATGTCACCTATGTTTTATGTTTGTCTTCTCTTGTATTAAAATCTGTCCCAGTTTTGTCCATTTCGGATATTGACCTGTCCTGAAAATAATCGAATCTGAAGATCATCATGTGCACAGGTGACAGGGCATGCGGCGAAGGATGGAAGGTTGGCCATTGTCTGTGGGGAGGTGCCGTATATGCACTTGAGATCTGAGCCTTCCATGAATCCCCATCTGTGAAGTTTGTCTTTGCTCCGGCCGACTTGGGTTGGAAGTCTATCTAAATATCCAAGTAAGCCACGGTGGCGCAGGCTCCGGCGGAAGGCTCGGCTAGACTCATCTTCAATTTATTTAAACTTTCTGTCCGATTTTATTTCTATTAATTTCTCTTATCAACTGGTTCTTCTGCACTATCTCTGCGAATATTTCGGGTTCAGTATCGGGTGTAGTATTGCTAGGATCCCCGGATTATGAGGGATACGGGCAATTGTGGACACATTCAGTTCCAACTGTTATTCCCAACAAGTTCGGCCATTGAGCCTTAAGATTTTATGGGTCAGTTAGTTCTGTTATAAATGTGTTGTGTTGCGGATGTGAGGTTTATAGTGCCTTGACATTTTGTTGGCTGTTTAATTTATTGTCTTAGTATTGGGGTGGTAGTGACTTTAGAAGATTTGCGTGAATTCTGGACATTATGTTGTGTTTAAACTCAGTTATTAGTCAGTTAGTGGGTGGGAACTGACTAATAACTGAGTTTGAGCTAATTGATTGATAAGTTTGCATTTTTGGCCTAGTTATAAGACTTAAAAACGATGATGTCATAGTCTACCTCATTAAAACTGCATGCCACATGTGTGCCAACCTTAATAAGTGGCTCATTAGACTGAAAAGTCCTAAAACAAGTTTTAAGTACAAACTAAGTGCTCAAACTAAAACACATACTACCTTAGCACAAAATATCACCATTTATTACTCAAAATAAGAAAAAATACCCTGTTTTTTATGTGCGAAATAACTCACAAAAATATAAGATAAAGGAAGGGTCCACATTAATGGAAGAAGATTGCATTTAACTATCGTGTGGGGATAAATAGGGAAGGGAGGCGTTGCCCTCAACCCTCAGCCCTCTGTCCTTCGGTATCCGCAACACAAATCACACGTAACTCAATGGACAAGCCCTCTAAGGAATCGCGCACAGCATGCAACTTTGCGACAATGCGACTTGTCGTGATTTAAAAGAATTGTGCTGGAGATTATTGTCGTCGTGTTGTGTTGAATGTTCAATTGTTTGTGACACCCTCTTTCCGGCTTCAATAAAGTAGCTAGTTTTTATTTGCTGCTTTTATTTTTATTATCAAGTGCATCACAGTATGTGCTTAGATTTTGTCTGCTGGATAGGCTTTTTTTTTGAGTGTGTTGTTCTCTGTGTTGGTTGTCAATGTTTTGTTTCCCATATATGTAACTTAATAGCTCTATGCATGTGAAAATTTCCTTGAACTTATCTATATTTAAACTAATAATAAAGCTGAAGAGTTTGTTTGTTTGTTTGAAGGCGCAAATCTCATAACCGCTATGACCGAGCAAAAAGAAAGAAAGTCAGAAAGATCGCTAAACGAAAACGAATGACACTGATTGCGTGTGATGCGATGCCACGGAGTGGGTCGGAGCAGAAGCTAATCCACGATACAAGCAAAATCTTAGTGAAGGTCAAAAAATTAATCATTTAATGAAAGACATCAACAAGAAAGAAGCCTCGTCCCTGACCCCACCGTATTCAAGTGTGTGCTCACCTAAACAGATTTGCCGTAATTCGCAGTATTTTGTTAAATTAGTCCGTTTGTTGTCTCTCTCTGAATAGCGCTAATGAAGTTTTCTTATCGACACAATGAAGCGATCCATTATCGTCAACTGCCTTTACAAATAAATGTATCTTTTTCTTACCTTTGTGCTCAAGAGGGTAGGCAGTAGCGTTATTATGGTATTCTTCCTTCCTTTATACCGATCTGTTTGAGGTTGGTGCAGCATGTAAAGTATTCTATTATTTTAATTATTGTGCATGTGAAGACTATGTGGGTCATTTGGGATCTTGCCGTTTTGCCGAAAAGATTTTGCCAAAATTTCACTACCCAAACAAATTTAAGCAACCTTTTTTATACCAATGCAATGTTTGGAATAATTTTAGTACGCACATTTTCATTTGGTAAAATTTTTACTAATGTCATTTAGGCATTTGGTCTATAGTCAAATGATTTATTACAGCAAACAATCATTAGACAATAAACTTTTGGTCAAATGATTTGTTTATGGCAAAAAATATAAAGGCAAAAATAAGATTTTTTGGGAATCATATAATAAAAAAAATTAAATTTTATTTTAATATAATCATTTATTTTATACAAATAAGGAAAAAAGAGATTATTGTTAGCAGGCTATCAAGAAACAAACTAGTTAGACGACGTTAATTAAAAAAAAAAATGTTTAGGTTAGGTTAGGTTAAAACTGTGACCTACGCACGAGCCGAGCGAGCGAAGCGAGCGGTGCCCCGGTAACGGCCGTCGAGTGCCAGAAATGACTAGATTATACAGAAAAAAATATGGAAAAAAAACAGGCTACCCGAGACTGAACTAGTTAGACTATAACAATTGACTGAATAGAAATGGTAAATTGAAAACTGACGATACTAAATATTTGGCAAATTTTATTTTGCGTAAAAAGAGTTATTCCAGCTGAAATTTTTGACTACATAAAAATTGGTAAAAGTACTAGTTGGTAAACAAGTCATTGTTTAAACGTTGACTTGCCAAACATTAAGTTTGCGTTACGATTATTTGTGAATAGATTTTTTGCTAAGTAATAATTTGGCAAATGAAATTATGCGGAAAAATTTAGGGAAGTGATAATTTGGCAATTTATTTTCGATGAAACAAGGGAGACCCGGGTCATTTTTAATTTTTTTAATTCTTTTTTCTCTCTGTCTGTTAGTGTTTGTCATGGTCTGACAGTTTGAGTAATTATTGTGGCCTACCCAAATGTCATTTCTTTGGTATTGTTTGTCGAATCATCGAGCTCCTTAAGTTTTGAGTTGAGCTGCACGATATCTGACAAATGCGTGCACCGATTGGACAGGTCCTCTCAATCTGTGTGGTTCTTTCTTCAAAAGACCATCTCACACATCGATCTACATGGTCTTCATATGATCTGACCAAAATTACTTTAAAAGAGACTTTGACCTCTGAGTTTGTTTCGGCCTTTCTTCTCAGACTAGTCAGATAGCAAAAGCCGACCTCATCTAGTTTTAAAATATGATTGACGTGTAAAAGTGTTTGTACAAACCTACTTACAAAATAAAATCATTTATCATCATGTCTTTTTCTATACATTTCTCGCACCACCGTTTTCTTGTCTTCAAATAACAACTCAAACTCAAATCATTTAATTCAACTAAACCAATTGCAGGCACTTTTGAATTGTCAAAGGGTCGGTCAGTCAGAAAGATGAAGCTAGTTGCCCATTCCAAAGCGTAGGTACGTAAGGAGAAGAACGGGCAAGAAACTCCACGGACACTCTTTTAAATCATAAAATTGTTACAAAATATTTGATTACATCATTCGTGTTGAAATTAACCATGTGAGAACGATGTAGAAAGACGTGCACGTTAAAAGCGTCCGTTATAGAAAACATAAAAACAATTCAGAAATTAAAAATTAAAATAAGCCGTGGCAGCTAAGAGATGACCAGTCCCTACTGACGGCGCCCGTTCACGAACATGACGTATGGATCAGCACCATTCAGCTCAACCATTTTGGAGGGAATTAATGATACAACACACACGCCACCACCAGCGAGACATTAGAGTGAGCATGACATACTCACAGCCGCCAAGGCACATTCAAGTCAATGAAAGACGTACCCAGTAAATGGTAGCTTTAGAGAAAGTACATAGTGTTCACACGTGTGCTATGCAATTATACAATACTAAGCAATTGAATTTATACAATGCAAAGATAGTTTTTTTCCAATGTTCAGCAGCTCCAACAATGTTTCCGAATGCTAATTAGTTTGTGCGCCTCTGTGGAGCAGGACCAGCATTGAGCCAAGCATTTTTGTCAGCGATGTAATCCCCTAACTTATAATATGCTTGGCTACATAGTGTGCGTTTAATACGAGATTTAAATTTCGTTTCATTCAGTTGGAGTATGTGGAGAGGAATATTATTGTAACATTTTAAGCAGTACCCCATGAAGGATGAGTCTACTTTAGCCAGTCTGAAACCTGTTTGAACTAATTGGTCCCTATTTCTAGTCCTATAGTTGTGCCTTTCAACTCTTTTATTGAAAAAAAATTTTTTTTTCTTACGTACCTGATGTTTTCATTAATGTATTGACAAGGTACCGTCATGATGTTAATATCTTTAAACAGTTCCCTGAAATAATCGCGCCTGCGGAGGCCATATATTGCTCTGATGGCTCTTTTCTGCAGAATAAAAATGGACTCGATATCTGCAGCCCGTCACCATAGTAAAATATAGACTAGCCTTGCGATATCTACATTAGTAAATTGACGGATTTTTCTTACAGCATGAGCTGCTGAACTTAGCCGTCCTGCAAGAGATGTTAAATGAGGACCCCGTTGCAGCCTTGAGTCGAGCGTGATCTCCAGGAAAATAGTTTTATCGATAAATTCTAGTTTCTCTTTGTTCAATACTATGTCACAATCACTACTTTTAACATTTGGTAAAGCAAATCTTATGCATTTAGTTTTTTTCCCATTTAATACCAAATTATTAGCAGTGAACCAATTTTGTACCTGCAGCAGGGCGTTATTTACGTCGTCAAGATATGATGCACGTCTATTTATCTTAAAAATTAAGGAAGTATCGTCAGCAAATAACACCATTTGTGGTTGGTTCTTTAATAAATGGGGTAGATCATTAATATATACTAAAAAGAGGAAAGGACCTAAATCGAGCCCTGTGGAACACCCATTTTTACTTTTAAAGCAAGAGAATTGACACTATTTATTTGAACTTTTGTTGTCTATCATATAAATAAGATTTTACTAAACTGAACGCAAGTTGACCTAGTCCGTAATGCTCAAGTTTAAAAACTAAGGTTTCGTGATTGACGCAGTCAAATGCCTTGGAAAGGACACGCGAAAGATTCCTATGGCATCTTGGGCCTCCTCCCATGCTGTAAATATATGCTTTAATAAGGTGACACCGACGTAAGTCGTACAACATCCTTTGGTGAAACCATATTGCTGATCATGTAAGATTTTGTTGGTTTTAATATGATTAAGCATTTGATTGAGCATTACCTTTTCGTAGACCTTGCTGAAAACGGGCAACACGGATACTGGTCTATAATTGTTGGTGTCTTTGCTGTCCCCAGATTTAAAAAGCGGTATAACCTTTCTGTATTTAATTAAATCCGGGGAGACTCCTTGATCTACACACAAATTAAATATCAAAGTTAAGTATGGTGCTATAGTCTCGATTGTGGATGTACAAACTTTCATAGACATTCCCCATAAATCTTCGGTCAATTTGATTTTGATTTGCCGAAAAGCTTTTATAACTATATGGGTTTATATGTTTAAATTGAAATTCAACCGAGTAGCCTGGAACGTTCGCTCTTAATAGATCAATTGAGACAACGGGTGAGGAATTTAAAACCTTTGTCGTTTTACATGGCAGTAAAGAAATTTACAAATTCCTGAGCTACTTCTAAGTTACATAGAGCTTTACATAGAGCTACTTCTAAGTTACAATTATTACGCACTGGAGACTTCACGTGGTGCCACCACGTGAAGTCTCCAACGCGTAATCATTGTTTCGTATTTTATGCCCTCTAGTTTCGTTATGTACAACTTTCCAAACTGTTTTTATTTTGTTTTCTGCTGTTTTGATCTTGTTACTAATGAACAGGGCTTTAGCTATCTTGCAGGTATTTCTAAAAGTTTTGGAATACATAGCAACGTACTTGTGAAAGTTTCAGTGTTGATATAAGGCTTGAGGCCGTGCAGCTCGAACAATCTTTCCCTACTAATCCTAATACCTCTAGTTGCCCAGTTACTAAATATAAAATTAGGGCAAATATTTTTTGTTTTCTTTTCAAAAGTTTTTTTGAATTCAGTGTGCACTATTGAAAATAAATCCTCATACAATTTATTTGCACCGTCCATATTATGATCCAGAACATTTAACTTATTATTTAGGGTACTATTCAATCTATTTAATTTGCCAGTCGTTATTGGTCTAAATTGTATTTGCACTTTTTGCAAACTACTTCAACTACTTTTTACTATCAACATACTATGATCACCAATTCTGCTACAAGTGGTGATAATTTTATTGCAATATAAATAAATTGAAGATCACTGTAGGTACCCTTGTTTTTCGGTTTATCAGATTGTAGTCCAATAATAATACTGGACGTTGGTTTCCCTGAGATCATTAATATGATTTTTAAATCATATTAATACCCTTACTGCAGCCAATTACCAACTTTTCTTTCATATTTCCCTGGACTAACTCATTCACAAGAAGCTATACTTCTGCAAGTAGAAGAATGTCCCCTTCTTCTTCCTATATCTTGTAATAGTTCTTCACCACATCAATCTTATCACAATCCCACCATTGTTTCCCATCTCGCTTTCTTTCTCTTCATCTATTTGTTCAAATGTTTTCTCACCCAAAACGAATTTCCTCGTGATTCCGTACTATATTGTCAAATTAGATCGTTTTGTTGATTTGCTGAATACGCTAACGAAGTTTTCT